>WBMZ01009789.1:0-212054 GCA_013400975.1 Atrichornis clamosus | reverse complement strand
CCAGGCTCAAACCAAAACATATATTTATTTGCACTGCTTTGTGCACTACCCAGGCTAGGTGGCATCTGCAATGATTACACTGTGAAAGTGTCAGCACATTTCCTCTGGGTCCCTGGGGAATATTAATGGCATGCACCCTGCCTTCATGGATGTCGTGGTCAGCAATTCCAGTGATTTCACCGAGAACAGGACCAAGCCTTACAGGTGCTGCTCTGCTCTCTCCCAGCATGATCCCACTGTACCAGTCTCTGACGTGAGGGCTTGGGAGCTCTCCATGGACCAGAGCTCCATGGTCAGTCCTGACTCCTCATTGATTAATTCCCAGGATGTGGGATGTCTTGAAGCCTTTCCTCTTCTATTTCTAACTGATGCTTGTTATTTTAGTAACATATTTAAAGTCACCTTGCTCATCCTTAATTGTTGTAAGCCTGGAAGGTAAGGTTCAGTATCTTTGCAATTCAACACTGTAGCCTTTAGATATGAAGGTATCCAAAATGAATTAAGAGACTGTCCTTACAGTTTTGCCAATGCTCCACCTATATTTTCACCCTGGAAAACACAGAAGACCTGGAAAACATGTATAAAGCAGTCACTTCACCTGCTCACAGGAGCACGCACTGCTCTAGCTGAGTGTGGTCACCTCTGTGGCCTCATAGTAACACTGCCAAGCAGCTATCCACAAAAGACTGGGAAAAGATGACATTAGAGAAGTATAATGTGTCAGAGGATCTCCTAGGCAACTTCCAAAGCCCTTGGTCACGCAGAGCACAAGCATTTCAAGCGCTGAACACAGGTAAGCTGCATTGCACAGTAATTTACAATAATAAACTATCACTGTTTCTTGTGTTTAATGGTTCTCCATGAGCACAATTTCGACAGCCTTTGGCCTGTTTTTTGTGCCACAATTATTACCTTTACATCTCTTCTTTCACCTCCAAATAATTTTCCTAAAATCTGCACTTAAGCGTCATTATTCCCTCAGTGGCACAATTATATTACCCCTTAAAACCCATGTTATATTTGTGCATGAAGAATTCACTGTTGGATTCCTCCATCCTTTTTTCTTTTAAACCAAAAAATGAACAAAAAATGAAAGGAATAAACCCCCACAAAGTCTCAGTATTGTCCTGCCACACAGCAGTCATTGAGAAACCAAGTGAAAAGTAGCTTCTCCAACAAAAACGCTGGAGGAGGTTAAAAGAAATGTAGGTGGATATTTGTTATTAAAAAAGGCTTATTGTACAGAGCCGGTATTAAACATGGGGTGATACCCCTGTGTCTGTCTTTATACACCCAAACTTCAAGTCTGTGGGAATTTCCAAAGTGCAAAGAACATAGAGTATAAGCCAGAATTATTTGTAAACATGGGATAGCTGAGATTTATATAACAGGCTACTGCAGATTTATGAATCCAGGAAAGGAAATAATTACAAAGGAAATTAAAGTTAAAAATAGTCATGAACCACCAAAAAGACTGTGCTTTCACCTCTTTCTCTGGCAACAGAGTGTAACACCCACTTGCTGTGTGCCAGTTCATTTTTCTAGATAATTAATAGTGCCAGGAATGGGGTCTCCAGTTCAAAAAAGAAACTTTACTTGGTAAATACTTCTCATTATATGTTCAAAATAGGTTTTAGATTGCCTAGACAAAGGGCTTATACTATATGCCTATACATCTAGCACAAAAAGTCTAATAATAGTGTGTTTCAGTACAATGTACTTCTTTTGAGAGCCGGAATAACTAAAAATAAGAGAAATTTTAAAACCTAAAACTAACCTACCATTGGACAACCTTTATTACCAGCAGAACACCAGAAAATGTAGTGTGTGAAATGTAAGATATGAACACTGAAGGAATGGACACAGCTGCTTCTAGTTACTATGCAAATAGCTATTTATAGGGCTAGAGACGCACAATAAAATCCAGTATAAACCAATAATGCAACTGGACAGAAAAAAAATGGGGAGAAAGATCTCCATGACACTGGATATTGCTGTTACCAGTGGTACATACAGTGGCACTTGGACCAGTCGGAGCAGGGAGGGTGTCCAGGATCTTTAGGGGCTTCCAAATACTCACCTGAAGCCAGGCACAGCTTTTTAGTGGGTTCAATGAATGGATCATAGGAAAACACAACAGCAACCATTTTCTTAATAGTAAAGAAGTTATAATTTGTACTGAAAAAGGAAGCAGGAACTCAATTAAGCTTCACATGTGCACGCCCAGCAAGTGGTGTGGGAGACAGGTGAGAAAGGTGGGTTTTTAAAATAATACACGAAGGATTTTGTGAAAGAATGTGTGCAGGTGCAACACAAGGACACTTAAGGGTGTTTTAGTGATTGCCAAGATACAGTTATGGGATCTTATGGAATCGCTACCTGTTTGCTTGTTTTCACCTGTCATTTTCTGAAATTAAAAGTACCAATTTTTCACAGAAATAGGATGTTCAATGCTGTCTGAAAACAGTTTTGATAGATGAATTTTAACAAGTTGTTGGTAAAAGCTTTTGATTTCTACAAGCTAAACCCTGGGCTTTCTGAAATCAGTGTTCATTTTGTGTTGCTTGATGCCTGTTTCCTTACAGGGTCACCAGTCTGCAATAGGTCTGAATGAGAGGTACAAGAACGGTCCTGTGAATTTGGCTAAACAGCACCTGTATATAAAATGCAGGTTTTATGATCAGTGTTGGTTCACCATCACACCAGAAGTAAGGAGTTTATAAAAATGATATTTTGAAGAAAGTAAAATAAAAACTAACATGTTTTGTTAGTATTCTCACATTCTATTCTGACTGCTGATCAAAGTGAAAACTGTATTTCTTAGTTTAGAGCAATATGGCAGCATAACCTTTATGTAGGGTAAGTTATAGTTTCCTTTACATTTTGTTTAGGAGTTGAATGAAGGATAGCTTGATCCTTCTGCACTTTTCTTATATTCATGTAAGATCTGCGTGCACAGATCCAGACACCAGTAAACTACTCTGAAAGCAAGGAGGATTTCTTCAGTTAAGAACTGTTTGGGAATCAGTTTTTGGGTATACCATGAGATGGGGAACTCCTCTGAAAGATGGAAAACATTCAGTAAAACTCCTTGAATAAATATGCTTTGGAAGTTAAAAAGACACTGTGAGTACAGAAAGGTCAAGTATGAAATAAATTAATTCTGTAATTGATAACAAGTGACTTCCAGCTCTGGCAAATTATGTACTTAAAACAAGTTAGTAATGTTTGTTTTCTGAACTGAGTGTCTGTGATTTTATCCTTAGATGAACACACCCAAAGAATTTAAGATTTTGTCCCTAAGATAAAGGATGTGGGTGTTTTGAAACCCAGCAGCTTCTGGCTTGTTGTAGTGAATTTTTGCAGTGTTTTGAATATTTTGCATAAAGAATATTTATATTTATTTATCTCTAAGCTCAGTGTTTGTTTGTTTTTAATGTAATCTACAATGAGCTCTTATAGTAAACACTGATGTTATTTAGAGGAAGTGTAAGCCAACCAATTCTTCCATTGATTTTTCCTGTTTATTTGCAATTGTTGTCTCAGAGCTGGGAGACAGAGGGAAGTATTTCAAATTCTGAGTTGATTACCATGCTGCTCTTGGTCCACCCAAGGTGCAAGATGCCTGTGTCTGCACTCTGCAGCCTGATACCAAATGCAGCATCAGGAAAACAATTCCCCAATGATATTGTTAGAGAACTCCCTGCAAGAGGATTGCCTGACAAGGGCTTTGCAATCTGATAAAGACTATGGAAGGGCTCTTTACAGTCTCCTGATTAAATGGATTGTCTCATAAAGTAACTGATGCCGGTGAATCAGCTTCCAGCTCCACAATGGTGAATGCCTGATTCTGCTTACTGGGCTGCTGCAGGATTCTTAGAGGGGTTGTACCTGTGAGTGTCATTGAATGTCAGCTGGGGCAGCAACTGCTCTATTCCCCTGGAAAATGCCAGGCCTGCCCTAACAGAGGAAATTGTTTAAGTCCCAGAAATGAGTATGAATATTCACAGCCACATTTTGGTTTTGTTAAATAGTACCCAGCAGCTTCTGGTTCTGTATAAAAAAATTCTGGCAGCCTCAGCATCAGCTTGTCTTTGACCCTTGGATGGCATCAACCAAAGATAAAGCATATGAACCAAATGGCTTGGGAGCTTTTAGAACAATGTTCAGAGAAGTGTCTTCCACTGCAAAGCAGAAAATGTATAAATAATTTAAAGACAGTGCTTTTACTCAACTACTGCTCTTTGCTTACAAAGAAAGTCTTGGCATTTTAGGCATGAAAATAAACATACTGAGTTAAAAGTGAATGCCACCCTACATAAAACACGTTAAAGCGTAGAGGATGGGGTTGTAATTTTCATTAACTTTAAAGTTATATGACGAGACAACATTTATAAAATCTCTTTTCAACTGCCAGGCTGATAACTAGAGATGCCACATCATATTCTGGAAAGAATTAAGGATGAAATATTCTCTCTTTTCTAGACCATGAGAAAAATTTGGGCAAGATGAAGAAGTTATACCCTAGAGACAACATTCAAGCCTGGACCATTTGTACTGTGTGCATGTACATAACACCATCAGAAGCTGCCAGTTTTCCCCCCAAAACGGAAATGAGCCTCTGGTATGTTACAGAGAAGACAGACTGGAAGAACTCCCTGACTTAGCCCCACGCTGCAAAATGTGAATCTAGATATTACAGTCGTTATGTCACTCTGCTTTTAAGGTATTGAATTGTATTGCAGTGTATTATATTTAATCTGTTCATCTCAAGCTGCCTCAAGAATGGCTCTATGTGTCAGGAGAGGCTTTCCTGCTACTTCAGATCTGAATTATCAACTGGATTACAGAAGACAATGGTAATTAATCAACTCATTTCTCTTATTACCTGAGCTTTTAGGTTTATGTGGGTAACATATCTTGAAGCTTTGATTATTAGTTTACCCTTTAAAAAGTAATTTCTACAAATAAATTTCAAATGTCAAACATATTTTACTGTCTAGAGTCAGCGTACAGAAGGAAGGGCTAAGAAAAGCGATCCACCATCATTCCTTATTGGTAAGAAAATGAAGGAAAAACTCCTTTAAGAAGAGAGAGAATGAAAAGAAAGCAAGGAGAAAATATCAGGAGCTAATTTGTAGACACTCCCCCAAAAGGTCATAGGAGGCAATGGAAGGAATGAAGCTGGTGATGGAAATCAGCAACAGAGGCAAACATCCCAAAAATGCAATCTTCAAAAAAGCAGCAGGCAATCAGGCAGGGGTGCTGTGAGGATCCACAAACCTCACGTCAGTGCTAACCTGCAGCAACCATCAGCTCCAATCCCCGTCACACCCATGAAACACCCCTGCTTCCAAGGAGCTGCGCTCGTGAGGCCTGAAACTTGGACATAACACCAAGTGCCCACCTAAAAAAAAAAGGCCTGGCACCCACTTTCCATGGCTCCAGGCTGTGATGCAGTGACTCACTGCGTTGTCCATGTGTGAGGCATGGTGAGAGCCTGAGAAGAACTCATTTGTTTGGACTAAGATGATGCTGACAAAATAATTCTCGAGTGTAAAAATAGAGGGATCTGAAAATTGAACATACCTAAATCTAACAGTTATATAAATTGTTGCCACTAATTGCTAAAATTACTCTTTGTTACCGGTTTTGGAAATAGTTCTCATTATTGCTGCATTAACAAAGAAAGGGACAAAGACACATAAAACTGCAGTGCTGCTGGCTGTCCTAAGGCAAAGTGAAGCTGTTAAATTGCAGGTTACAAATACAGAGAGGAACTAATTTTTTATATAAACACAGCAGCATTTTGGACTTAAGCTGAACTTTGCTTAAAAATACTGCGTGGAATAACTTCTATGCTTGATTTCATCTGTTGCACAAGTAGATTTAAAGTCTCTCCATTTCCTGCCCACCTCTGGAACTGGGATAAGGCCCAGAATTTTGGCTATTCTAGCTTTTCCATTTCAATCATGGTAACTTTAAGTTGTGGTATTATACTAAGAACAGAAATAATTTCTCCCTCTGCCTTATTTTGGTTGTTCTGGGACACATTCTACCCTGTATTGATAAGAGTTTAAAAATAAATCTAGTTTGGCCTTGCCAAACATAAAAATATTTTTGTGAGAAGAAAGTGCATGTTTCTTTTATGGAGAATGTAAATATTGGTGTCCTTTGTGAAACAAATAAGTTCAAAGGTGTAGAGGAGTAAATATTTTTCCTTGTGTTAATTCCATGTTTCAATTTTCTAGCCAGGCCCATATCAGCATTAAAGCTTTTACTTCCATCTCTTACAGCAGGCAAAGGCCCACCTTCCCCAAGTTCTAGTGATAGCTTTGAACTAAAATTTCTTCATGTGACTTAGCTGAGTGGACCACATTAATGCCTTCAGGCACCATGTGGATAAAAACATTTGGAAGAACCTCCCAAGACCCTGAGCATTCATTCCCTCGGCACAGCAGGTCAGAGAGTGCTGGAGTGCATGGCTCTAGCAACAGCAGGGAAGAAGGTGGAAGGGGGAGCTTCAATATGAAAACCAGAAATACTTCAACAATATTTTTCTTACTATGCTTAGTATGATGGGAATGTAATAAAAACCACAAGTAGTTCATCTGCTGGGTGGAGGATGCCTGGAGCTGTTCTGAGTATGGCACTGTCCAGCAGGATGCTGGTGTGCAGCTGGGGTGAGGGCTCACCTGTGTTTGTGTGGCACTTCTGGTGCCTTTCTGTGCCAGGTTAAGAGCTCTTGTCAGGCCCCCAGGGGCATCCATACCTCTCTGAGCAGGATTATACTCGCTGTTTGCTGATCCAGCTCAAATTCGGCTCTGCAGGGAAAACCATGCAGAATGCTCAAGCAGACATGCGGCAGGAGGCAAGAACACGTGGCTCACAGAGTGGGGCCTTGAGCCCTCTGCTCAGTTGGGCTCAGTTTCACTTTGGCTCAAGCAAATCCAGGCAGCCCATAGACAGGTCTCACTGTCCGGCCAGTGAGAGCAGGATCCCAGCTTAGGGGATCTGTATTTCTCACCCACAGTATTTATTTTGCAGGTACGAAGCGGTACAACAACCCTTCTAATTCTCGTGCCCAAGGCTGCGTACCCCTCGCCCTGCGGCTGGCTGAACCCTGGGAGACATAGCATGGTGCAGCTTCTGGAAGCCTTGGGGGCTTTGAAGGAACATGGAGCTCAGCACCAGTCGAGTGTGCAAGGACCACATGGAAGAAGGTACATGTACACATACACAGAGTCACTTGGTTTCCTCTGATGTGCTGTGGAAGGCTGCAGGATGCATGCTAGGCAATTTTAAAGAAACCTATGTGTTTTATCATGCCTGGGTACTTCTAAAGAAATGTATGTGCTTATCATATTTAGGTACATCTGGTAGGCAAGTCACGGCCACACGTGTTCAAAAATGTCTGTAAATTCACTTTTTATCTGGCTTTTGAGGGCCAGTTTTCTTCACCTGCTTTGGACGGCACAAACAACGGGCAGGAAAACGAACAGCCCGTCACAAGGCGGCTCGGCCAACAAGCCCTACCGGTGCCTCCCACTTCAGAGCTGCGAGGACAAGGGCGAGCGGCAGGTGCCGCGGGCGCGCAGGCGCTCGGTCCCTCAGCCGGTGGCGGGCGAGCGGCAAACGCTTCTCCCGACGTAACGGGCAACCAACCGGGCCCAGTGCGGGACCTATTAGCAAGACTCCAAATTAGGGGCCGTATCCGCCGGCCCTGCAAGGTACCGGCGCTGGCCACACCCGTGGCGCTGGCCACACCCGCGGCCCCGGCCCCGCCGCGCACATCTGGCGGCTCCAGCTGTGCCCGCGCCTGCGCGCGCCGCGGAGGGGTGGGCGCGGCTCCCCACACACACACACATACACACGGGGCAGGCGCCGCCTCTCGCGATTGGCGGAGCCGCCCGTTTGTCCCGCCCCCTCGGGGGGCGGACGGCCCTGCCATTGGCCGCGCGGACCGGCGGCGCCTCTCGGTTGGCTGCGACTGCACCGTGGGTGGGGCCGCGCCTTCACCGTGAGGTGCAGGAGGGCCCCGGCCGCCGCCGCCGCCGGTTCCGGGTCCGCGGGGAGAAGCCGCGGACGGCGATGGCGTAAGTGTGGGGGCGGGGGGAGCCGGAAGCTGGCTGTGCTCCTCTTCCCACCGGGATGGGCCCGGTGCGCAGGGGTCGGCCCCGCCGCCCCCCCTGGGCCTGCCGGGAACACGCAGCCGCCCCCGCGCCGGGAGGAGCCGCGGTTCGGCGCGGGGCTCCGCCGGGCCGGGACAGGGAGGGGGCCTGGTGCTCATCCGTCCACCCCGGAGGGCGGTGTGGTGACCCCCGAGTGCCCGTCCCGCCGTGCTGCCCGTGGTCCCGGCCGCTTCCCGTGGGAGCGGTGCCAAGGGAAGCCCCTCCGGTGTTAGGGGTTCCGTGTTTTGCCTTTGGCGTGGGTTAGCGCCGTGCAGAAAGGCTGTGAGGCCAAGGGGCGGGAGCTCGGGCGCCTCCGGTTGTGTTTGGCCTGCGAGGGAAGTTTTCCCGTGCTGTCCCCTGGGCGGTGAAAGGCGATCTCTGCCAGTGCCTCTGGTCCTGAGAGGTTTTAGCACACACACAGTGTTACAACACAACGTGCACCTGCTTTTTGGTGTGTCTAAAGCTGTGATGATAACGTGCTTGCACCTTGCATTATCAATAAAAAATCTGATGTAATTATCAATGTAACATGCACGTATATAATATATAACATAGCACTGATATGGTGGAGGTGTGTTTTGGAGATGGCCGCATAGCAAATACCTCAGTCATAATCTATGTCTGGATTGGTTTCCCACGTTAAGACACATCTCCCGAGCAGTCTTCACTCAACTTTGAGAAAATTTTCAAAGTTGGTAGTTTGCTGCAACATGTAACTTTATCAGATTTAATATTGAAAAGACCACAGTCAGTGCCATGTAGTTCTCTTGTGTCATTTAATCCATTAATTCTGCTTTTCTCGGTTTTTCTTTTTATTGCAGCTGTGCAGGGGTTTTTTTCCCATCCTTTTTATGTGTAGTGATCAGCTAAACAATGGGGCCAGAAATTTTGGCAACTGAGAAGAAAAACTGGAGTGTAGGAGGGAGTATTCCTCTTGTTTGTAAAAGTATGTTAATAGGTTATTCAAACAGTCATTGATGAAAACAGTACTGAGGGTCCAGTTAGGCAGTCATCTCTGAATGGATGTTCATGGCTGTTTCCTTATGATCATGGCCTGAATTTGCACCATTTAACTGTGTTCATGAGTAGAGTTTGCTCGTGGTGGATCATCTGGAGTTGATGGGGTGAAGGTATGGACACATTTAGGGAGAGCTCTCATCCTTGTGCGTGGCATGCTGAAGTCACTCACCCTTTTGGGAATGCTGTTAGAGAACTTTGGCATGTGAAATGTGCATCAGCTGCTCTTTGGTAATTGCTCTTTTGCACCCTTTTATCCCGTGGGAAATAGGCAAGAGTTGAGTGCTTTTTGTTAGCATTGTGCAGAGTTATCCTGTGTTTACTGTGAAATGTAATACTTTCTCCTAGTAACTTCTTATCTTCTCATATCAATTACAGCATTTGTTGCTGCACCAAAATATTTGTGTTGACTCCAGGCTGGGATGAACACTAATGAAGATCTATAGGTAGTTCTCTTAAGGACGATGGTATGTGTAGCCACAGGACTGAGTCTTAGTTTGATTTATGGCAGACTTCCCCTTTCCTGAAAATTGTGGTTGTGTGTCAGAGGAGAAATTTAGAGGAAATATACTTCTCGAAAAATTCAAAAGTAAGGAGTAGATGACTTAGTTTCATAGAGTATTTCAGGGGTACAGTGCTGTAGTTCAAATTAAGAAAGGGGAGGAAAAAACGTTACTGCTTTGTTGTTGAGATCAGCCTCTACAGGGAATATTTTTATTTTTTTCTCCAAATTGAAGAGTGTGTATAAGGGAAACTCTTATTTATTTCTACTGTTGTGAACCTTTAGATTCTGTTGTTTGTGGATTTTTTTGTTTTGTCCTTTTTCCCCTCTGTAGCATCAAAACCTGGCAATGTAAGCAGGAAAAGGACTGTCTCCCCTGAACAAGACTGGGAGGCAAGGTTGAGCAATATTATCTTTACTTTTTAAAAGTTAAATGAAAAATCGTCCCAAGTTTAATCAGGCATTCCTAGGCTAACTGTGGAGTGATACAGGGAGTACTGTATGTTGGTTGCTATAGCAGGAGTCTGATTTCTTCCGTGTGAATACTCATGTCCTGTACTATTAAAAATAAATAAAATATACGACTTGTGCTGTGAAGTTCTGCCTCATCGAGTAGGCTACTGTGAGAATGGTTTTTATCTTATATCTTACAGTTCCCTTGAGTGTACTTTAATTTTGATTTAATTAATTTTGAACTACACGTGTTATTTACTAAGCTACTGTAGTGCAAATTTTGTTTAACTAAGGCTGTCCACACACCGGTTCAACCAGGTGTGACTCCTCTGTGCTCTGTTTTCAGTTCAGCTGCTCCTGCTGGAGGTTGTAGCAAGATTTCAGTAGTATAATTAAAGCACTAGTTTATTTTGTTTACAGTTTACCGCTAGTGTGACTTCAAGCACTAGCAGACAGGGAGGAAAATAGACTTGAATCTTTGCTGTTTTCTTAAAAAAAACCCCAAAGCTGCTAATCTTTAATTGGGTATCAGTTGTGAAGGCGATGAACATGTCACGTGGCAGAATTGCTCTGTGGGTGCTGTCACTTTGCTTATTTTTTTAATGTGGTTTTTTTTGGTTGTTTTTTCTTTTTTTGAGAACAGCTTTCCTTCTCTTCCTTCCTCTTTCCCTTGTTTGTTGATTGAAGAGTTTCCTAAGCTGTGCTGGGATGGGTTTGAAGTCTTTGACCTAGCTAGAGCATTTTGGGAAAGATGCCAAGGTTGGCAGCTTTTTGTTTGTGAGATGTGCCTAATGTGTGTCTGGGTGCTGACAGTGTAAGGATACCCTTAGAGGAAAATTCAGTCCAGTTGTGCCTACATTTGTGAGCCTCTTTTATGATACCATTTATTTATCTAAAGCTCTAACTTAGCAGCTGTTGCTAGAGATCCTTTGAAAGACACTGATGGAGTCAGTAAATGCAAAAATGCCCTTCCTTTAAGGCACTGCCTTGGGTATGGTTTCTTTTTTGGAGATGTGAGGTATCCAGACATATTATCTACATTCTTCTATTTAGACCAGGGGGATTTGCCTCCTGTCATTTAATGTGTCACTTTGGGTGTAACTGTAACTCCAGTGATTTATAATTGCTGTAAAAGTTGGGAGTTGAGTATCCTCAGAATGGTAGTTAACCTCTAATAACACCAATTAACATATATTCAATAAGCACTTGATTTCTGTGAAGATCTGAGGAATATGTCTGACAAATTTAAACTCCTGGTTTATTTCCCCTATGAATTCCAGCAATAATAAGGCCATTGGCAGTGTCCATTATTTCCATACCCACTTCATGACCATATAAAAGTATTTCTTCTCAAAGTGAAATGCTGTTTTCTTCCCCACCTTCGAACACCCGTTTTATTCAGCTGTTTCTACAAGGGTGTGTCAGGAAAACAGTGTTCCAAAGGATGTGATAAACAGACATTTCTTTTTCTCTCTCCTTTTCTTACACAGCTCAAGACCCACGTTACCCTAATGCTCCCAGGCACTGAGTAAAACATATATTGCCTTTGTGCTCAGCTGTAGGTGCAGGACAGGACTTTTACAGGTGGGGTGCAGCTGTCTCTGCCAAGTGACTGCACTCTGGTGACCAAGGGCCCGGTCACTGAGCTTCTGGTTTCTTTCCTGCCAACTCCTACATATATGCATGCCTTCTGTAAATTTTTAATGCCTTAGTTCAAACAGAGGTTTGTTCTTGGTGTTGAGTTAATTTGCCAGGCTGAGGTTAAAACTAGTTTATCTATCTGATGTGATAGAAGTGCATTTATAAAGATTAGGAACAGCTGCTTTTGAGTATTTGGCTTTTTAGGGATAGCATATTTGCGGTGAAAATTGAATCAAGCTTGTAACACTGGAAACAGGCTGAAAATGGAGTGCATCCCCCCCCAGGATTATAACTTTCCTTGCATCTTTTCAGTACAGTGAAGAATGGATTAATGTGTGACACGAGTAATCAAAATTCACTTTTAAAAGTCTGTTAACTATGTCTTTCTGCTATAAAGACAGCCTGGCTGACCAGGAGGTGCAACTCTGCCTCAGTATCGAACCCTCACATCTTCAACCCAGTCCAGTGTCTACTTTGAGCCTGCTGAGTGCTCCAAACATGCACAACCTGAAAAGCAGGCCCCGAGTATTTCAGTTTGGGCATCATAAATAAGGGATTTGGCCTTTATCTCTCCTTGCTTCATTTGCAGAAAGATGATTACATGACGCCCTAAAGGACTGAGTATCAGGGTTCTGTCACCTCAGTGCCACAGAAGCTTCCTTTTCTCCTGTCCTCTTCCCAGGAGAAAGCTAATACATTTTGTATTTATTAACATGGTATGTGGTAAATGAGAGCCACAAGTGACATACTGAATAGTAAACATGTGCTTAAAAAATAAGACAGGGGAAGGCAAATCAATCCAAACACTTGTCATGGTTTTGGACTATATTTCAGCATGCTAACTGAGCTGTTCATCACACAACAGCAGAGACCTTGAGGAAAGATTATCAATAAATGCAGAGATAAAAATGTGAAGTTCTGGGTTTCTGTTCCTCTTTGTTACATTTTCTTTTGTATCTTTGCATCGTTGGTAAGACTCAGTTTCACACCCAGAGTTGGGCCTCATCCTTCCAAGAGCGGTTCCTTAATGTTTGCAGAGTTTAGCTCAGAAGAATACAGTAGGCAGTGTGACAGAACCTTACAGACTCAGCAACCCGTGGGTCCCTGTTCCTGGAGAGTGCAACAGCTTGCTCTGATTGCAAAGTAAGTTTGCACACAGGAGTAGATGTGACAGCATGTGGGCAGCGAGAAGTGTACAGGATTTAAACCTGTGGTTACAGTGTATTGGGCGTGGAAGGTTAAGGCTGGAAGGTGCAGGATTTAAACCTGTGGTTACAATGTATAGGGTGTGGAAGATGAAGGCTGGAAGATGCTGGACTGTCCGTAGAAAGAAATGCTGGTTACTTTGAATGAAGAAAGAAATGTAGCAAATATTTGTTCTGAAAAGACTGCAGTCCCTTCCTCTAAACAATCCTGATGATCCGGATCCTGCCTCTTCATCCTCTGGGCCTTATAAATGCACAGGGACTTTATAAACAATGTGTACTCCTTAAATCTCTGCTTGCATCCTCTTTATGAATTACCATAATTCATATGGCCAAAATTACTTCATAATCTAAGTGGATTAAGCACCTGATTCCTTTGAGAAGGGTGTTGAGAGCTCACATCCAATGCAACTGTTGCTACTGTCTGGTTTTGTATAGTTACACTTTTATTGCCAGCATCCTCTTCCTCAGGTGACTTGATCAACTTGATCAAGGGCAAAGACTGCCCTGACAAAAGAAAGCAAATCAGTGGGCCAGAGTGTTAAAGGATCATCTTTGAATCTCCAATATGATGTATTGACACATGATGACTGATGGGGGATTCCTGAATTTATTTGCATGCAAGTAGCAAATATATCCCAGAAAAAAATTCCAAGTATGTCCAGCTTATGGTTATGGATAGTGATGATAAAAAAAAAAGATGAGCCCTGTTTTTATTTAAGTAGCTAAGTACCAGGGTCCAATACTTGCAGTCTCCAAGTAGTCTTGCCACAGCCCTATTTAATGATTTTTAATGGCCTGTCTTGGTATCATGTAATGTTGGATGGTAATTTCTTAGGAAAAAGCCATGGTTTACTTCCTTGAGGAGTTAGATGGTGGTGGTGTTTGTTGAGGCAATAGATGGGCAGTCCTCCCCTATTGACAGCATTTCCATGGTGGTCTTGATCACAACAGGGTGACTCTGTTGTCCCTTGGTAAGAAAGGGAGAAAACAGGTTTTTCCATTCTTTTTTGCTGAAAGTGATGATTTGGGTTTCTCCCTTTACCCTGTGATTCAGGGGTTAAAGGCTCCTGGAGGCTGCCTGCAGAGGCATCATCTGCTTCATCAGACAAGTTGACATGTGGCTCTTTTATTAAGGTACTGTGAATGTCTTAAAGCAAATCACAGTGCCATTATGTGATTTAATTTGCTGCTCTGAAGTCCCTTCTAAAACAACAGCTCCTTTTTTAAAGTCTGTGTACGTATGTGTGTTGCCTGTTCCTCCCCTTTTTAGGGGGTGAGTTGGTAGTTTTTTTATCATCACTGTTCATGGTTCACTGGTTTTTTTTGGGTTTTTTTTTTTCTGCTTAATGCTTTCATGTTCCTTCCTCCCCATTCTATTCCTTCTTAAAGAAGAGATAGTGAACAAATTATTAGCACGTATTCCTGGGACTGTACTCCTATTTTAGTTCAAAACACAGGCTTTTGGTTCAGGGTACAAGAGAAACAAGTGCATTAAAGGCTGGGTTTTTTCCAGGTTCTTCCACATTTTGTTTTCCAGTTATAATAATGAGAGTAGTATGAGTATTAAAGGAAAAACTGGATGAATTGCTATGTTTATTGCTAACGTTTCCAAATAGTGACTATTCCAAAGCTGTTATGCTGCTGAAAAACTAAGGACTCTCCAGTGCTACTTAGTTTTATGTTCTAGAGCCCTTGATGGAGAGACCATCAGGGACTTCATAACGAAGGGGAATAAAGTCTACTCATACTTTTTGAGGGCTGAATGCTTTCAAGAAGACAAGCTGACAGGAGCTGGAAGGTGTTAGAAAATAGAAAAAAGAAGAAGCAGAATGAATGCTTCTCTTTTTGGAAGAAGATTTGACAGATGATGTCCGAGGGAGAAGACATCAAATGAAACCAATGCAACAAAAATACTGTGGTGTAATTACAGATGTTACTGAGTTGAGCAACTCCCTGCTAATCACATTTAATTAATATAACCCAGTTGCAAAGTGATTTATGGATGGTTTGAATAAATGTGTAAGATCAGAAGGACTGGTTTTCTGTTCTCTGTAACAGATCCACCGGGTAGTCAGTTTTTATGAGATGATGCAAATCCATCCTAAAGCAGAATTAGTGGACATAGTGGATCAGAAGGTTATGGGAATTTTCCATAACTCCTGGAAGTGTCTGCTTTGGGCTTTCCTTCTGCAGGGGCAGGGATTTAGTCTCATACTACCATTTTGCATGTTAGTAGGCTTAATACAGCCTCATTTTTGCTTGTATGTTCAGTTACCTTTTGACTTACTGCTGTGGCAAAACAGTTTTAGACATTTATTTGCTTTTATATGTTGTACAAGGCATTCATGGTACTAAATTTGGAGAAGATATTCTGGTATTTTGTTGATCTGTAATTTGTTTTGGGCAGTCATGCGCCTGGAGACTGTTCCAGCAGAGATGAGTGCAAGTGTTTCTGGAGCTCTAGAGTAGAAGAAGAGGTAGCTGAGAATCATGAAGTTGTTACTGAAGGAATAAAACAAGTAAATTCATATTTGTGTGAAACAGACTGCTGGAGATGATTTAACCTGGTACCTAGTCCATTTTCTTCAAACTGTACTGTGCTTGTTACTCATTTTGGTTTTGATATGGGGTTTTTTTCCTTCAGTTCTATAGGTGCTGGTGCAAAAACAGTGTAGCAATGGATCAAAGAAAAAATGATAGTTTTGTCCCAAGTATCACACAGCTGGAAGACTTCCTGACAGAACATGACTCCAACGTGGTTTGGCTGTTAGTAGGTAAGATTACTCTAATCTGTTTTGGTTCAATTTCTTTTATAATATCATAACAAAGGATTAGCATGACAGCTACAATAACTTTGTTATACCAATACATGCTTACCTGCCATTTAATATGGTGTAGTTTGGAAAGTGATCTAAAGCCTATTGTGTTTAATGACACAACTTCTAGACTAAATTGTGTGCCACAATAAGCCTTTAAGACAAACTGTCATGTAATCAGTTATGAGCTGGATTTGTAAATGTGCCTGGTTTAGGTGTGCTGATTTGTAAACATTTTTTTTTAATAACACTAGTGCTTTTGCTTATATTTGTGTAGGTACTTCCATTTTCTCAAACTATGAACAGGTGGATTGAGGGCAGCAAAATAAACATGAAGTTGTATTCAAGGCTGGGTGAGAATACTAAAAGTGTGCAATGAATTCAGACTTTTCCAAAGGTAGATAATGCCTGTTTTTCAGCCTTGACTCTTGGACCTGGAGTGAAAGGCAACACAGGAAAAATAACTTTTATTTTTTCACTTCTGAGAAGTTAAAGCAGTCTGTAGGCTATTGACATACTGGAATTATTTTTCAGTAGGCCAAACTGAATAGAAAGGACATAGGCAAATTAACTGAGGGTGCTTTTTGTGTCTTATTTATTTCACTTTTAATTTGTTGACATGGAAAGTTTGTACTCAACATAAAGTTCTCAGTGTAGTCAAGATGAAAGTAAGGGAATTCACTGATAGTAGCTCATGGTAAAACATGGAACAGATGCCAGCAGATCTGAAAAATTAGTCTTCAAAAGCTTTGACTTGCTTCCTGTTATTATAAGCTTTGCATAGAAACACATTCAAGTGATATTTATTAACTAATTCAGTTTCAACCAGCCATTCCTCCTTTGCTTTTATCTGCTGACCTATGGCATCCTGTTATAAGAGAACATAAAAAGATATCAGTCATTTCTTCTCCTGAATGCTGAAATGGCTAACTATTGATATCAGCATTTTGGATGAATTCCAAAAATGAATGTGCTCCTCAAAGAGCTGTTGCTCTTTTCTGGAGTAATTTCTAAAAATCACACACAGTAAATTAATGGCGTTTATAGGATTTGGTGAGGCAAAAGAAAAGGCTACAGTTTGTGGCAGAGGTGAGACTAGTGGTCAAGGCAACTGCACTAGTTTCCTGATTTTTCTGTCTGTCACCTTAAGAGGGCACCTTCTTGACCCCAGGTATCTAGAAGTGTGTAGTTGAACTTTAATCTCAAATTAAGCTTTATTGCTGGAATGGACCCTCAGAGCCTGAGTCATCCCACTTTTCTCCCTCCCACATAGAGGACCAGCAGTGAATAGCTTACTCATCTGAGAGTGAGGGAGTTAAGCACTGTCCTTGGAGTGTGCCTTCCCTGAGTGCCAGCAGTAGTTTCTTTCCTGGGAGGTAGCTTTCACCCTCCCTGCTTTTTCCTGTGTAATCACCCACACGGATCTGGTTTGTTTAACATGTCAAGCAGCTTATTGCCTGAGGGTATGAGCTGCTTGAATTTTTGGTCACACTGGATCCATTTTCCAGTTAGGAAAAGACAAAGTCATGCGAGTCTTTTTCACCTTCTTATCCTCCTTCAACTAAGTACAGGTATTGTTATGAAGCAGTGCAGTATCCCACTGAAAAAAAAAAATAAAGGAACAGTAAAAGAACAGGTTGTTTTTGTATATTTTCTGTAAGAGTTTTGTTTGTTTGTTTTGAGTAATCATCTGAACTCTCTGCAGAGTGAAGGTGCCGTGCCCATATGCCTTTCTGCACTTTAGATTTCTCATAAAAGGGACAATCTGTGATTTTTCAGTGTAAATGAAAAACTTCTGTTACAAAGTTCAGGTTTTTTTCCTACTCTGCTTTGGATGAAACGGAATGGTAATTATCAGTAAAGTGAATTAGAACTAGTCCATTCCTTGGCAGTGCCATTCCTTTTGGGTTTGTCCTTCTGGAAGCTTTAAAAACCCTTGTAGATAGAAATAGGTTACTAGCTCTTAATCAACTAAAGTAAAAATTACTTTGGGGATTAACAGACCTATTTCTTTTTTTTAAAAAAACATGTTTCTCGTTGGATTGCTATATCCTTTTTTTTCCTATCAAATTCCATGCTTGAACTGTTGAGAGATTTCTGCTACCTCAAGGACTGGTACGTTTCTCTCAGGATGCAGCACCTTAGGAAATGGTTTCAGATATGATAACGTTGTCTCCTATGATAAGATACGAAAAACTAGACGTTTAAGTTACAGTCTGGAGTGGAGTAGAGAAGGAATGTAGTATGACTTTGGCATTGGGGTTTTTTTAGGGTGTTCTGAAATAAATGTCCATGTGGGATAATGCATGTTATGATTCAATCTATAAAATTGAACTTCTTAGATGAAAAGTGATGTAATGAAATATGTGCTGCCTTCTCCAGGTCTTTTGGGAGGACAGTTTATTTTATATTGGTGAATGGAAGGGCAGTGAAGAATCTTTATTTTTCTGGACTTCCCCTTTCCCTTTTTCCACCCCATCTCTTCATACCCTTCTCACACCGTCTCTCTGGAAACACCCATTGAAGTGTCCCACCAGTTTCAAATTTTTTGGAGAGCAGGGAGAACACAGTTATGCCTTATAGTCCTAATAGGAAGGTTTTTATCTAGGTCAGCATACTTTTAAAAATGCTTTAATTAATTGTAATCTTTCAACAGCAACAATATTATCTTGTGGATGGATTATCTACCTAACTTACTATAATTCCCGGAACATTGGACTCATTTTAACGTTGGTTCTTAACAGATTATATAAACATGGCTACATCCATATTGGTAAGTTATGATTAATGTAATGCCACTGTTTATTGCTGCTCTTTCATTATACCTCAATTTGTGCTATGGTAATTTGAAAATGTGCAGTATGGAGTGGACTCAGAGGGGCACAGTAGAGACTCAAGCCTTGAGTCCCTGTTCCAGCCCTGTCCTTGCTTTCTAAATAAGCTGTCAGAACAACTAATCACAAGTTAATCCATACTGGGACTGTGATATGCAGAATTGATACTGGCTAGAACATTTTGCATCAAAATCCATTAACTTTTTATTAAAGTATTTTAAAGATTTTTGAATAAAACAGGTCAGTACAAATCACTTGGGCACTCACCCACTTACAAAAATATCTGGTGCTGAGTCACAGAGGGCTGTAGCCCACAACCTCACTGATCACACTTTTAATTTTCTTTCATTTACTCCTCTGCCTTCTTCTGTCTTCTTCACAGAATAGCAATGACTTTAGTTCTGGACTTTTTCTGCAACTATTCGTCATAAATGTAGTGAAAACTTAAAACCAAAAATCCCACCTACACTTGGCCTGCCAGAGACAGCCCTGCAATTCATTTGCTTACGTCCTCAAGAATCTAAGAACTGTATTTCAAACCATCCTCAAATCCAACCTTTTGAAGAGCAATATAGATTAAATACTTACTGGCTGTTACACCTGATCTATAGGCTTTTATTAAAATTTCTCTGTGAAATTGCCATTAAGTAAGGACAGCTGATATAGAGGGCCAAATATGTGGTATTCTTGATAAACTTAATCAGTAAGTAGAACATAACATTAATTATATTCCATGATTTACAGCTTGGTTTCAGTCATTTAATGTTGATTTTTATTTTTTTTAAATTATGGTTTACTTAACTTTCTGTGGGTGAGGTGAAAAGCCTTAGGAAAAATATGGGCTCTTGCATTACCTGCTGATCTTTTCATTTATTAATCCCTCCTGCTGTTTAAACATAATTTGTCAAAATAATTGGACTGAAATCCTTATAGCCATTTAAAATTTTAAAAAATAGGCCGTCAGGAATCTTTATGTCTCCATTTACAGTCTTGCATACAGTGGCTTGAAACTATAAATGTTCAAAATAGCTTTTCTAACTCTTTTCACAGGCTTGCAAGGCACCTGAATGTTTCTGAGTGACTAATGTGCTTGTTGTATTCTTGGGTAGTGCCAAACCCAGCATCCTTTAGTTGTGTACTTTGTCTTGCACTTCTGAATCTCTGACTTCCCTTCAAAGGGAAAACTCGAGATACCCAGTTAACTCAGATAATTGAATGCTCTATTCTCTCTGTTCACAAAATCAACAACTCCAGGCTGCTGTCTGATAAACACTTTTTTTCACATTAGGTTCCTTCTCATTCTCTGTGCTGTCTGGAAAAGTCATGGTGCGTGAAATCTATTTCATCACAGAAGACATGTCCATCAGGTACAGATTTCCAAGCGAGTCCCTCTTCTAAATTAGGATTTTAAATACGTGTCTAAATAGCACACATCAAAATGCAGTCTTACAAATGTAGCAGTATATTTATTAGTGTTAGACTGTCTCTCTTGGTGGTAGTATTTAACATTCCTAGACCCTTGTTAGCTCATTTGCTGCTTTAGTGTTATCACTTGGAAGTGAGTACTGGATAAGGTTGTAGCTGTCCTTAATATTTGTCAAACAAATCACTTTGGAGTGTGAAGAACTACTTTTTCATTTGTGTCTTTGGCTCCCTCATGCTCCTGCTCTTAAGTCTGGAAGATTCACTTTGGCCAAGTAATTGGCATTTATTTACTGGACTTTAGAATAATTTGTTTTGTGAACTGCATGCCAACAAGTAGTTTGTAACTTTAATTCTTCCTGTCACATTGGGAAAGCTGTGAGAAGGCAGTGGATATGGGGTTTTATATGAATTTCAGCTAATGCAGGAATTGTGTATTATACTGCATGCTGTAATCCTTCCTGCTTTAATGTTGTTTGTACACTACTGCAGCTGCAGATCTCTTCCCTCTGCATAAGGCAACATGTCCTGCAGCTGCATATGGGATGTTGGATTATTACTCTCTCAACTTCTGTTTTGTTCCAATTTATTTGATTTAGAATTCAAGATGGATTTATCATATTCCGCTGGTGGAAGATGTACAACCCTAAGCAGAAACAGCATGGTAGGTTTCTCAAAAAGGTTTCAAAGTTTGAATTTACAGGTAGCCTACAGAAACGTACTTTCTTTGCACAATCACAGGTGTGCAATTGATTTATTAATATGTACCTGAAGTACGTTGAATTCTCAGAAGGTATGGATTTGTTAACTGGTTGCAGAGTAGATGAAATAAATACAGGATTCATTACTGGGGACATGAACTCTTCTTGAGACAAGCCATTAATCTTAATAGTAGCCTTCATTAGCTGGAGTCCAAGCATAATAGTCTCTGTATTGAAGTTGATAACTATGATGAATAGAGATGTCTTATGTTCTGGAAGTGATTTCAGTTTCTCAGTTTCAGTGTTGTGCTTGCAGTGTTTTAGCAAAAGTGTTACAGTAAGGGATGTTCAGTATTTGATAAGTCTGTGTCTTGATGACATCTGTGGTTACAGAAGTGGGGAAGTGTGAAAAATGCATTTATTTTTCTTCTTTATCTCTGACTGAAGAAGGATGATTAACACCAGATGCAAGAGATTAATTGTATCTGAGGAAAACACCGAGAAAGCATAAGTAGCCTAGGGATGTGTGCTTAATCATTTATAGGATTAGAATCTTGTTGAATGAGGCTGGGTTCCTGTCTGTCTTGACTTTTGGAGCCATCACAGCTCCATTGCTAATTCAGGAAAGTCCAGAAATATCAACTATCTGAGTTGAGGACACTAATTGAGAGGGTCATTGAACTGTGGAGGGCTTTCTTTTCCCACCTTGCCTTTGGAAGTACTTCTAATGGTGTGAAGCCTCTTAGACTTGTCAGCAAGCTCGTACAGCTGTTGCTGTGTCAGTACCAACTCAGCAGTGGCAGCAGTACTGCATGCAAAATTAGTCAGGTAAATGTGAGACACCACTCTGTGTAGTGCTGTGAATTAGAAAGAGCTGCTCGTTTCTATTTACTGAGGCACTTATAACCCTCTGACGTGATGGGGCACAATTGAACTTCATTATACTGTAAAAAAAATAATTCAAAAAGTGGAACCTAGTCTTAGAGTTAATTAGATTTTTCCAACCACAGGTTATTGTCCAACAGGTTTTCATAGAATTGTCTTCATCTGCTAGTTAAAACATATTTCTCTAGTGGCTCACAGAATGAAAAAATGAATTGAATTTAATGCAAGGAAGATAGTTGTCTATCCTCTATGGTAGTGTTTTTCTGCTGGCATTTAAGATTGCATAATTAGTGGATAAATAATCCCAGTAACCACAGAAGTTAGAGGTGTACAGCTCTGACAACAACGTAATGTGACTGAAATGCTCTTTATGTGTTAACTCATACTGAGAGGAGGTTTTGTACATACTCGAGAAATGAAATGGATTAGGAACAAAAACTGGAGGATCATGTTGTGGATGGGGCACACCCAGATGACTCGGCTTAGGTGCCACACCACATTATCAATTTTCACACTGTAAAACAATCTAGTAGCTACTTGTATGTAACCTACATATATGATGAATGCTTCTTTGACTCATTCAATGCTATGGCATTCAGATTTGCTTGTCTCTTTTCCTTGCCCTCTTTTTTTTTCCTTTTCCAAAAATGTTTTAGGCAACCAAATTGATGTGCGGAGGTCAAATCTTGTTTTTGTTATTAGGAAAAAGAGATACTTGTCTCTTTAAATCACCTTTAAAGAAATGAATTACTACATATGATTTAATTTAGTTAATGAAGTCTAATGCTTGCCTCTAGGAGTTGAAAAATTATATTTATTTGTGTTCTTGATGATACTGAGATCTCCCGGGTGAGCAACTGTGTATCCCAATCTTTGTCCATGTCATTCTTTGCCTGTGTCTTATTGATGCAAGTTAAACATTGGCAGCAAATGGATTTGATGGTGCTTTTATGAAAACAGGAAGGAACTGAAACTGGCTCATTAACTTTTCTCTGTCTCCTGTTCAAGAAAACTGTGATGTCAATGTGTTCTGGAGACTTACTTTATATATATAATTATGTGGAAATTTCTGGTACTTTAGGTGTGATGGGTAAAAGGTGGGTTGCTGTTGTTGGGACAGTCTTGTAAGGATGTGTAATTTTGGGGGACAGATGAGTTAGTTATCAAAAGGATGCAGGTGTCTCTAAACTTTGGCTCTTGGGCATCTGCATTTCTTCTTTTGACCCTGACCGAAACAGCAGCCAGTGTTTGCTCTGACGTTTTAATTTCTAGTGTCTTTGGGAAATGTTGCCTTCAGTTTGTGCCCCCTGAGTTACAGACTGGGGACTACTGTAATAACTATGGATTCTTCAGCTTTCTAAAGGCTGTTTTGACTTAGAAAGACCAGATGAGGTTTTTAGAGCAGCTCAGGTCTCTTGAGTGAATGTGTAATGGGCACTCTTTCAACTGGGTAATTAGGGGGAAATGGTGCGAGCTCTTTCCTCACATTAACTGCATAATTAGGTCATACTTTCTGAAGCAAAAGTATGTCAAAGTATGTCACAGTCAGCAGATGTTGAAAAAGGTTTTGACTATCAGAGAGTCAAGCTGATATAACAGTTACAATTTTAAGTTTGTGAAAATGTTGATTGATTGTGCAAAACGAGTATGATCTTGTTAGTTCTGTTTCTCTGTAAAAGAAAGCTTTTTCCTACTTCAGGCATGCTGTTACCAGAGAGCTTGGATAGAAAACCATTTGGGTTTGGAGATGGAATTGATCTCAGTGATATCTGTGCTAAAAAGCAGGAGTTTTCACTGAGGCGTCTGTGCTGTGCATCAAGAGGGATATTTGTTTGTTTGTTTGTTTTTATATATGAGACCAAAAAACTTCATTTTGTGCAGTTTCTGTCTGGATTTATTTTTGGATTGTGACCTAAGGGTGAAATGCCTTTCAGATTTAATATTTTGTATGCAATTGTCTTATTTGCCAAGTTTTACTGATTTGCTTAGAATGCTGTAATTATTTTGTGGAGTTTTTTATGGCTTTTTAATATGTACTCAGCAGCTGTTCAGTACTGTGTGGATTGTTATTGCAAAATGTGCTTGTTTGAGAAACGCTAAGTATTCCAAGAGAATGTTGAAATAGAATTAGAAACTCTTTCCCTACTATTTGTTCAGATCCAAAGGCAGAAACACGACTGTATATTATGGTGAATGACTTTGAATTTCACGTGTACAACCGTTCCGAGCTTTATGGACAACTTCAAGAACTATTTGGCTTGGATCCCACAATCATTCCAGCAAAGAAAGATGATGAAAGAGCACAAGTAAATGGAAGGCAGAGAACACATACCAATCTTGAAAGGTAAATTATTACTCATTTTGCTATTTTGTCGATGTTTTGTTCTGCAAAGTGCTGAACTAATTGGGTAATGTTTTGTTAACGTATGCTCTGGAGACCAAGCGATGGAAGCACAGCTGAGGGAAATTGCACTGACAAGCCTGACAGTCTGAATCTTTTTCCTTTCCTCAGTCTTCCTACCATAATAATTAAAAAACACAACCAAACAAAACAACCACTCTTGTTTAATGATCAGAGACGGGTTGAAAAATCTTTTTGAAATACAGTGCGGAAAGGAAGCATGTGTTGGTGAGGATTATGCTGGCAGAATAATAATGCTTTTGCTCAGTAGAAGTAACAGCTGCTCAAGACATTTAATAGGCAAAATGTGAGGATCTTTATGGTCTCGTGTATAGCTACACAGACTATCTTCTGTTAATTTCTCTTTTTGGGGTACTCCAGAAAACATGGTGTGAGTTATATATATGGGGCTTATGTGCAGTGCAGTCAGATGTTCAGTAATCAGCCTCACTTTGGGCTGAATCACACCAGACTGATTTATTGTCAGGAGCAGAGAAGATCTGATGAGGCTTGAATCCTTCCACTGCTGCTGGCCAGTTACTAAATTACGCAGTGGGCAGCTGCAGGATGCTGTAGCAGTCTTGAGTTTGAGTAAGGGCTGTGCCTCTGAGCCAGTCTCTGTGTTTTTATCTCAAGCCCTTATTGACAGGCACAGGAAGGATTTCTGCCTTTGAGGAGGATGTGTCTTGGGAAATGAAAAATCCCATGCCTCCATAGGAGTATTTAGAGCAGACCAAGATCCCCTGAGGAAGATTTATTTAACTATTGCTCTGAGTTAAACAAGGCATGCTTGTTTTTCTACCTGTGTTAGCACCAAGGTGTAGCTCCGTGTGCTTCCTGCTGTCCTTCCAGGCTCAGGAGGAGCTGGCAAGTAGTCTGCTAGCAGGTCCCTTACGAGAGGCACCCCTCTGGGGAAGGAGTGTTCCCCAAGATCTGTGCCCTGAAGACCCCAGAAGAAATGTTCGCTTGGTTCTTTTGCAGAAAAGACAGAATAATAACCCCCTTTCTTTTTATTTAGTGTTAAAGTAAAAGCAGAATCTCAAGATCCTTCTTCTTCATGGAGATCACTTATTCCAGTCATTAAAGTCAATGTGAGCACGGTAAGTGAAAAGACCCTGATAATGGAAATATTTATCAGTATATGCTTAAAAATGACACTTGCCATTCATTTCTCTTAAACCTTCTATTTGAGGTTTTTGTTCACCTTCATGCTTTAAAAAAGTTAAAATTACGCCATCAGCACTCCCCTGACACTGTCACAAATCCTGCTGGTGCTGCTGGATACATGGTTATGGTCTCAATTTTGGGAAATACCTGTGTCTTAGACTTGTAATGATTTCAAGAGTAGCACCAAGTAATTAAATTATGAGTGTTGTACAATATGTGGTGTGTTGGGTTTTTGGCAGGTGTTTGGGGCCATTTTCTTCCTTTTTGCTTTCCTGCATGTTTTAATAGGGATATTTGACATAGTTCTTAAAAGTTGACGTTACACCCCCTGCCCCCCAAAGGAAAAGCCAACGAAAAAACCCCAGGAAAATGGTTATGAGGTGATAGGAGAAAAAATTCAAGAGTTTAACATGTAAGGTAGTGTTTTAGATATGGCCAAGACTTTTGTCCACAGTCTTTATTTGCATATGGGTGCTTCAACTGCATTCTTAGAGGTAAAGAGATACTTAAATATAAGAGATCAGTGTATAATGAGTAATTGGGTTTGCTTTTTGAATTAGGGTCGCTTGGCATTTGGGAATCATTATCAGCCACAAACACTTTGCATTAACTTTGATGATGCCTTTTTGACATACACCACAAAACCACCTTCAAGCCACCTTGATCAGTTCATGCACATCGTGAAAGGAAAATTGGAAAATGTTAGAGTCATGCTGGTTCCAAGTCCCAGATATGTTGGCCTTCAAAATGATGAGTAAGTTTGGGGTATTTTTCTATCCATACTAATTTATTATTTCTTTCAAGAAAACAATGAAGAGAATGTTGGTTGTGTTTCAATTTCTTTATTTTACTCAATGTGTTTAGACAGTTGGCTTTTCTACCACTCTGAAGGTTTTAAATTTTGAATCTTTGAAACAATTTCATATATGGAGGAAAGTACAGGTTTTCTGTCTTATTCTAGGTTTTTATTTGTGTGTGTGTGTTCCGCTCTGTGATTAAACATAGAATCACAGAATAGTTTGGGTTGGAAAGGTTCTTCAAAGGCCATCTAGTTCAACCCCTCTGCTATGGGCAGGGACATCTTCAACTGGATCAGGTTGCTCAGAGCCCCATCCAACCTGGCACTGAAAGTTTCCAGACTTGTGGCATCCTGTTTATTTTCCTTCTCTCAGGTACTGGTGCTGTATGCAGGCTTTGCAAGCACCACATTTCTAGCTTAAATGCAAGGTTTAAGGTGTTGACTTCTGTAAAGCTGATTCGTGGTTTGGAAAATATTTAAAAAAAAACAAAAAAGGGCAAATGCTGTGTGATACTTGATAGAGTGGAAATCATGTTATCTTTTGAAGACAGATTGCTGATCCTTTTACCTCTGTGTATTCTGCGTAAGCAGGGTTATGCAGCTTGAACAAACTGAAGTAAGTCAAACACAAGCCTGAGTGCTTGCATGAAGTAATAAAATAAACTGTACATCATTTATCTGTACCCCTTCATTGGTTTTTTATCAGCTAAATCCTGCTGTCTATAATATACCTTTATATGTTTTTCAAAGGGCATTCTGTGGATGTGTACAGAATCTTACCTTCCAACATGACGACAAAGGAAATTTCTGCAACTAATATTGAAACCAAACAAGATTAAACCAAAATAGGATTAAGATATTCAAACTATTAGCTTTTTCTCCTGCTTCCGCTAAGTATTTTCTTTATATGCTCTGACCATCCCTGCAGCTCCTGATGGCTGGAGGATGGCATATGTGCACAAAATGTGCTCTAATTTACTGGGTAAATTCAAAAACTTGCCCAGTTCACTGGAAATGGAGAATGCATGACTCTTTAGAGCCTGATCTCTTAGGCTTCTTTGGCTTAAAATTTAAGCTGGGTGTTTTAACTTTGAGGGATTCCTGCAGGCAATGCATGTGTAAAAAACAGCTAAGTGACTCGTTGAAATTTGTTAACAGGCTGACTAATCAATGTGAACATCTAAACCTCACCTTGAAAGCTGTCATATTATATTACAAACACCCATCTCAACACCTTCATCACTCTTTGCTAAGAAGTCCTCCAAAATCCAAGGAAAGGAAAAAGTGTTGCTAGGAAAGCAGGTCAAAGCAGAACAAGTTTGGAGCCAGCAGGCTCGAAGTGGTAGTTCAGCATAGGTATTAGGGAATACTTTAGAATGATGATAATGTTACCGTTCATTGGCATTATCTATTTTATATTAAAATAGTTCATCTTTCACTGCTGTCATTACTCTCAAAGTAAACTTGATTTCAAGATTCCTGCTCGGTTGCTTTTGAAGAACTTCTGGCAGTACATGGTCTTTGCATCTGCTGTTTTCTGTGTTTTCTAAGGTTTCCTGCCTTTGAAATGAACTGTGATAAAATGAGCAATGTGCTTCTAACAGGCCACACTCTTGGACTGTGTGTTTCTGTCATAGGAATTGTCTTTTTTTTTGTTAAGAAATAACAGACTATCAAAGTGGCTGAAAAGCTGCAAAAACTTCTTTTGCAGTAAAACCAGAATTTTCATATTATAATAGTATACTACTTTAGGATGTATTAACATGTAAATTAACATGTGGTAACACCATGAGAAAGGGATTGTAACATACCAGCATAATAGTGTTAGGAAAAGTATTTTGTCTATCAGTTTTATCACTTAGATCCTTTTATTTTGAGGGAGGTGGGAAGTGTTATTGAGGCAGAACAGCTTTTTTCTTTTTTTTTTTTAAACTAACTAATTGTCTAATTAGTGAATGTCTTGTCCCTTTGGTTTAGAGTGCTATTTTAGTAAGAAAACAATTAGTAGGTGAAAGAACAATATAGGACAAGGAGAAAGAAACTCTTGACTGAAAGAAACATTGAAAGTAAAACTTAGGTAGTTACTTGTGGTTTATAATACCTGAAAAAAATCTTGTGGAGAGGAACCTGTTTTATTCATGCTTGAGTTAACTTTTAAGTTATTTGATGTAATAATTATAATAATAGCAACATTATGATCAAGGGTTTTGGTTTTTTTCTCAAATCATTATGCAAACTCACTTGGCTTAATATGTTGCCTTTAAAATCACTTGAATTTATAAAGATTAATCTCAGCATGTGGATTTTTACTCTTTATCTTTGCACTCTTTCATTACAGACCACCAAGGCTGATGGGTGAAGGTTTTGTTGTAATGCAGTCCAATGATGTTGATATCTATTACTATATGGATGAACCAGGTATAATCTGTTAAATACAAAGATAACTTTTTTTTTTTTAAATGGTGAAAAATCTATGCCAAAAGAGTTAGTGTAATGTTTTGGAGCTGATAGAAGCATAAATATGCTTTTGCTCTGACTGCCCTTAAAATATTGCCTGAATCTTGAACAAAGATAACACATTTGATAATGGTGTATATTGGTGTAGGACAGGTGGCAATTTTGGATCATTTTTGGTTATATTTCTTGGCCTTCCACAGGGAGTTTGCATTGATAGTTGCATACTGTAGCGATCTCAAAAAAAACCTGGCATCAGGACACTTTAATTGTCTTGTGCTTAAGCAGACATTTTTCATGCTAATTTGAAGCAGCTTCCTTTAATAATCTATTATTTTATTTAATACAGGTCTTGTACCAGAGGAGACAGAGGAAAGCAATGATGGAGAAGCCAGCAATGAAGACAGCAAATTACAGGATCTGCCACCATGTTGGGGACTGGACATTGTGTGTGGAAAAGGAACAGACTTCAACTATGGGCCTTGGGCTGATAGGCAGAGGTATTACCATGATTTGCAGCTTTAGGTTTAATCTTTTATATCTAGTATCACTGAGAAAACTTTAAGTTTCCATCATGTGATTGCTCAGACTTCTAATTTGTGTGGCTTAGGGTAGACTAAGTCTGAAAGAAGAGTCCTGCAACAATGGTTTAAGATTAGCAAATTCGTTGTTATTTATCTTGTTGGCCTTGCAAAGTCAGAATCACTCCATGAATTTTCATTATTAAATTAAGAGATGATGTTCCCTTTTTTGTGAGTCAAGTAGTTTTACTATTTATCAAGTGTTACATACCTAAAGGTTTAACTTGTTAATTGGTGTTCTTTAGATTTATCAGGCTCCTGTTAGCTAATACGGAAATAAATTGCATATTGATGAGGAAATTTTAGTGAAGTAGAAATCTGGCTATGAAAATAATGAGGGAGGAATAATTTATCCCTGCTTAGCATAATCAACTGCTTGATGTTATCTCCAAAGTATTATTATCTAGTTATTTTAATACAAAATATTAGGCCAGAGCTCTACTCCTGTTCTTCACTTAGCCCTCCATGTTTTGCACAAGTATTTCTGGTGAGGACAATAGGATTGTTTAGAGAGTAAAGGGCTATTAAGTAAAAGTGACATAATCAGTGCTTTCCCTCTTTTCCCCTGTTAATTACAGGCTGGTACTTGGCCTTCACAAATTCTCCTGTGCAACTGTTATGATTAACTGTCTCTTAGGAGTGTGAGGATGGCAGCCCAAAGAGTAGTCATTAGATACTATAGTGAATTTAAGAGAAAATGTCACTTTCTAGAACCCTTTGCTAGAAACATGAGGTCAGTGAATCATTAATGATACTTTAAATACTCTAAAGAAAGCTTGCCCTATGCTTTTTATAATCTTAACTGGCTCAGTGGAAGGTGGTTCCGTGCATATGCAGCGTGTGTAGGGTTCACACATACATATTGGGAACACTTTGGCATCTTGCTATGGATAGAACATGGAATTTTGGAAACCTTTAGGCTGCTACAACAGTCAGTTGCTGGGTGCAGGAAAGACTTACTTCCACCTCATTGAGACCTATGAAAGCTTTGCTGTCTGTGCTTCATCACTATGCCTTTCTTGTCATGTATTTCATGCCATGTTCAGCTATAAATCTGTAGAAATGTGGTTTCCCACCACATTCTGAGATCCTAAAGTTTTGTGTTTTCTTTGTTTCTGGGCATTACATCAGTTATTTATGCACAGACTGAAGCATAGATTAATTCCTACTATGCTTTTATAGCATATTTTGTAAACCAAAGACTAGAAATAAGAAAAACATAGCTTGTTTGCCTTCTGAATTAAAGTTTGTGGCTTTTGTCCAAAAGTCATTGATACTTTCAGAGATTTCAGTAATGAGTTGGAAGGCTCCTGTGATGAAGATTTAAACAAACATTCCTTCTTATCACATCCACTGGTTGTCTAAAGACTCAGCTAAAAGGAAATTAGTTAAATGAACCAAATAGATGCACAAATATACATGTATATTTCTTCTATGAACAGAAAATAACTCTTTTTTCCCTTCTTCTTCTTCCGCACTAGGGATTGCTTGTGGAAGTTTTTCTTCCCACCAGACTACCAAGTAATGAAAGTCTCAGAAATTGCTCAACCTGGGAAACCAAGACAGATCCTTGCTTTTGAACTGCGGATGAATATTATTGCAGATGCCACCATTGATTTGCTTTTTACCAAGAATAGGGTAAATAATGAAACCTTATCAAGAAGTTGTCTACTGTGATTGCACTGTGCTTTTTTGGTTGTGCATAATTTTACTTGTCTCAAGTGTTTGTTACAGAACTATGATTTTAGAAGCTGGGTGAGTTTTGTCTTAGTCTTCAATAATTATGATCAAACCCTTCAAAGAGAAATGTATTCTGAGAGGCATTATTTTAAGTTTCTTTTAAGCCTTAAGGGTACATCTTAAGCCATGCCAGATCCTGCAGCCTTGGGGATTTATGATGTGGACATTTCCCAGGCAATCTTAAATTATGATGAAGCTGACCATGATGAAAAAACAATTTCTTCTGATATTGAATGACTATCTAATATTACTGGAGAGCTGATATTAGGGGGAACAAAACTTGTATGTGTAGGGATTTGGATTTTTCTTTTCATTATTGCTACTCTTATAAATGGGATATAGCATCATGCCATTGTATACCTGTTTTGTTCTTTTCTGGGGGACTGACAGGGTTAGAAATGTAGTGTTAGAAATAGAAATAAGTCTGCCCTCCCAGGCCTTGGATCAGAGTATCCTGTGCTGTGGACTATTTAGTGGACTTCAGGCAGCATTTGTTAAGCCTAAAAATGGTGTTATTTGGTGTCAATGCATATTGATAGTTCATTAGTGATTTTTCTGAAGGCAAGAAAGTCTTTTTAATCATCAGGTACCTTAGTCCAGGTGCGGGTAACGACAGCCAGAGGCATAAATCCACTGGTCGATGCAGCAAACCTAAAAGTAATGCTTGGACTGCTTTCCTTTCTTGCAATGCAGGAAACTAATGCTGTACATGTAAATGTTGGCGCAGGATCATATTTGGAAATAAATATTCCCATGACAGTAGGTGAAAATGGTGAGTTAAGGCTAAGCCTAATTTGTTTCCCTAATGTTTTTCCTGAACTGTTACCTTAATTCCTGTGTGTGTGGGAGTGTCTTTTAGTGTTTTTCCTTTGTGACCTTGGGGTGTCTATTCCTATGTAAAGGAACAAAAACATTTCCTTGTACAGTTCACTGTATGATATGAAGGTGTGTATCCATCAGGATACTTCTTTTTAGGGGACTGCTGAAATCACTGGCGAAAACTATTTAAATATTGGTGTATCTCTTGTGTCTGAATGATAATTTGAAAACTTTTGTTTGCCAGGCTATTCCCCTACAATTAAAGGGCAGCTCCTTCACGTGGATGCCACCAGCAGTATGCAGTACAGGACTCTCTTGGAAGCAGAAATGCTGGCTGTAAGTTTGTATTAATAAGCACAAAGCTTCAGTCTCTAGAGGATTTTTAATAAAGAACATATTTATTTTTCTATGGAGCAGTCTTTAGTTTCTTAATGCAGGAAAATGCCTTTTAAATGTGTTTTGAAAGACTTTAATAGGTAAGGAAATTATTATATGCACACATAACTGTGCATGTGTGTAACTTGAGTGACTTAAAAAGCACTCATGTGGTATATAAGTTATGTATTTACAAATACTGCCTCGTTTACTATTTAGCCACATGTTCATACAGGCCTTGCCTTAATAATTTTGACACTCACTAGCTCTGCTGCAGGACATGCGTGCACAAGTACTTAAAAGTACTTAAGTGTGCTGTAACTACTTGAGACATTTAATGGTGCATTTTTCTTTTGTTTGCCTAATGTTTCACTTCTGCAGTACTGTAATTCTGTAGATTACCCTTCTTACTGGTTTTTAAATGACCTTATTAGAATGATGTTTTTAATGTTTGAATTTGAGCAATATATGAGTGGTTGAAAAGTATTCTGTTCTGGGGGATTTTCTTTAATGTATTGTGAGAAGTGATGCTTTTGATGAAAACTTTGCTTTTTAAATTGCTGCAGCAGCAGATGTAGCAGAAATTTATAGTATACCTTTCCAAATAAATGAATACACTAACACTTGACCTTCAAACACAGAAGGGGAGAGAGAGATGAAATTATTAAGGAACTGGAAGGACCTTCTGTTCATCCCAGCAGGAAAAGAATTTTAATTATTCAGCAGGGTACATATGTGAAAACTGCTGAGGTACAGGGTCAAACTCTGTCATCTTTCCAGGTAATCCTGATGCTTTAATATCTTGTCCACAGTTTCATATTAATGCCAGCTATCCTCGAATATGGAATATGCCACAGACATGGCAGTGTGAGCTTGAGGTTTATAAAGCAACCTATCATTTCATCTTTGCTCAGAAGAGCTTCTTTACAGGTAATCTCTTTACTAAATAAGTTACATGTCAAATTAAATATTCTTTCCTTGGGATTTCTTTTCTATTTTGCCGAGCTGTGCAAGGTCAGGTTCTCTGATTTCACATATTTAGGGTAACAAATTGTTTCTGAGGACAAAGTTCCCTATGCCTATAAAATGTCTAAGTACATGATATTCTTACATGTGAGTAGAGATACAAATAATTTAATTTTCTAACATCTAAATAAATTTGATTTGCAGTTATGTTAAGTGATCTTAAATTTATTTCTTATTAGAACTCTTACTACAGCTGCTGATTTTAATATTTATCACCTGTCATGCTAATTTCTCTGATATCTTTCTCTGGTTGGCTGATCTTCAACTACCTGGGCTTTGGGTTGTGTCCCCATGGCTGACAGATGATGAGGAAAAGTAATTTGCTCCTTAGGATTCTGGCTGTGAGGAAGAAGGCAATACAGTGTGATACAGCACCACCAAACTGTTGCTTGGCGTTCCAGCTGCAGTAATGGAAAGAATAGAGCCCCCTCAATGTGATGCTGCCTGGGCTAATTAGCCCTGCTGGGCGGAAGGTTTAATTAGTGCAGGCATAGTGCCATGCTAATAAAGTTATCCACTGAGTGAGGCCAGAGTTATTGTCTGTGTAGTGCCACAGTACCCAGTGTAATCTGCTGGTGTTCAGAGCAAACATGAACTTCTGCAGCACTGAAATCCTAAGAAATCTCTCACTTGATTGCTATTAACTCGCCTTTTATTACTTTGTGTGGGTTTAGATTTGATCCAAGACTGGTCCAGTGACAGTGCACCTGATATTTTTTCATTTGTTCCATATATGTGGAACTTCAAAGTCATGTTTCATCAATTTGAAATGATTTGGGCAGCAAATCAACACAACTGGATTGACTGTTCCACCAAACAACAAGAGAATGGTGAGATCACTTTTTTATTTGGAAGAAATAGTATGTACTACAGAAATTATCTACAAAATACAGCGTATATATGTGTATATATATAGAGAGTACTAGAATTACACCCAAAACCTGGTGTGTGAAGAAAAGCATCAATATTAATTACAATTATTCTTACTGTTTGCCTGCAATTTCATTGTGCTGATACAGTGTCCTTTTAGAAAGAACAAGCCGTAGGTAGAAAATACTTCCAGAATAATTGATTACAGTAATGAATTACATAAAGTACACTGTAGCTAAAATGGCAATTTTCTATATCATGAGTTCTTTAATAGCTTTCAATTATTTTTACCTATTTGTTTGATATTTTGTCTAAGAACAAAACAGGGAGTAATTTTGACTAACTTGTTTGTTTTTTCCTTTCCTCTCCCAGTTTATCTCGCAGCATGTGGGGAAACACTGAACATTGTTTTTTCTCTGCCTTTCACTGACTTTGTTCCAACCACATGCAATACTAGATTCTCTTTAAGGGTAAGTTCTTTTGTCTTCTAAATGTCAGATAGCTTCCCTGCCTTCTTGAATCAGGAAATTTTGAATTATCTTTTTCCTGAAAGAAAAATGCTCTTTTTCACTTCCAGTTCGTAGCATTTTTAAATAACCCAGAAGTAAATTGTTTTGGTTTGCTTGTTATCATATTTAGTCATAGGCTGTTTTAATTTATATATACATATATACACCAAAATAAAAAATATATTTTAAACATATACATGCATATGCTACACATAGATACACATTTAGTATGTATATTTATTACATATACACTTAGTGTATGTGTTTTATCACTTGGAATTCTGTCTCCCTTCATTTAGGAAATGTGAAAATCTAATTTATGTTCAAAAAAATCAAATACTTTAGTGGCTATGCCCAAACCATTTTGGAAAGCCATCTTCCAGATTTTTAAGAGGTTCTGTGGAATAAATAATGATCACAAAGTATTTTTAACAGATGCAGATAATTCTTTGAAAGACTGTACTTTTTGTCTTCCCTGAAATAGAAGCTATCTACTGCTGCTAAAAATAAAAAACTAGTTGATGGTAATGGTGGGAATTTGGTATAATTTGATAGCAAAGAAAGCAATGTTTGTTTGTTTGTTTGTTTTCTTTTTAAAGTATAATTTAGTTGAGATGTAGGGTAACCTAGGTTCAGATATTTAACCTGTGGTTTGAACAACACAAGAACAGGAATCACTAAAAGCTGTATCCCTGTGTTTGACAGATTGCTGTGGTGTGTTATATGCAAATTACTGGACTTGTAAATGTTCAGAATTCCTATAGTTTTTAGGATTGTATTAGAAATTGGTGGGGAAGCAGAGATTTCTTGTCTAACTCTGCCTGTAAAGTGAAGATCATGGCACATACATGGAAATAGCATGAACATTATGCATAAAGGGAATGTAAATTAACTTTTCTTCTGCTAATGTTGGATTTTAGGGAGAAGATGTTGATCTTCATTTGTATCTACCAGATTGTCATCCTAGTAAATATTCCCTTTTTATGTTGGTAAAAGATTGTCAACCTAATAAAATAAGTCCCGAGTCTTGTATTTCTGCGGAATGTCAAAGTGGTCAGAAAACAGGCAAACCCAAGTGGAGGAACATTACTCAAGAAGAGTGAGTTTTATTGGGATATATTTGTCTTTATATTGACTCTTCATATTTACTTATTTTGTTTGTGATTCATGAACTTCTGAGGTTGCTTTAAAGATACTTGATGAAAGTATTGTACTTCAAATAAGAGTGTGATGTTTCCTTTTGAAAGGGCTGGATGGGTTGAATGCTGGACAGTCCCGAGTGTTGTGTTTACAATTGACTACTCATGGCACCCAATTTATCCTCAGAAGGCAGATGAGCAGCTAAAACAATCCTGTAAGTGTCACTACCCTTTTTCCTCTTAACATATTTCGTTTTGGAAGCTACTGTAACTTTGGATCGCACTGCTTCAATCTGCAGAAATGAACTTGGAACTGAACTGCTGTTTTATGTCTCAGGGGAATATGTTGATTAGAATGCACCAGGTTGGATTTAAAAGCTGACAGCATTCCATGCTGCTACATTTCAGAATGTGTCCCAGTTCCTTGTGTAAAAAAGAGGATACTGTCTGCAGTTCACTTTTCCTTGTCCTCAAGAAAGTAGATCTCTTAAATGGGTTCTTGTACAAGATAAAATACCACTTAATATATTAAATATTTTTGTCAATGTGTTCCTTAGCTTTTCTAAGCTTTTCTCCCCTTCTGATGTTGTGATACCTTATGATTTAAATGTTTAATTACAGTATGTATGAGCTATAATAATATTGTCTTCCCTTTATGGATATCAAACTCACATTTCATTGTAGCTAGCGCTGTTAAAGTAAACCATGACCATCAGAAATGAGTGTTAGACTGGTCAGTCTGACACTAAATCTAAGAGGTTTTTTAACTTAACTGTCTAAATATTTCTAAATAACAAATATCCTGTAAGTATGTGCTTGCAAAAAAAAGTTATTAAACACAGAGTTGTAAGCTAATTTAAATGCAGAGGGAGGTATGCAGGAAGTTATGGGGCTACATAAAACTTTTTCAGGTTGAGATGCTAGAAGCAGAACTGATGGAGGAGAGGTATTAGAAGAATAATGAGGGCTAATTTCAATGGGCCACAATCAGCAGGTGTTAGAAGACAAGCTGGATAGCGGTTTTAGGTTTTGAGTTCCAACAATTGACATCTAAAAGAGCTCAAATTTTAGAGGATGAAGCAGAAAAGGTAAGATTGATCTTGCAGATGTTCATTAAGTGCTCTTGTGAGACTGTCAGCTTGTGTCAAATGTGCATTCTTCACGTTTTAAAAACCTTTACTCGTAATCGTAGCAATTGAAACCTGCATTTGGAAGTTTGTACATACACAGGTAATTCATCTGCAGCTTCCTTCAGTGAATAATTCAGCACAGTCCACCTCACTTCTGCTCTGTGGTGCTGACAGAATGTGTTTGTTGCAGTAGCAATGTTTGTATATTTTATTTTGAGTCAGTTGATAAAACTCTGAGAAGGAAGTATGTTGCATTACAACAGATGTAGTTTCCAAAAAAAGTGGTCATCTCACTGCAGCATTTGGCTGATTTGTAACTCATAGTGCAAGCACTGAGCAAGAATTGTAGACAAAAATGGTGAGTTAAAGCCTTGGAGGTTTTTGGCTGCAGGTGTCTGTAGTTCTGTACATGCCAGTTCTTCCAGTTAAACTGGCACCTGAAATCTTCCTCCAGCTGGAGCATCAATTTTTGATGATTTTCCCATAGAGTTCTCTATTCCCCAGCAATCACTTCACATCCTCTAAACACTTGCAGTTCCTCAAAACACTTTCAGTTACTCATTCACTCTGCTTGCCTTTCCTCACTTTAAAAAGACAGTGGGCTTTCTTATCCCTAACCCCAACTAGAAAGAAGGGGTAGGAAGCAAGATTTGAATTTCCAGACTGTTTTGTGATTAGAGTAATTGAATTGTCAGAGACAAAACTTTGGCCTACAGAGCTACTAGTTCAGAATAGAATTTTAATACAACTTTTGCACTTTGCATGTTTATTCTCTTTTGTTTATTCTGCAGTAGCTGTGTGGTTGTGAGAAATCTGCTACGCTGAAATGAAAGCATGTCTCTGTTTAACTTCAAAAGCAAGATAAATATACTGAATATTTTTTTCAGAACTTGAAGAATTGTTTTTCTCTTGCATAATTAACATGGACTAAAATATTCTGTATTTTCTTGTCTTCCCATTGTTACTAAATACGAGAAACCATTTCTGTAGCATAGATGTTAATGTAATTACACAATCCAAGTTAGATAGCTGCCAAAAGTTGTATATTTAATACCCATTCCTGTTTGCTGAATTGTGTCCAACAGAAACCTAACTTGTAATCAAAATCTGTTTTCTACTTCATTTTGCTCCCAAGTGTCAGAAATGGAAGAAACAATGTTATCTGTGCTAAGGCCATCGCAGAAAACAACCGACAGTGTGATTTCATCTCCCACAGCTTCCACCCGCCTTCCCCTTGACCCCTCGGAGCTGCCCCCGGATAAGCTCCATGTGGAACTGGAACTCTCCCCAGATTCCCAGATAACCCTGTATGGACCCTTGCTCAAGGCCTTTCTGTCCATAAAGGTAGGCGTGGGAACACGAGTCGTAAAATTTTTGGATGGCCGCACGTAAGAAAGGGAAATAATCCGTTTAAAATGGAAAACTTGAATTCCGTAGAATATGTGAATTTGGATGAAAACTTCTTGTTTTAGTTTGGAATGACTTTGGTGGTACAGCTAGGATGAATTCAATTGTCACAGGCTTGTGAGAAGACTTCCTGCATATACATATATATATATATATATATATATGTAGACCCATATCAGCATAATTTTTCTTTCAAGAAATAGTGCATGTTCTGGACATGTGCAGGAAATTTCTTCTTTGAGTTTTGCAGTAGTAAAATAAAAAATACCCCATGATTATGACTGGAGCTTATATGAACTCTAATTTTTATGCAAAGTTATATCAGAACCCATGCTTTTAGGGCATTTTAAGTTCTGCATGGAGTCCTTAGTTTGGGTTTTTTTAAATTAGGTTACATGACCTTTCTGGAGTTAGGAGCGTGGAGGGGAGTGGGGAAGGCCATGAGAATAAGATTAATTTAAAAAGCTACTTCAGTAGATATTGAAGAAGAATTATGCATCCTTTTCTTGACGTTACTCTATTATGCTTTAAAATGTGGATTTGTGTTGTTTTTGCCATGTCCTCTTCCATGACTGATTTTTTTATGGTGTCTAAGTTTAGTTTTTTCCCATCTGCCTCACCCTTCCTTGTGATAGCAAAAGCAGAGGCAGTTAAATATGTCACTTCTGTTTGACTACCAATGAAATGCTTGGGATTTGGTTGATTTTTGTGGTTTGGGGTTTTTTTTTTTGTGAGTCTGGTTTTGGGGTTTTTTTTGGTGGGTTTTTGCTTGTTCGTTTTTCTCTGAACATCTGTTCCAACCTATGCAGATTTAGGCTGAGGTAATGCTTCTGGGAGGCTGTCATTTTGGATCACAGGTTGAGGAATTTTCTGAGACAGGTGATCAATATCAGGACTCACTGAAACAGTAATTTTCATGGATTTGTATAAGGTATAGCATGTAAGCAACAAAGAACAGAAAATACTGTTTTGTAGAGTATAGGACTTTCAAATATGCTCATTATTTTTTCATGTTACTGATTAAATAAGATTAAAACTAGGGCAGTATTGCATCTTGAAGACTTGATTTCTCCTGGTACGGGGGAAATGCACCCATGTTTGAATTGTTTATTGAGCCCCTTTCTTGAAGCCCATACATTCATGAGGCAGTTCTGGCTTTCCAAGCAAAGCATCACTTCTTCAGTGCTCTTTGTCTCTGGAGGTGAATGTAGACAGTGCTACATTAGATCCTTGATTCTATAATGATTAAATTTTTTAGGTGCAGATTTCTCAGATGAAATTTAGCTTTTGTATTCTAATTCTCAAGGGAAATTTTATATTAATAGCGTGTTTATGAAAATATACATATATTGCTCTTTTTAGCATTTTTGTGGCTCTGTTTAGATCTTTTTGTCCAGCTATGCTGGGAGCATATCTTGAAAGATTTCTAGGAGGATTTTTTAATGTTTGTTTTCCTGACTTGTGGTTGAAATGTTGTTTTCAGTTTGTTTTCATTGTTCTTTTTTTAATCCTTGTGGCAGAGATTCCTGGACACATGTTGTCCATGCTGCTTTCTTCGGCCTTCTGATCTTGGGAGGTAGTTTTTTGGCGTAGTGCGGCCTACTAAGGGTTTACTGTCTGGAAATGAGTGATTTATAGGTCCTGACATTCGCACCAGAAGTTGCCAGGAGTGAGTTACTGGAGTTCCTACCACCCTCTGCTGGGTCTGCCTTATTAAAAATTATTGTAAGAAAATTCTTTTTGAGAGTCTAGCTTTGTTTCTTTAGGGAGAAGATGTGACAAGTTGCCAGAAATTTGATGGATTTTCTGTTTCCCAGTAGGAATTGGCAAAGTTACTTTGGCCTTAGATAATTGAGGAGCATTTGCTTAGAAACAAGGGAGCTTTTAGACCCAAGGAAGAAATGTTTATGATCTAGTATTTTAGAAGCGTGTTTAAGACTTTGAAGCTTGCTGAAAAAAAGGTTCAGAAAGTTGGATGAAGGTGACTTCCTGCAGGATGTGTTTTGTGTTCTTACTCTGTTAGCTATCTTTAAAAGCACAACATCCATTTTAAAATGTCAGTAATAATATTTCAGAACAGTTACTTATGTTGCGTGCATCTCAAATACCAGTACTGTGATAATTACTGAGCTGCCTTCATTTCCTGCAAAGCACATGGCCTAAATTTGCTCATTTAAGCTATCCACTTTTTATAAAATAAAAGTTTATGTTTCTTTAGCTATAGATTGTGGCTATACCACTTATTTTAGGGAGGACTAACATACAGAAGATTGGATTTGTATTTCAATTGATTGTCTACATGTTTCTTATTTGTTTTCCACATGAACATAACAATTCTTTGTCCTAGGAAAATTATTTTGGGGAAGATGACATGTACACTGATTTTGAAGAGGTTATTTCAAGCCCTGTTTTGTCCCTGTCAACATCCTCAAGCTCTGGATGGACAGCTGTTGGAGTGGAAAATGACAAAAAAGAAAATGAAAGTTCAGTCAAGCCAGTTCACCCTCTTACTTTACGCCCGTGGGATATCACTGTGCTTGTTAATTTGTACAAAGTGCATGGGAGATTACCAGTGGTAAGTACTTTAAAATCATTAAAAAATTTGCTTATTGTAATTTTTTTTTTGTTGTTTCATAATCTAGACCTGCATTTAACTGCCTGAAACATTTAGTTGGTGTGGTGCTTACCAATATACTTACTGTATACTGTCTGCTGAAACTGTGGTTATCTAAACAACTTTGCTCACAGGTTTGCAACTAATAAAGTTTCATCCATGTTGTTCATTTTCAGTTTCTGAAACAGATGTTTATTTTTTATTTTAGCATTGCAGTCCAGATGGTCCAGAGTGCCCTACAGCTTTCTTGGAGAGGTTATGTTTTGAGATGAAGAAAGGATTTAGAGAAACAATGCTTCAACTTGTATTGTCTCCAGTGAATTTGTTCCTGAACGACAATTATCAGGTAGTCAGTCAGCTGCTTTTTATGTGTTTGTGTGTCTGTTTTGTGGAAATTTTGTTCATCTTAAAACTGAATTATTTTTTGGTAGAAATTTTCCTGTTGTACAAACTTCATTAAGCCTTGTGAATTGTAAGAGGTTAAAGAAAAATCTGATGTGTATTTTGTAAAAATCTTGATTTTTTTGTCCAGAATTTTTGTCATTTTGTCAATAAAATAAATAGGATTAAGATTAGGCCAGTATTACACCTTTTTCAAGAATTGCCTTTAACTTCCTTGTCCTTCCCAGCGTCCTGCAGTGGATGAAGTGCTTCGAGAGGGCCACATCAGCCTGTCGGGCCTGCAGCTGCGCGCTCACGCCATGTTTTCTGCAGAGGGCCTGCCCCTTGGAAGTGACACTTTGGAATATGCCTGGCTCATAGATGTGCAGGCTGGAAGCCTCACAGCCAAAGTTACGGCACCACAGGTACCATCCAGAAATCATTCTAGAAGTATTGAAGTATTACCCTTCTTTCTTCTAAAACTGGCATAGCATGGATTTTTGGAAAGCGCATGATCTCAGCTCAATTTGGATGCATCTGTGCCTTAAGTAACCTTTACTTTATAGTTGGAAAATCTAATAGTTTCTGTAAATGGACAGGGGATGCCAAACGAGCCATTGTCGAAGTCAAGTTGTAAAGTAGGAGGCACATGAGATCATTTGTGGGAGTGTAGAACGGGCAGGACTCAGCAGGAGAGTAGCTGGCAGCTCAGTCGTGCTGCTCACTGCATAAATTCTGCTGCTTGGTCCCACTGGAACCAAGTTTACCACTGGAACTAGTTTACCTTTCCAGTATTGGATTTTGTTAGGTCAGTCTTAGCAGTAACTCCTTTTAGTTTTGCCATTTATGTTGTGCTTGTTTTTCCAGAATTGCTCCAAGTGTGCAACAGGCAGATCATTTTGATTTACTTCTGGTGTGGTCTGCCAGATCTTTAAAGAAGGTTGCTTTGCCAGTGTATTTTGAGGCATAAGAAAAGTACATAAATTCTGTTTAGTAGTTAGTTTGGTTTATTTATTTTTAAATTTTTAAGACACTTCTACATCTCCTCGTTCCTCTAAAAATTGGCATACATTTCTAGGATTAAGCATGTATTTAATTAGGAGACTTCTGCAGCAAATAAAATTAAGGCATACAAATAAGTTTAGCAAATCTAAAGAATAGACTTCAGATACATTTTCATGCTACATATACAGACATTTGGGGTGGTACTTCCCAAATGCTGCCACTGACTTAGTTAATCTGTAGTATAGAGCAGTGGAGCAAATGGTTCAAAATTAAACCTAGTTGATTCAAAGTACTCTAAGGTTAGAGAACATTTCTAAATGCTTAATGCAACCTCGGGATTTTATTCCCTTATAAAGCCATTCCGAATTGTATGCATCATATGGGATTTTTATTTTATTTTTAGTTGTCAGCATGGCTATGGAGCAGAACTTGAATTTGCTGTTTCAGGGTCATTGGCTTTTTTCTCCCCATTGTGTGATGTATTGCAAAAACTTGTGAAGGGACAATACTGAATAGAGGAGGAGAGATTTTGTGCAGGACAGTCATAGCTATATTAAATTCCATTTAAATTACTGCTGATTTTAAGTGCCCTTTCCTTTGCCAAGCTGAAAAAACCTCATTTCCCTCTCATAATGGAGACAGACAGTCATGAATCATTTCCTTTATGAGCGAGCTAACTATATAAAAGACTTAAATCAACAATAGGCTAATTACTAGGTCTAGCAAGAATCGGCGGTGTTTTGTTGGGAGTTTTCTCCTGTGCTTTCTAAATGTAACTTTGTTGCTTACATACAAGCAAGTTTGACATTTAAATTACGAATGGTAATGAAGTACTTTGAGGTATTCTTTGTGGTAAAGTGTGGGGAGCTCTGTCTTTACAGTGAAGTGCTCAGTTGACTGTAATAGCAAAAGCTGTTGCCTTTTATTAGGAAATAATTTAGGAAATTGTTTAATGTCAGTGGTTTTCCATGAAAAACTACAGACTTGCGTGTTGTGGTGCACACAGCAGTAAAAATCAGCCCTGAGTAACAGGAAGGTGCTGCAGCCAGAAGGGTATGGTGGAGTGGGGCCTTTGTTTGCACTGCTGCTCGTGTCCCGGCCTTTGGTGTTGTTCTTCCAGTTTCTCATCGAATACCAAAAGTTCCATTTGCGTAGGTGGTGTAAGACAATGTGCTGCTCTGTTTGTTTACAGCTCGCCTGTCTTCTGGAATGGGGGCAGACCTTTGTGTTCCACGTGGTGTGCCGGGAGTTTGAACTGGAAAGGCCCAAATCCGTAATACTCTGCCAGCATGGGATTGATCGTCGGTTCTGTGACCCAAAGGTACCCTTTCATCCATCTGAACTGCTCACTATGTATGCCCCGGTGCTTTGGAACAGGTCAGAAACCCAGCCTTAATGTTACCCAGACAGGTGGAGAATATTGTCAGATGGAACATAAAGAAAAGGATCAGCACAAATTAAGCTTCTAATGGACACTTATATATTTTTTCCATCTTTTTTTTTTTCCTTTTCCTTCAGGTGAACTCTGTGCCTGGGCCATGCCCAACATCTGATGAGTTAAAGTACACGATGACACGCTTAGCCATGGATGGAGCAGATCTATATGTGGTAGAACATGGCTGTGCCACCAATATAAAGGTGAAAATACTTCTCTTAACAGCACTTAAAGTACTTTGTTAATGTGGTTATTTGTACTCTGCACTGGGCTGTGCAGAGAAGAGCTGATACTCTCTCCATTATCGTACTGCAGCGGAAAAAACTGGAATAATTTACTCAGTGTAGCAAAATGTAGGTTTAGAGACAGTTGAGTTATGGTAACAACAGAAAAGGAGAAAACTGCCATGCTGATATAACTCACTAGTAGTTGTGCTGTTAGTTAATAAATTCACTTTTAAACAGTAGACTTAAATTTTAAGGTTTTGGGCACAGCTTCACATTATAAGCAGGAACCTAACTGAAGGGCAGTGGTAATTATTTTAGACATTCTTTTAATGGCGTGCTATCTCATCATTTGGATGGCTTGCTGCCCTGTGGCAGAAAAAAAATATGTTTGAGCCTCCAAATGCTTTTGAATCCAATATTAAAAAGCGCCATCATAAATATTAACTGTGTCTGCAGGCATAAATATGAATGGCAGTATTTTCAAAGGCAGCTTAATAACCTGAACCACTCTAGAAAATTATCTCCTGAATGTGTTTCATTCAAATATTAAAAAAAAAACCGAAAAGATTTTCAGTGGTCCTTTATAATCTGTGACAGAGATGAGAAGTAATAACTTAATATTAACCCTGTGGGTAGCTTTTCCATGGCTGGGTTATCTTTCACTTTTCCTTGTTTTTTGAGTTGGAAAACTTGATCTGAAACTTCAGGTGCTAGAATAGGGGCAACCCCGTTTGGTTCACCAAAACTACTAGAATTGCATCAAAACAAAAAATAAAGTGTGATCATGTAGGAGCTACTGTAATGTCATTCATATGGATCTCAGTTAAAGTTTAGGATCTGGAATTTCTTAAGTTTTGCAGTGGCTAACCTAGTTGTCTCACTGAGGCAATTGATTGTACGGTTGATACAGCTTTGTATTAAAAGTAAATGTTTTGGTCTACGAACATAACATACACCATATCCAATTATATGTCTGATTTTGAAAGTTTCAGATTTCTTGAATGACAGCGAAGGAGTTAATGATTTAATTTTTAAAAATTTTCATTATTACACGTGTTGAAGGTTGGAGTTTTTTTGATCTGTTTACAAGAGGATACTTCTAAGTAAAGATTTTATTTTTGTTACGTAAAAACTGGCTGAAATGAATTTCTAAGCTCGCCTTCTTTTGTGTGTGTGCTTACCTGCATAGAAAGCTGCTTCCCTGTCTTCTTTGGAGTGAAGAGTTTACTGAGATCTTTTGGGGCTGTCGTATGTGATGTGTTAACTGTTGAAGGCTAGTCTTCCTTCGTTTCACTCACAAATAGTCAGAGTTCCTGTTTCAATCCTGTTTCTAGATGGGTGCCATACGCATTGCGAACTGCAACCTCCACAACCAGTCTGTTGGGGAAGGTGTCAGTGCTGCCATCCAAGACCTTCAGCTGAGACAATACGTTGAGCAGGTGAACAACTGCAGAACTGGTCTTCAGCCAATACTGAGGAGGGCATATTGGCTGGAAGCTGGCTCTGTCAACCTGGGGCTCATCACTGCTGACATTGCTTTAGCTGCAGATCATCCCTCTAAACATGAAGTGCAGAGACATTTCTTGGAAACACATGATAACCGAACCAAGAGGTGAGAGATGTGGCTGAAGGAGGTGCATTTGAGAGGGATATCTTTTAATCTTGCTTTCACCGAGCTTAAACATGGTCATGTTTTTGTTTTCTGCTTTTCTGCCTTTGTAGGTTGTGGTTTTTGTGGCCTGATGATAATTTGAGAAATAAGAGAAGCAAGAACAAGTGTGGCTGTCTTGGTGGTTGTCGATTCTTCGGTGGCACCTTAACGGGATTAGATTTTTTCAAACTTGAGGAACTGACACCTTCAAGCAGTTCTGCTTTTTCAAGCACAAGTGCAGAATCTGATATGTTTTATGGGCAGTCTTTACTGCAGCCAGGAGAATGGATAATTACAAAGGAGATTCCTAAAATTTTAGATGGTGAGAATGCATTGTACTATAGTTTTGCTCTATTTTGCCCAAAAGTATAATTTCTTAATTTTTTAGTATTTGTAGTATTTATGATTCTGATTAATAAGAAGAACTCCTTGTGCTCATGTGGCCTGACCCTTTCTAAGAGCGGATAGAGCCTGAAAGAAGCGAGCTTTCATATGCTGAATTTTTGTATTAACATACAAGTCCTTTCTGAGTAAAAAAGAGTTTTTTGACTTATGTCTGTTCTTTTATAGAAAGCAGCCAACCAAGACAATCTGATGTTTTGCTGCCATGATTTTATTGGTTTTTATTAGTACAACATGCTAGTATGTGCATGCATTTCAAAACTAGGGCTTTTATTTAATAAGGATTTTTATTTCAGTAGGCAGGGAAGAGTCCATTGCAGTTGTGTTATCAGATACTCAGTTTTTCTTTCCCGTTTCTGATCCTAGGTAAAGCAAATGGTGTAAAAAGAAAAGATTGGGATTGCAGATCCGTGGGTATAGAAATGGAAAGGAAAGCACAACACCTAAGCCTCCAAGTCCCACTGCGCTCCCACAGCTCCTCGTCGTCCTCAGAGGAAACGAGCAGCTCTAGTGCTGCACTCCCCTTGCTTGCTGGGGAGAAGGACAGCCCGTCATCAACCACTGAGGATCACCTGGGACAGAAGGAATTCTTGCCTGGTGCAAAAAGGGAAGATGGTCATGGAAGGTTAGTACTGTCTGTCCAGGTAGGCACATAATTCAACTCTTGAACACTTTAAGATGGAAGAAAAGCCTTAGAAGCACTAATGACGCTGCTGAAATGTGTTTCCTAGTTCAAATGCCACCTTGGATCCCTAATAGGGGATGATCACCTGATCAAGGTAGAAAATCCAGCATGTAAAGACACCAGCACTTGTTAAATATTTGGTTTTACATCCTCTGTTGCAGACAAGTGGCAGAATTTAGTATGCAATCAGCATTATGAAAAGAACAGCTATGCTAATAGAAAGTCGCAGAATCACTGATGCATTTGGCAGCTTCTGTAGTGTAGAAAGAGAAGCATTAGTAATGAAATAAGCAAGTAAACTGTTAATTTTCCTTTCCAGTGTCGCGCTTGAGGGTGCGGAGGGCCGTCCCGCGTCCCCTGGCAACCAGGAGAGGCCCGTTGGTCAGTCTCCCATGAGGTCCCCGCTGAAAAGGCAATCATCCGTGTGCTCCACCCGGCTCGGGAGCACCAAGAGCCTCACAGCAGCCTTCTACGGAGACAAGCAGCCTGTCCCAGTCGGTGTGCAGTTCAGCAGCGACGTGTCCCGCAGTGATGAGAATGTCCTGGACTCCCCGAAGCAGAGGAGGAGCTTTGGCTCTTTTCCGTACACTCCGTCAGCAGATTCAAACTCATTCCACCAGTACCGCTCAATGGATTCCAGTATGTCAATGGCTGATAGCGAAGCTTATTTTTCAGCTGCAGAAGAGTTTGAGCCAATAAGTAGTGATGAAGGTCCAGGAACCTATCCAGGGAGGAAGAAGAGAAAAAAGCAAGCTCAGAAAACTGAATACAATAGGGGCTCTATTTATCATAGTGTGGAAGGGCCCTTAACAAGCACAATCCATGGAGAAATTAGTCAGGATATGAAAACCTTGCCAATTAAGACTCATCCTTCACAGGCTTCATTTGTTTCAGCTCTGGGAGGAGATGATGAGCATGTTGATAACATGTACGTCATGGACTCTGAGAAGACTGTGGAGCGTGAGCAAATAACTTCCCAGCAGCCTGTAATGGCATGTTACCAAAATTACCTGACACAGTTCCAGGTGATCAACTGGTCAGTAAAGCATCCAACTAACAAAAGAACTTCAAAATCCTCATTACATCGCCCTTTAGATCTTGACACACCAACGAGTGAAGAAAGTTCCTCGTCTTTTGAGCAACTTTCTGTGCCAACTTTTAAGGTATGGAAGAGGGAGGAGTAGAGAAGGAGTAAGAATTCAAAATAACATGTCTTAGTACATATTAAGTTTGTTCACACTGTTGTGTGAATAAAGCTACAAGAAACTTGAAATTTGTTTGCTTTTAGTTAAGCAATGTCTTGAATTTCTGACTTCAGATCACGTGGCTGAGTTACTGGGAGGTTGTGGACAAGAAAAGATGTAGTTAGAATTCTGTGGATGTGTGTTCTGAGTTATCATTGTACTTTAAAATGCTGCCTGTTGAATGATACGCAGCTGAAAGATATTTATGTGAGTTCTGTTAAAAATATGTTTTACAGAACTGCAGTAGCAGTACATTTAATACTGATAAAGTATAATTTAGGCTCTAAGTGCTTTATTTCAAAATAAAATTGAAACTCAGATTTAGGAAATTATTGATTTCTTTTTTCTTTTTTTTTAAAATGACCTGAGCATGCATGCTTAAAGAAGGAGCTGAAATGAAATACATGGGGAAAAAAAATGGAAATTACTTGATAGAAAATAGGTGTTTGAGCTCTGGAATTTAGTTTGTTATCATTTTGCAGAAAAGGTTTGTGTTCATGCAAACCTTTTGTAGATTAGTTTTCAAGGTTTTTTTAAAAGCAATGAGTCAATATTTATGGAAAAGCGATGTAATCCAATTTTTCAAGTAATTTAAAAAGTAAACCTAGGAGTTCCTGTCTACTATAGTGGAGAATCTGCTTATAAGGAATCCTTTTATGAAAAAAAGACTGTAAGTGGAATATTTAAAGACTCCTTGGTTGGTTTGGGTTTTTTTCATATATGAAAGAAATGTAATAAGTTTCTCTGCACTTTTGTCTTAGATTGTTAAACAGGGTCTCACAGCTAATTCATTACTGGACAGAGGCATGCAGCTCACAGGATCAACATCTAAGTAAGTTGAATATAACCTAACATTATGAGCATATTTTTTAAGAGTAGGATTTTCCTGATACTCTTCTTAAATATTTTGGCTCCTGCTAACCCTTTCAAAATTTGATTTATAGCAATAGTTTTCAGTACCAGATCTATTTCAGAACAGATCATTCTATTATGAAATATTTGGGTTTGCTCAAAAAGAAAACACAGTGAAAGCATTAAATTATTTCACTTGTACGTTTTCAAGATTATAAATGGTGACTTAATTTAGATTAATTTGGAAGGTGCTAATGGCAAGTGTCCATTTCATTGCCAAAAGCTGAACTTGAATCTAGGGAGGGCCTTGCCCTGAGGTTATATTTGTGTACTTTCTAAGCTATATGGTGGAAGAAACCTGCCATTATATGCGTTTTATTAAGAATTAAAATGATATCAGGACACTTTTGTATTTGTTTTACACAGCCTGATCATTAACGTGTATTTGACTTGTTTAGTACACCTTACACTCCTTTGGATAAGAAGTCTGCAGAAAATACAGATGATGAAACAATAACAGAGGAATGGACGTTGGATCACCCGGTCTTCCAGACACGGACAACGGCAATAGTAGAAGTAAAAGGAACTGTAGATGTGGTTCTGACTCCTCTTGTAGCAGAGGCACTGGATAGGTAATTTTATTTTACTACTGCAGTGTTATTTGATGTTACTAAAAATGGGCTAAAGTAAAAACTGTTTAGTTCAGCAAAGGTTTAGGTAAAAGGATTGAATAACGTGACTGATGGCACAGCAGGGCCTTGCGCCCAGCGGATGTAATTCTGCATTTCCCATGAAGTAGCTGGAAGAATGTTACGCTCGCATGGGAAGTGCCCTTTGTGTCTGCTGGTGCTTATTTTTTCCTCTGTAGTGTTAATTAAACATGATTGATGGTGTGCCACGTGGAAGTGGGAGTTTAAATGGTCTATTGTGGCTGGTTTCCCCTCCCAGGTACATAGAGGCGATGGTGCACTGTGCCAGCTCCCGACACCCAGCGGCAATCGTGGATGATCTGCACTGCAAAGTCCTGCGGGATGCAGTGCAGAACAGCAAGACCAGCTTCTCGGAAAATGTAAGGAAGGGAACAAGGAGAATGCACGTGGATTCTAAAGAATTCGCTTTTCTATATCTTACATAGAAAAAGTTTTAATTGAATGTAGTGTTTCGAGATATATTACATTAATTTGGAATATATACTTATTTTTAGCTTATGCCTATTGTATATACATTTTTATAGTCAACTGTTGTATCCTGTCTTTCACTGACCAGAAATCTCTTACAGGACTGAAGTTTTTCTGGTTTGGATGGTCTAGTCTGTAGCTGCAGTAATTTGCATGAGATCAAATCATACATTCAATTCTTTGAAATTACTATAACTGGTGTTCTTAAGTACTATATTCATCTCAGCAAGACATTATTTATTATTTTACAGTAGTTAGGGAGAGCTGTGGAAATGCCTGTGGGTTTTTTGCAGTTCATCTGAGACCTTAAAAAGTTAATTTAACTTGAAGAGAATTGTATGGTAGTTCTACAGAATTAAGAGTTCTTTCTGTCCAAGGTAATGACCATATTTATGTTTTATGATTCCTTAACTTCACAATATAGTGGACACTAATAATTTGCTTCATAATAATTTGTTTTATGTAACTTACATATGTAGAACTCAAACTTTCAGCTGAAATCTGGTTGTTAGAAAGTTTACTGCAGAATGGCACTGCTGCCTTATGGTTCTAGGCCTACTGTATCCATAAGTGCTAGAGCCCTTGTTTTGGAAGTCCTGGGAAATTACTTTAAATGAAGTCATAATCTTTTGCTTCTTCAGCGCTAATAAACTATTCTGTTACTCCTGAGCTTAGCAGCTCTGAGTTTCAGTGCTAATAAATTATGTTTCTCTCCTCTTCCAGTTATCTTCAAAGCAGGATATCAGAGGAACAAAAATGGACACCACCACTACAGGAACAACAAACCAGGGACCAGCACAGACCAATCTCTCGCTTAAGCAAGATAATGTGACAATTAAAGGTCTTCAGGCCAATGTTACTGTTCCAAAGGTAACAACTTTTTGTTTAGCTTATTAGTAGACATGTACCTCACAAAATTACCCTTGTTTTCCATCCCTCTTTGTTCCCCAAAAGCTGAAGTGAGGCTTTGCATTTGTGCTAGAGAACTAATGTTTTGAGTAGGATAGACTGTTTTGGAGCTGCTTTTTATGATGGTAGATGTGCAGTAGTAAAATAACAACCACTACAGGCGTAACTGGCTGCCATGTCTTTATGTTCTTCTATCTTCTAGATGTGATGGCTTTATTTTTTCATTTTACTGAGAAGTATGAGAAAAGGTTGTACCAGAAGTTAGCGATGTGTACTTAATGTAACATGTTTTTCTTTACTCTTTGCTGGAATTTTATGTATTAGGTGAACCTGTGTTTACTACAAGCATCTGTGGATGAATCCCCCGGAGTTTCTTCCAGTAAAACTGTGACTCACGTTTCATTAGTAGCTTTGTGCTTTGATAGAATTGCTACTCAAGTCCGTATGAACAGGTAAGAATAACATATGTCACTATTTGTCATCAACTTTAAACAAAAACAATCAACTGAAATATATCTACCTTGAGATTTGCCTAATTGGTTTTTCCCCCTCATGTTGAAAGGGGCATAGTTGAGGAGGCTTCAAACAATGCAGAAACTGGGAGGAATTCTGTCACATTTGATCGTTACATCCAAACCAGCAAAATGCAGCCCCAGTCTTCTGGCTCACTGAGATCCAATTCTGGAGCAGAAAAAGGAAAAGAAATTGCTGCTAAACTGAACATTCATCGTGTTCATGGACAACTTAGAGGCCTTGATACAACAGGTATTAAACTGTGGAAATGTCAGTTTTCATAGAAGCCAGTGGTTGTAGTTGGTCTTGCTCCTGTAGTATGGTTGTGGGCTCTTTTATCAATACAGATAAAAAGCCTCTTGGACCCAGAGCTTTTGCAGATACTTGAAAAAGAAGTTTAGGGTGAATTATTTTCTGTTATTCCACTAAGTGCTAGATTTAAACTTAGGCAGACTAAAAGCTGTGAAAATGAACTTCTAAGCAGTGTGTGTGGCAGATGTGTTGTACTGTAAATATTGACCTGTGCTGCTGGAATTTGAGGCCTGAGCTCCCTTCCTCCCAGTTCTCTTTTCAGCTACCATATTTTGTCACCTTATGCAGGGCATGAATTACATTTATTTGCTTTCTTACTACTTTCTAACACTTGCAATTGTACCAGCAATTTCAGCATGACAAGCTGTAGATTTTTAACTACAGTGACTATAAAACTGAAAATGAGATCTGCCTGATTGACTTTCTTCTTGTTTGTGTTAAGGAAATGGCTTCAAGAAGCTATGAAGTAAATTTTGCTGTAACTCCTCATCCTGGAAAAACTAACCAGGAAAAGATGACCAGAAGTAGAGGCAGCTTTTATTAAACTGATTTAATTTTGATGCAATCTCTACCAGTTAGTGCTGTGTTTTACTCTGTCCCATAAAGAACAGAAGTCTTTAGACATGAGGAAGTACTCTATAAAGCACGTATGATTAATAAATAAAGAAACAACAAAAAACCCACTGCTATGCAAAGATGAGTGAGCAAATGAAATGTGAGCAAAACAAAAGCAATAAGAGAACACTAAAATGGTTAGCTCCATTTTTACTTAGTTATGGGTAGAATCACAGCAGTAGTGCCCTCTGTCATGTATTCTGCAGACATTCAAGAAGGCCAATTTTGGAATTCTAACCAAGAAAACTCATCATCTTCTATTTAAAAAGTTTGAGAAGTGTCTTTGTAAGGATTTTAGCATTTCATGTGTACTTCAAAAGTGGATGCAGTTAAAAATTGGAGGCAGAGAGTAAGGATTGGAAGGGTTATAAACTGACTGAGATATTTGACATTTAGGTATAAAATTATTTAAAGTGTTTCTTCAGAAATGTCACTAGAAGAAAGGATTTATACTTAAGCTACATCTTAACATCAAAGAAATTTTAAGCCAAGATCATAATAATCCAGACTCAAGCACTTTTACATATTTCTTAGGAATCAGTGAGACTTAGTGCCTTACATCTTCCCAATACACACAGACATGCTTCCAACCAAGCAGCAGTCTTTTAATTAAATTGGAACCACGACTCTACAGAAAGATGAAGAAGGCAGCTTTGTTAGGATGGAGAATACCTTGAAGCTTTGTTTTGCTTGGCCTCTGTTATTTTTGTTCCAAACTTAAAAATTATCCTGCCCATATTAATGTACCAGGAGCAAGGCTTTTTTTCCTCTTTCTATGTTTCTTTTTTCTTGCTTCAGCTTCAATCTTTTTCTTTCTTTCCCCCTCCTCACCCCCACCCCGTTTGAGGAATACTGAAGTGATAACTCTCCCAAAACACTCTAAACTTCAGAGAGCTGTTTGAAGATGTAAAGTTTTACTTCATTTTGTAACAATGTAGTAAATATGTTTATTTTCACAGATATTGGAACTTGTGCAATAACAGCTATTCCTTTTGGGAAATCAAAAGTTCTTTTTACTTTGGAAGAGTTGGATGAGTTTGCTTTTGTGGATGAAACAGATCAACAAGCTGTTCCAGATGTAGCTCGAATTGGTCCTAGTCAAGAGAAGTGGGGCTGGATAATGTTTGAGTGTGGGATTGAAAATTTAACTATAAAAGGTAAAGCTTATGTAGGCATTATTACATTATTACTATGTTGTTGCATGAAATTGCTAACAATTCTGTTGTTAGGTCTTCTAGTTTAGCAATTATTTGATTAGAAATTGTTGAGTATAGGTGATACTAAACAGCACATGTCTGTGATGCATGAATTTTATGGGTTATACAATAAAGACGTAAATACCACTTAGAATAGTGTATGAAATAATTTCATATAAACTGGTTTAATCAGTTTCTGAACTTAAAGTGAAGGTTAAAATTGATGCTTTCACTGAATGCTTCAATCCTGGCCTTACCCACAGTAAGTGCACTATAGAGCCAGAGTTTTGCTGTGGGAGAGGAAAGCAAGCTCCAAAAGGAAAAAAACCCACAGTACGTATGTATTTTCTATCATCCAAGTTATTTTTTTTAGGGAATAGTATTTTAAAACAGTCTTTATGTGAGTACTCTTCATCTACTATGTCCCATTTTCTATGGGACATAACTTCCAGATATTTATGTGCTGCAAGCCTTTACAGCCTTGGTATTTTTACAGGAGGAAGACAGTCCGGGGCAGTGTTGTATAATACATTTGGAGTCATGGGTAAATCAAGAGACACAGAGAGAGGTGGATTGCTTGCATCAAATAACTCTTCAGATTCCCCAACTGGTAGTGGTTACAACACTGATGTGTCTGAAGATAACCTCCCTTGTGACAGAATAAGCCCCTCTTCAGATATTAATGGAAATTCAGTTTCAGATGAGCAGGTATGTACATACTGGGTTGAAATGATTGGTCATTCCTACTGTCTACTTGCACACTGAACTTCCAGCTTTCAGCAAGACCCCTTGGTATTGCCTTGGGAGAGTTAGTGGACAGCATTAGTTTATTTTTCTCTGCCTAAATGCACATGAAACCATTTTTTATGGGCATGGTATGGTATGGTAGTGCCTTTGAGTGGAATAATTTTGGAAAACAATTTCGCTTTTGAGTTTATGATTCCTTTTTTTTTTTTAAGGATGAAGGTGTTGAATCTGATGATCTGAAAAAAGATATTCCTTTGATGCCTCCTCCCCCTGACTCTTGCAGCATGAAGTTGACAATCAAAGAAATTTGGTTTAGTTTTGCAGCCCCTACCAATGTGCGCTCTCCAGCCCATATATATTCAAGGTATACTTTTACCTGGTTTAAAAGAAAAAAGAGGCAGTTCTGCTTTATTTGACTGCATTTGTATTTGGTAGATTCTGAATGGAATTTTTCAATAATTTTTGAAGCTTCTCTGGAAATGAAAATGTTGGAGTTTGTATGTACCACAGTAACTCTTGCTTCAATTTTTTGTTGTAATTTATATGGAAGTGCTGCTAGAAAGTTTTTAGCTAGACATGATTAAAAGAAGAAAAGAAAGATGAAAAAAACCAAACCAAACAAAAAGCCCTCACTAACAACTTTGAGTGAGATGGAAATGTGTGAAGGAGAAAGGCAGGGGAGGGTATTTGTTTTCAGTAGGTGAGATGCTAGTGAAGAGAACAGTTCAGTACTTTCTTGGTATTCAACCTGATACCATCCATGATCTTACTGCCTTTGCACTATAAAGTTCAGGATACATCTTTCTGAGATAGATTTTCATATTGTATATGTAGAATAAGCCAAATATTTCAATCTGTCAGAATAGAGCTATAAATTAAAAAATACTCTCCTGATACTGTTGCCTCAGCCCTTTAGCAAAAGTCCTTCATGATATATGGGATTCAGTCGGTGATGAGAATTTCAAACTGCATGATTTCAGTAGGGAATACAAGTGGGAAAAGGAAGGAATAGCAGTAGCAAAAATGGAAAGAATCATGAGTGTGTGAATGAGTAAAACAAAAATTGCCTTAGGTAATTTTTTGCCAGTTTTTGTTTTCTGGGCAATAAGTCTGTGTTTATTACTTTGCATCAGTGTCCTACCTATTTGACTGTTGTTCATAACAGCATCAAAAAATCTTGCTGATTGCTGCTGCTGACTGTGAGCACCTCCTTCTCTTTATTTTTCTCCACAGGCAGCTGAACCTCCTGAGTACTGCAACGCCTGCAGTTGGTGCTTGGCTTGTTCCCATTGATCAAGTGAAATCGTCATTAAATAAACTAGAAACTGAAGGAACCCTGCGAATCTGTGCTGTTATGGGTTGCATTATGACAGAAGCTCTAGAGGTAAATAGCCTTTATAAAATCAATAGGCATATCACAACAGAACAGGGTGATACGTAACATATATTTTTGGAATTCTGGATATTTTCACTGACAATTTGTGAGCCTTTTAGAATTGGTCACAAGAATTTAGTTCCTGTGCTTTTTGTACACAGTCTAAATTTCAGAGCTGTTACTAGCGAGGAAGTCTCTTTTACAGGAGTGCATCTGCACGTAAAACAAGAGTCAGAAATATGGCTGTAGTGCCTGGTATGTTTTATGAAACATTTGTGTTTGCTGTTGGTTTGATTGGCACCATCTAGTGGGTAGATTTTGAGGTGATGCTCACGCTGAGATCCTGTCTTGCACTGTGAGATGGATGACCTGAGTGTGAGGCCAGTTTCTTGCTGTACTCAGAAATTATCCTTTGCAGCAGTCTCTTATTCCTACCTCTCTTCATGTTTCCTTTTCCTACTCTTTCTAGCATTGAACCAAACTAGAAAAAGTGCCTGTTTTGTCTTTAACTAGGAATAAACTGTTTCTTTGAAAATTGAAGCTAGCTTTGCATGTATGTTTATTAGTCCAGAAAAAACTTTATGTAAAGTCTGCAATTTGAATCCAGGCTTTTGTTTTACTACTTCATATAAATAAATAAGCATCAAGTATGAGTTTACACATATAGTATTTAAAATCTTCACCATGAATAGTTCAAAATAGGGTTAGAAGTTTATTGTATCATAGATGAAATCTTCTCATTCGTGCTCATGCTCTGTTTGCAAGTATCTTCATATGTTGAAAATTGTTTTATTTTAATCTAGAATAAAAGTGTGCACTTTCCTCTGAGAAGCAAGTACAACAGGCTTACCAAAGTGGCTCGTTTCTTGCAAGAAAATCCTTCCTGTTTACTGTGTAATATATTGCACCATTACCTTCATCAAGCAAATTACTCCATTATTGAGGATGCCACTATGGTGAGTTACCCAGGAAACCTGGACGTATCTCAGTTTCTTAGTTTTAAATGTACCAATTCTAATGTCTTAAATTGGACAAGTTTAAGAAAGGTTATTAAATGAAAAAATATAACCCAAACTCCTATATATCTTGAAATTGATAAGTAGACATGGCTTCTCTCATTCCATTTTCTTTCACATCTGCTATTTTTGTTGTGGCCTGTATATAGGCATAATGTTTATCAAACTATTTTATTAATAAATACATGAGAAATCATAAACCAAAAAGGCACTCCTTTAAAACTGCTTATGGCTTTTAAAATCAGATTTCATTTTCTCTCTATCATGATTCAATGGGCTTTTTATGAGATTTCATTTTTCATGGTTTTAAAATTGAATAAATCTCAATTATTAAGGCAAGTGCATGAACTGGTTAGTTTATTCCAAATCCTCTCCTTGAAATAAGTTCATGTCTTGTAGAAATACTGGGATAATGCAGATAGTTTAAGGAAGGAACTAGAATTGTACAAACTTTAGGGCTTAAGAATCTAATTTTCTTGATGGCTTTAGAATGGAAATGTCTAGATTATGTGGGAAATAGTTATTTGAACAAACATTAGGCATAAGGAGTGTTTATTCCTGATTTTGTATAATTTTCATAATCCAATTCCACAGCTGTCAGATTTAAATATGATGATTTTCAACACATTCAGCCGAGAGCCCAGTGATCAGGAATAGCACAGTTTGTGGCACAAATAGCACAGTTTGATTTGTGGTCAGAATAACAAGCTTTTTTTTCTTTAGGCTAATTCAGTGATGCAATCAAAACAATCCCTATATTTGGCCTCAAATTTATATTCTTAAAATACTTCTTACCAACAATGGAAAAAACATAATCTTTTTAATTTCAGTTCTGTTTGTACAGTCAGCATTGCTATGAGTTTTAGCCCATAGTTCAGAGCCTTATAATTACTTAAGTACTTTTAGCTTCATATTTAATAAACCTGTTTCCTGTTGTTTATTTTTGGCCCCTTGAGCTAGATCCTCAGGTTATGTAGATAAATGTATTTACTATGTTCAATGAAGCTGTAATTTTTATCTCTCAGCTTTTTGGCTTATTGTATCTGAATTGATGTGGTGTGACACCAAAATGTTTGTTATAAGCCTCTTCATATAAACCTCTTCAACACAGATGTTTAAGAGAGCTTTGACTTTTTTTCCCCTGCAGTTAACTTCAAAATGTTGTGATATTAAGTTTTAATAATTTTTTTTTTTTTTTTTTTTTAAAGAGTGATGGCCTTCCTGCCTTAGTAACCTTAAAGAAAGGCCTGGTTGCCTTAGCAAGGCAATGGATGAAGTTCATCGTGGTAACCCCAGCCTTTAAAGGAGTCAGCTTGCACAGACCAACCCAGCCAATGAAACTGCAGCCAAATGCCTGCCACGAGCATGAGGATGGACTGGGACTGGACAATGGAGGGGCCCTTCAGAGCGACACGAGTGCTGATGGAGCAGAGTTTGAATTCGATGCAGGTATTTTTGTATTATTCTGTCTCCATAAAAATTCACAGAGACAAGTAGCTCCTCTCAGAGCATTTGTATCTTCTTTAGTTTTAATGCTTGAACACGTTATAGTCTCCTTTTTCAGAATTATTGAGCTTCTTTTTTTATATCATCTTCATTCTGAAGCTGCTGCTAACAGTGGTAATTATAGTATTACAATAATTAGTGCTTGCTCAGGGAAAAACAAAACAGGAGACCTCTCTTTCTTCAGATCCATTGTCTTGTTATTTCCTGCACAAAATGAATCAATTATTTGCTACTTTGGAATTAGGATTTTGTTGTACAGGTTCTGACCTTAGTTAAGAATTTTAACATGCAATTCTGTGATTTCTCCAAGGCATAGCTTCAAACCCACTTTCTTGTTTGTTCTTTGTCAAGACATATTTTCTCTTCTTTTTTCTTTTCATTTTTGCTATTTATGTGGTAAATTTCTACTGCCATCTTACATGATGCCAATTTAAAATAAGCTACTGATTTAACTTTGTATTTGATATAGAGCTGACTGAAGAAACACAGGAAGGGCATAAATAAATACATGTTGGAGCACTCATTTTGATTGTCCTGAGTTCACTTAGTTATTTTATGTTTGTAGCATCTATGTACAGTGCTGCAGTTCTTAGGTATACAATGTTTTTCTTAAATGACAACTGCATTAACTGAGAAAAAAAAAATTTAAAAATCATGAGGAAAATCTGCTTTCAGTTAAAAGCCAGGCAGCAGTTATCAGCTTTACGAGAGCAAAACCAAAGATGTTTGGGTGTGTAACGATACAGTATGATGAAAATTTTTGCCCCCTTCTCTCAAATATCTGTTTTGGTTGAGCAGAAACACTTGGATTGTTAAACAAAACTTGGTAGACCCATGTCTGAGGTTTTCTTATTTGTCTGGAAATTAGACAGCTCTGTGTAGGTGTGTGTCAGCATTTGAAAGTTCATGACTGCTTGTAGATAAATGTGCCTAATAATAGATAACCTTGGTTCTCCAAATATATCTAAATGAGGAAAACTGTTTGCTTGGCTCCAGCTACTGTGAGTGAGCACACGATGCTCCTGGAAGGAACAGCCAATCGCCCTCCCCCTGCCAGCGCCTCCTCGGGGCCTGTCACTGGTGCTGAGATCATGAGGAAGTTGTCCAAGACTCACACTCACAGTGATTCTGTGCTGAAAATAAAGGTGAGTGCCTAGGGCTGGGCACCAGGGTAAAGTGGGTTGTAGCTGCCTGTTCAGGAGCAATTCTGTAGGCTGCAGGTGAATAAATGCATGTCTAAAAAGTAACTACAATACAGGGAAGGTCTGCTCCTGACCTTATAAAAGGGATGCTCCATCAGTTTGCCTATATTCTACATCTGGTCTTTATTGTTTTTCTTGCCAATTAGCTTCAGAGCCATGCTTCACATGCATGATTTAAGGATATGCCTTAACCTTTATAGGCTTTTATCTATTATTTATGGAAGCAGAAATAAGGATTTAACTATCGTGATACAAAATCTAAGACTGGCAAAGCTCTCCAGTAACTTGTAGTAAAATCATTGTGTTCCAAGCTCATATTCAGACCAAATGTTGCCTCCTTTTTGCAGTTTGCATAGTACTTCATTGGTTTCTTTGTTTTCTGCACCAAGGGCATACATCCATATCATTCCTTGAGTTACACCAGTGGAGATACAGCTACAGATTCACCAGTGCACGTCGGCCGCTCTGGAATGGGAGTCAGAGAAAGTCCAAGGAAAGAGAGTCTGCTCAGCTATCTAACTGGGAGTTTTCCTAGCCTGCACAATCTTTTGGAAGGGACTCCTCAAAGAAGTACAACTGCAGTTAAAAGTAGTTCTTTAACAAGAACAGGTATGCTGTAGCATAAGTAAGCTAAAGGGAGAATTCCAAGTGCATCAGGTTGGGAAAAGAAATTGCAACTAATAGAATAAATAAAATATTTTCTCTTTACTTAGCCTTAATTTTTGAGTCTTTTTGAATGAATAAGGAAATAATCATTCTGTACTTGTCATTTTTTTCTTGACCTTGTAAGTACCTCAAAAAGAGGGCTGAAACTAATATTTAAGTTTTTATATGGTAATTTGCACTTTTTTAGTAATGGTCTTTTCAACAAATATTTTAGAAGTCAGAAGCATTGAAATGTTTCTGCTCTGTATTATTGTTCAGAGTGTATTGTTATCTGTTTTTCTTCAAGTGTAAATTCTAAGTTTGATACTGCATTTTCTCTACAACCTCTCTCCTTTGCTGTCAGGGACCGAAATATTGTTCAGAAAAAAAGGTATTTTGGTTTCTTAATGAATCCTTTCCTCTAATTAATGGTAGAGATGAACAAATGCAAAAAGACGTGGAGTGCAACATCCATTAGTGCCATGTATAACTTCCATGGTAGCACCTGTAGTGCTGTTTCTCACATCATTTAGTGGAATAAACCTGGAGAATTAGACTTACTTTTATAGTAAATGGGTGTTGTCAGTAAAATTGTGCTGTGTTCCTTGTTTTTGGTAATATTGATGCAAGAAATGCTAAAGCTTCTGGTTTTTCTGCACAGGAAATACTGTGGCCACAGACATGTTGTCTGAACACCCTTTGCTGTCTGAACCCTCTTCTGTGAGTTTCTATAACTGGATGTCAAATGCTGTGGGCAACAGAGGAAGTGTTGTACAGGAAAGTCCGGCCACCAAGTCTGGACACAACAGTCTTCCAACAGGTATTGCTAATTGCAGCTGAGTTTGAGATGGTTCTGGGCTGACTGTTCCTGTTTACCACATTCTGTCTGAAAGTATTTGAGTGAGTGACTTAAGTTCAGCAGAACTTAATTAGTTCAAAATACTACTTGTGGGACTTCTCAGCAAACTGGAAAATGAAAAAAACGTGATTTAAGCAAAAATGTTGTTTTCCCTCACCCTGCCTCCAAAAATTTAGCTTTTTCTTGCATTTGGTACTGTCAGTGTAGCTGCCAAAACGATGTGTAGCTGGCAAAGGCTAAGCCATAAAATCTTCTGTTGCAGAGTTCCTTGGATTTTGTTGGCTATTTCTGATCTAATTTGCATATGCTTTTTTTGTAATTTGTTCATTGGAATCTTTGCTCTTTCTCAGGTCAATTTTGAGACTCAATATAAACATCTATTTTAAAAGTAATTTATGAATGGGTTAACTGGTGTAAGGGAATGGAGAAAAAGTATATTTCTCAAAGTCTTAGGTGTATGAAGGAAACAGATGTGTAACAGTTTATTGCAGCTTATTTATTATTCTTGTAAGGCTGTCATCATTGAATTTTCAAATGTGTGTGTCTTAATTTTCTTTTTCACTAACACTGCATTTGAATCTTTTTTTTATTAACACTCCTTCAACTGTGCTCTATTAATCTTAGGCAATAAAAAGTTGTTTTAGTTTGTTTTTAATATCCAACAAGTAGTCTGATCCTACAAACATCATCATCTTGGTGTACATGTTACCGGTGTGGCTGCTCTGTGAACTGGAACGTGTTTTTCTGCAGAAAGAGTCATAGGTGCTTTCTAAATCTGAGTTGGGCTATCTCTGTTACCTGTTTGAGCAACATCAGACTGCTTCTTTATCCCGAATGCCACTTTTGTGAGGTTACAGACCTCACCGTGGCTTGTGTATCTGTGTAACTAATCTTTCTGAATTAATCCAAGTGGGTGGTGATAAAACTTGCTGTGGTGTTAGTGTTCCATGGGTATTTACTTTTCAGGTGTGGCACCCAATCTTCCTACTATACCCTCTGCTTCAGACTTCAACACAGTTTTGTCCAGTGACCAGAACACCCTGGATGGCACCCACTCTCAGCACAGCACCAGCCAGGATGACATTGCAGGTGTAGAAGAGGGCAATCAGGGCTTTCCTGCTGTCCAGCTGGCAGATGCACAGGTAACTGGGGTTGCACATCAACAAATAAAGAAGAATATGGAAACAATCTAGTCCATCAGAACTAAATTGGTGGGGTTTGTTTTGCAGGTTGTTTTCAAACCTCTTCTAAGTTACACGGGAATTCAGTCCCAGGATGCGATGCCCCTCTGCTACAGAATGTACTTTGGAGAGTACCTCTCTTTCTCAGGAACACTGGACTGCCTCAGAGCAGATATTGTTGATTCAGACACAGCAAAGGAAAGAAAAAGCAAGCGAGCCCGAAGGTACGCTGTGAGAGATTTAAAAATGTGTGTATTGGTTAAAGAACAGAAATCGGGTTTTTCACGTGGCGACAGATTTCCAAAGCCCTTCCATATGAGAAGAAGCAGCCCTTTATTCTTCTAATCCTACATTTTGTCTTCCTGTTAGAATACTTTTGGGGAGGGTGAAATTGTAACTATTTGAATCTCAACTGCTTTTGAAAACTGGAGATAGGGGAGGGGGTAGAATTGGTAGGAATAATAGTGGGGGGAATTTGAGTGGCTCTTAAATGATGTTTTATAATTAATCCTGTAAATAATTGTATTACTTTGGGTGTAAATGCTGAATCTTCCCTCAGACCAATTTCAGACAAAGCTTCAGGATCTAATGGAATGATTGCATGCCAGACTAAGTTTCATGGAACTGAATGACTGCAATGTTGGTAGCACACAGTATGAAACTGTAAAAGTTCATTTTACTATATTTAGAACCGTGGTAAGAAGGTGATATCCTAAGGGAAATAAAAGGCTGGATTCAGTAAATTAGATGAAAGCTGGGTAAAACACTTATTTGACTCTCAATCTCATAAAAAGAAACAAAGTAGTAACTTGTACCTTTTCTTTCCTTAGGCAAGGAGCTGTCAATCTTCCTCCCCTGGAATTCAAGCCAGCTTTGATGTTAGAAACTTTCAGTATTAGTGCTGTGGTGATGGAGAAATCTATGTGCACCCCTCATAACTCCACCAACGCCCTTTCCTTCCATGACTTGAACAAGCGCTACTATAACACTTTCCACTGCAACTTCACCATTTCTTGCCAATCCATCAGCCAGCACGTGGACATGGCCCTGGTCCGGCTCATTCATCAGTTCAGCACAATGATTGATGATATCAAAGCCACACAGACAGACATCAAACTCAGCAGGTACACAGCTGGGTCGGCCTCCCCAACTCCCACCTTTAAAACCCGCAAACACAGAGACTTCCGCTCCTCGGACTTCAGCCGGAGCTCTCGAGGGAGCCTCAATGGAGGCACCAGGGTGAACAACACCAAGACCAAACGAGCCAACAATGAGAACAACAAAAAAGAGTCTCGGAACAAGAATTCCCTGGGGAGGTCAGAGCGAAGGACTTCTAAAGTGTCCAGGAAAGGTTCCAAAGATGTTGTTGATCACGTGACTATCCACATGGATGACTCGGACTCCATTACTGTGTCAGAACAGAGCGAACCCTCTGCTGAGTGCTGGCAAAATATGTATAAGCTATTGAACTTCTATTCACTCATTTCTGATCCAACTGGCATTTTAGAAAAGTCTTCTGAAACTTTTGGGCCAACAGGTAAACTGGTTCATGTATCCAAATAACTGAGTGTATGTGCTTTTGCTCAAATGTGGCGTTCTAAAGCTTGGTCATAAGATGGCTTTTGAAAGCTGCCCACCCCATCTAAATTGGATCAGTGGTGAGCATGGAATAATTGTAATTGTAATTAGATCACCAAGATGGTGTATGAAAGAAAAGTTTACCTTTTCTCACTATTTGTGCAGTGTGGATTGAGTTTGTTCCTCTGGAGGTGCTGGTTTGTTTTTAACATATACTGGAAATGCTGCATATTATCATTCTGTGAAAATATGCAAGCACATGCATAAACCATCCAGAGGGAGATAATTTCTGCCTTGAGAATGACTGACAGTAAAAAAGTAATCTGGGAACCTTGCAGTGAGAGCAGGAAAGGTGAAATACTGATTTTGGTAAGGTCCCCCAAAGATTACAGTTGTTTGGGCCAAAATTGCACCCAAAACTTTGAGATCTGGTGTAGTTATTGCTATTTCCAATGTAGTTCAGCACAGTAGAATAAATTTGAGAGCTGACTTAGCATTATTCTCTTTGTTGCTGAACTTAGGTTGCTGTAAATATTCAGGGAATGGTATAGTTGCTCTGTAGCCATATTTTCTTTATACTTCCTTTAACTAAAGAATGAAAAACTGAGGAAGTGTCAAATGAGAGATTGTGTTAAATAGATGACAGTGTCTTTCATGGACAGAATATCATATCTACAGTTATGTTATCTGCACAAAATGTAAATTTTCTTGCATTGTTTTTAGGCTCTTGAGTGTTGAAAAGGAAAACTTGCTCATCCAAAACTGAATTATGAGAATCTTTGCCTGTAGAATGATCAAAAAATAAACAGGATGATTGGAATCTGTCAGGGCATTTTTCTGGTATAACAATAAAATCAGATAATTACAAATATTTATATAAGATACATAAGAGTATATCTATGAATAATAATGAAACCACATCACTCATTATTGTCTTCATTGTGTCTTGGATTTGGTTCACTTGCCGTGGTATTAGGGTAGAGTGAGCGAGGCACAGCTAAATTTCCTAAAGAATTTTCTTGGCGTGCAAGATACGCGATCCTTGGTTTCAACTACAAACATAACTCGGATATGCCAAGGATTATTTCCAGATTTAATAACTCCTGGTGTTTCTGCAGGTGTTCGAAGCCCAACTGAGCCTGCCTGCAGGGTGGTGTTTGAGAACGAGCAGGACAACGGCAGGGACGCGCAGAGGAAGCGCAGCCTGGTGGCGTCGGAGCCTCAGCACGTGACTCTCATCGTCTTTGGAATAGGGATGGTGAACAGAACCCACCTGGAGGCTGACATCGGTGGCCTAACCATGGAGTCCGAGCTGAAGAGAATCCATGGCAGTTTCACCCTGAAAGAAAAAATGAAAGGTGTGGGTTGAGCTAAAAATGTTTGCTGTAATTAAATTCCCTGTCAGCTTTATGTGTTTTTGTGCACTTGCAATATGTGTGTGGGTAGTTAATAATATTCAACAAGTTCTTTTAAAAACTATTGCTAGGATGCTGAAGGATTTTGAAAGAATGCAAGACTTTCAGAAAGTGCCACGGAGGAAATTCTGTTAGAAGATTGTCACTCATTCTCAAAAGCTTTATTCTTGTCACAATTTAAAGTTGATATTACTTAAGGTGACTACTAAAGCTGTAATTTTTCAATTCTTTTCCTGCTGCAGTATTTTTGAAAGCAGTAGGCATACCTGGAAGTATTTTACTGACTGAAATACTCTTAAATATCTTTTTCTTTCCTAAAGATGTACTACATCAAAAGATGACTGAGACATGTGCCACTGCTCACATAGGAGGTGTCAATATCGTCCTGCTGGAGGGAATTACCCCAAACATCCAGTAAGTAGGAAGTCTCACAATTTAAAATTGTTCAAGCGCATAGAAGTGGTATGAGTTGTGTATTTTTTCTCTTATGCTTCTAATTGCTTTTTGAAACTTATAGGTTCAAACCATTCAAGTTTTTAGGGAGTAGTTAATCTACTGATGCTGATTATTCCCGTTTAAGATCTAGCGTTCCTTTAGTAGATATCTTTTTCAACTCCCATGATGCATCATTCTTTGTTCTCTCAGGTTACTTTTACAGTTCTAATATCCCTTCTCCACCCTTTATATAATTGGCACAACTTGGCAGGGGAGGGGCAGAGAACCACTTCTTGTGCATGACCATTGCAAATCACTTGCTCAGCATCCACATTGTTTTGGGTTGATTTTTTTGTTTTTTCTCAGGCTCACAAACTCAAAAAACACCATGCATTATTTTTCTCTGTTCCTAGCTGAATCTCTTTCTGTTTGGGTTGCAGAACAACAGCTGAACCACAACTCTTTGTAACACAGATCACCCTCACACAGTTTGGGTGTTAGCTGGGTAACCCTCAGTATGTGGTCTGGTCTTAGAATATGAATGTAGTAGGAAAGGGGCTAAACAATGGGAGTTTCTCTCTCTCCTTTTAAATCCTGGTTAGTTTGGAAGATGCTATATAGAACTTAAAACATATAGAATTTTATAATTTCCTCAGCTAAATTGCTTCCAAAAAGTTTGTTTTAGAAGTATAAATGAAAGTTCCGACAGTCATGAAGAGTTTCTAAAGGTGACTGTTTTACATATAGGTATAACATATACCTATTTTACATATAGGTATAAAAGGAAAGGGGGGAAATGATAAACCTTAAAAACATGAACAAAGCCAAAGCCTTCAAGTTGGTAAATTTGAAAATAAATGTCATATTGTGGGTTACAAGTAATTAACCGACTAATTTTGCATGAATGTTTATTCTTTATTTGCTTTGTTTTTGTTTTTCTTGCTTTCTCTTCAATCTTCATCTGTAGACTGGAGGATTTTCCTACATCTCCTACAAGCACAGCCAAACAAGAGTTTCTGTATGTCATATTATTATGCTTAATGGTCTTGCAATTAACTCTGTGTTGTGTAGCTAATGGCTTCATTCCTACTATGTGTGATTGTGTAGGCAGATGTTGCTTGAATACATTTTGGTTTAACATCTAGTACTACCTTGATGAGCTTTTTAAAATGAAGCCTGCTAAATATCTGTCAAAAAAAGCTCTTGTAAATGTTAGCAATCTAGCTTTAGGGCAGGTATTGCACTGCACTCCTCACTACTGTAATGTTACAATGGTTTCACTGGCCCTGAAGTTCTTTAGATCTGCTTCTATGCTTGTTTTAATGAGCTGAAATAATGTTGATAAATTGAAATGAACAGATGGGTGAGATTTGCTTTGGAACTGCTGTGCTTGGAGTGATAGCACATGTTGTGGTGTCATCATGAACAGGGCCATTCCTTTTTGTCTTTATTTACCTGTGTGCTGGGTTTAATTCCTAGGCATGCTGCCCAAGTTATGCTCACTCAAAATGTTTTCCTTAAAACTCTGCCTGTGAATGTGCTGCTAATGAAGGTGACCCTCTTCATGTCCCCCAGATCTGTGTGTGTGAGTGTAGGTCTTCTCTCTTGCAGTGTCTGTGTATTCAGTGCTGTGATAATACAGGGTTAAGTTTAAAATGTCCTTGTAGCTCTGGAAGAAGAGGTGATGGACTGTAAAACTGCAAGTGACATAGAGAAAACATTGAGCTTTGTGTTCCTTTTTGTCTGGTAGCAACATTAAACCAGCAGAAGAAAGAACTTTTTTTCATAATGCATCACTGAGCGGTTGAATTCACTGCCATATGATTTGGTCAACAAAAGTATAAGTGATTAAAAGGACTGGATAAATCCATGTAGGATAGGTCTGGTGGTGAGTCATGAACTCACTATAGCCTCTGGCTTACAAAGTACATTTCTGATGGCTGGAATTAAGGGAAGGATCAATTTATTTGCAGCTCTGCTACTGCCAGAGTTTTCAGCTGACTTGGTGTAGTAGTTCCTGTGCGTTACAAGCCTCTTGCTGATGTTTTTTCCCCACACGCTTTTTACAACATTCCCAAAAATCTGTTGGGTTGAATGCTGGCCTTGCGATCAGTTCTATAGTGGGGCGAAGACTTTTTTCACAAATTTGTCTGGAGGGTGATTGTATGTGTATTGATGTGAGAATACAGAATTCTTTCTGAAAGCATTACTGGTTTATAACTTAAATAATGATTAATGATAGTAATAAGATACAACCAGATCTGTTATAGGCATATCACTGTAGATAAGCAAACTGTAGATCTTTAATACTAAATGTGTAGCCAGACAGTTGTTCCACACTTCTGTTATGGAAGTAGGTTTTTTGTAGGCAAGAAGCAGTGAAATTAATTTGTTGCATGAAATATGGAAATACCTCAGGAGAAAAACATGATTAATTTTGCTGAGGTTTCTTTCTCCTGCAACAGCGAAATGGGTGTAATATTTTTTTAATTAAGGAAGTGTTTAAAATGGTTTGAATGTAGTAGTATTTTGTGTTACAGATGGGGGTGGAAATGTATTCTTGATTGGCTTCGTAACAGTTGAGTCAGAATGGTGGCAGGAAGAGAGTAGGAAATAAGCAGACATCAAGAGAGAAATAATTGTGTTTTTCTTTCAAAGAGGTGGAGTAAAACAAGTCCAGCCTTAAGTAATGTTTGTGTAATGTTTATTTGAAAATAGTTGTGAATTAAGATTTGTTTCCTCCTTCATATTTGTGTAAACTCTCCACATGTTTTGAAGTCATTTGTCTTTGACAGTCTGCCCTAAAATATAAATTCGTAACTGCTTTAGGTCACTTGCATCTCTTGCATGGCTGTGAAAATCTGAGACTGTTCCTTGAGCTTCAGTCAATTAATTTGCTGTTCATAGGCCAGTGATTGTATTACAGTGTTGTGTGTTTTTTTCATTATAAGCAGAAGGTTGATGTCTTTTTTTGCTTTGTATTTCCACATCTGGTTTGTCTTGGGCTTGCTGATGTTTTAACATAAGAATAAGAAGAAACATTAGTGAGTGGAATTCGTAGAATATTGTGTCTTTCACCATGAGACCAAACTGACTATAGCACAATTTAAATAGGATACAAAAAGTGTTCTAGTTATACTTCTTAGAATACAATATTTGAGAAACTTGCATTGAATGTTGCAATTTTATAGTCTTATTTTTCAGCCATTTTAGCTAATGTCTTGCATCTTTACAACTACATGTCCTTCCCTTTGAGGCTGTAATTCTGTGTTGGCTACATAATATACTTCCATTGGGTAACCCTCCAGGAATTGACCATAGATGAGAAACATAAATGTGTTACCCCAGTATCTTTTTAATAAGAGCTTAGTGAATTCTGCTATGGCAAAATTTCATTATGACATCAAAAACTGTCAGCTTTGTGCAGTTATATTTCTATCTTGGGTAACCATTGTGAACCATATCCTCCTCAAGATTAAAATAAAGTTTAGATGACATATTTTGGAATAGAATGTTTGAATTAAACAGTATTATTTCACAAATTCATTTATCACTTGCTGTATATTTACTGTTAAGTGAGTATTTCCTCCGCTGACCTATTTGGATGCTAAAATCAGATTTTACTAAGTCTTCTTACGGAGAGGGTGATTCAAGATTCTTCCTGAACAGGAGTTGAAATGGAAGGCTCTTTTTTGTTTCGGTGTGTGCAAATTTGTCTGTCTATGTTCAGCCTGGTGTGTATGCACTGCAATGACCTTACTTAATGCAAGGATAACAGTTTTAACAGGTATTTTTGCAATGCATGACGTGTAGTTCCCTTAAATGTAGCGTAGTTGTTTGTGGCATGTAGTGCATCCCTGTGTGTCAAGTGAAAGAAAAAGGAATGTGTATGTAGTTTATCAACAGAATTACTTATGGTAGTACTTCAAAATTCAGCTAACGCTTAAAATCTCATTTTAACCTAAAACTGGAAAGACATGCAAATAACTCCTCTTCCCTTTTGCTGGTAGAACTGTGGTGAAGTGCAGCATTGCCAAATCCCAGGCGCTCTACAGTGCCCAGAGAGGGCTGAAAACAAACAACGCCGCCGTGGTCAAGGTGGGGGCCATCAGCATCAACATCCCGCAGCACCCGGCCACGCTGCACAGCATGATGGTGCGCAGCTCCCACCAGCTCTCCAAGCAGATCTCCGACCTCATCCGGCAGCCCTCCACCGCGTAAGTGCTCCCCAGCCCCTCCAGCTCCACTTCAGGTGCCTGTGGGACACTCAGGCGGAATAACAGGAAGGGTTTCCCGGTCTTTGTCTCGCTCAACAGGCCCCAGCCAGCCAAAGAAGACGTCGCGACGCCGCTGCCCTCTGAAAAGACTCCAACGAGTATCAATCAAACGCCAGTGGAAACGAATGAATTCCCACAGCTGCCAGAAGGCTTGGAAAAGAAGCCCATAGTGCTTAAATTCAGTGCCATGATAGATGGTATAGCTATTGGAGCTGCGCTCTTGCCCTCTCTAAAAGCAGAATATAAGATGGGAAGAATGAGGAGTCATGGAATGACAGGTAACAGTTCTCTGAAACGATAAAAACATTACTGCTTTTAGTTTGGCCTGCCTGTAAGCATCCAAGAGCACTCAATTTCTGTTTTACAGAAATTTTACAGCTAGAACTTTGAATCTGTTGCCATCAGCTTATTTTTTTTAATGTGGGCTTCAATCAGGTGGGCCCATATAGAGAATTTCCACTGTAGTTGTTCTAGACAGTTGCCAGAGGCAGAATGCAAGAGCAAATGAATACATGTATACATTCCTCTTTAGCTTCCTCCCAGGAAACTTCCCTCTGACTGCTAAAATGAGTTTATGATCCTTGATTAATTAAATTCTAATTTGTAATGCTACTTGAGAATAATCTTACAGGGCCTCAGTGCACCTGAGGTGGTTTGTATGACTCCCTTCTCCATCTAATTATTGTGGAGTCTTCATTTTCTTTAAAAATTAAGAAAACCCATAATCACGTGGGTGGCCATTTTAAACACTTTTTTTTTAATTCCAGAAATGTTCTTAAATTTAAGGATAAGTAAGATACACTCTTGCCAGTTTATACCATTTTCATTTCCTGCCTTCCTTATACAGGTGCCCAAACTAGATTTAATTTTGAGCTTCCAAATCACAGACTGCGCTTCACTTCAAAAGTTTCTGCCACTGACATGTCAACCATTCCTCCTTCGGCCAGTCTCAACCTTCCTCCTGTCACTATGTCAGGGAAATATGTCATGGAAGAGCATGACACTTACTCAGACCAAATTTGGAGCATAGATGAACTCCCTGCCAAGCAAGGCTACTACCTACAGGGGAACTACCTGCGCTGTGTGGCTGAGGTAGGTGTTGAAGACTGTAGTCATCTTTGACTGGTTATTTCCCTTCTGTTACAATTCTGTATGTGCATCTTCATGTTATTTTAATAACCTGCTCCCTCCAGAACTCTCAGGTTTACAGGTTGAATACAAATACCGAAAAATTGTTTTATAGCTGATTTATTTTTTCGTGATTAGTCAGCTCCATAGGTAGAATAATGACATGACATAGAACCTTAATGAGATAAAATTTTCTATTCCACAGAGTGTTCTATTCACAAGTTCTATTTGTGTACCAATTTCCACAGTTAATTTTCCCAGAGAGAAAAGTGATGCTGCTTAAATGAAACCTATCTGCTGGGCAAAAGAGGGGCATTTCTACTAACTGTAATTCTTTAGTCAGAAAAATAGTCTGGCATGCTTGTAATTGAGACTTCTGATGTTTTGCAGCTAAAAAACCTCTGAAAATCCACTTTTTTGAAAACTAAGTTTTGTTCTGAAATGTTCTACTTCTGCAGGTTGGTTCCTTTGAACATAATCTCACAACTGACCTTTTAAACCATTTAGTATTTGTGCAAAAAGTGTTCATGAAGGAAGTAAATGAAGTCATACAGAAGGTTTCAGGTAAGCACAGCGCTTAAAAGCAGCTTTAAGTAAGATGCTTAAACCTTGTTTGATAGCACCATTATATAGCTCTCAGGATCAGCTCTTTATTTCACAGCAAAAAGCAGAACTGGACTTTGAAGTAATAACAAGAGGCTGTGGAAATTATTCTAGGTCTATCATAAGCAGGACTTTTATTGGGAAGCAGGATCGTTTGGCATTCTGGACACTAGCCTCTATGTCTGTCCAAGACGTGGCCTTGGCTGGGTTACTTTCTGTATTCACTTTGATTTGAACATTGAGTTATCCTAAAAGGCTGTTAGAGAAATATAGCTAATTTTTAGTGGAAAGATTCATCAAAAGTTGGAAACATCATGAGGAAAGAAAGAATGAAAAGTGGTAACTAAGTGAAAGGAGTGTCTGTGTGTGCATCTACCTCCTTTCATATACCTCTGTGTGTGTGTGTGTATATATTCATGTATACAAATACAATAAAAGAACTGTGCAGGTCCAGGTGACTTGCCCTTAAGGCAGTTAGATAATGCAGAGGAGAAAATGGAAAATGCCAAATTCCCTGAAGGATAACAAGAAACACACTGATATTTGTTTCAGCCCAAATATATTAATATTGAGTGGTAAGAAAACGCTTAGGGGAAGAATAAACCTTCAGCAGCTGTCATTATTCCATTAGAACATTTTTTGTGGAGGAGCATACAGTGCTAAACCAGGAAACCTGTATTGGCTTTTGCAGCATTTCTTAGGCTCTGCAGTTCGATCTCCCCTGCATTTTTATGTGAGGAATTTATTACCACTGCTGGCTCTCTGCTTTTCCAGACTATAAATTTGTATTGCAAATAACAGCCTGGTGGTTTTTGAAATGTGACTGCTACCTTCCATTTTGGGGTAGCTCAGCAGGAATGTGGTCAGGTCAGCAATCCATGGGTCTGGGTGCTCAATGCAGAACAATGGGGGCAGAAATTAGCTCTGTCCTTCTGGTCTGGAGCAAAGTAATTTACATGGCTTGAAAATATCAGTTAGGGTAATATGCTACAGTGTTTTTTCTAATTATGGTTTGTGTTGCATTAAAATATTTTTTGCATGTTATCCTTATATAAAAAACTGTAAGTACCAATTACTTAAGGTGAAGTTGCACAGATTGAAAGCTAGGTAATGAACAGGGTAGCCCATAATAATTGCATCTGGAAGTTGAAGGCAGTGTTGATTAAAGAAAATTATCCAGATACAAAATGAAGTGATAAAAATTTACTGCTGTTGTTTGTGGGTTTTTTAATCCATGATTTAACTGTCTGTTCTTACCACCAAATAACTGTAATTAGAAGAATTGGCATATATGGAGAGAACTAATGGCTTAGTCCTTTCCAGCAGCAAGCCCTTGCTATAAACTAAGTTGGAGTGTAGATAAATCTCAAGGAGAATTAAAACCTGGATTGCTCCTCCAGGTTAGGGCCTATGGGGATATGTAACTTGAGAAGAAATGTGCTGGGATGTGGAAGTAAACCCAAAAATAAAATAATTGCAGAATACTCTTTCCTCCTCTCATTGAAAAATACTGATATAATTTCAGTTCTTCATTTCATGGAATTTGCAAAGTATTTGGTCAAATCTTTAATTTGTATTATCAAATAAGTAGGAGATACATTGGTGCAGGGGACAAATACTGTATATTTTTTTGAAAACTAAGTTTTTTGTAAACTCCTTACAGGGTTTGAGACTTCTTATGGAAAGTTTCCCAGGAGGGAGGAACATGCCTCCCTTCTTCATTCCTAGTAGAGAGTATTAATTATATGTAAGAAGGTGAATCTGCACTGATGTCCTCAATCTTCATTTGCTTTTATTAATCTTCAACTAGTCATTGTTTAACGTGAGGCTTCATGCACTGTCACTTTTTAATATCTATTGGTTTTAAAATGTTTTCTTTGTTAAAACTCTGAAAGTGTATATCTAACATATACAGGAGGGGAGCAGCCAATACCTCTTTGGAATGAACATGATGGCACAACAGATGGAGAAAAACCAAAAATTCTTCTTTACTCGTTGAGCCTACAGTTTAAGGTAATCTTATGATGACAAAACAGTGGCTCTAGATGCTGATAATGGTTTTTGGATGTTTATCTCAAAGTTTATTGAATCGCAAATATCTGCATGAAGAAAAAGACATTTAGTTTGGTTCCTGTAGTCTTTTTCAATAGTTTTGTGACATTGCATGTGAAAAATTATTGTCTTTTTTTGCTGCGCAGTGAAAAGGGTGTTTAGTTGGTGGATTTTTTTTTTTCCCTTCTCTGTACCAGATGCTCATCACTTTATACCTTCCTCATTCCTTAGGGAATTCAGGTAACAGCTACAACTCCCTCGATGCGTGCAGTGAGATTTGAAACTGGATTGATAGAGCTTGAGCTCTCAAACAGACTGCAAACCAAAGCAATGCCTGGAAGTAGCAGCTACCTCAAACTGTTTGGAAAATGCCAGGTGGACTTGAATCTGGCACTAGGACAGATTGTCAAACATCAGGTTAGTGCTCAAAATCTTTGCATAGAATGTTCTTAATAGTGTGTGATTAAAAGTTACATAGCCAAGCCAAGAGGTTGTTTTACACTGCTGGTTTTGTTCTGATCTGATCTGATCTGGCTGTGGAGATGTTTGTTTCATTTGGGGTTTTTTTATCATCTTTGGTTGCGGGATTTTTTCAGCTTTTTTTTTTTCCTAAAAGTTTAAACATTCTGCCACACATGGTTATAGAAATTTACCTCCTGAATATGATCTCATATTGTGTTAAGAGATAGTTCAAAAAATTTTTTTCTCACTAGAATCCAGGAGGGACTGAAGATGACTTTTCAGAAGAATTAGCAAGCCTTCTTTAATGAAAGTCAGTGTACATGCATAAAAGATGGAAGAAGTGAAGGATAGTAGTGTTGTTTTGGGACTTTTTTTCTCATACTATTAATACCTTAGAACTTATTAGCCCTTTAGAAAAGTAATAACCATTCTATTGAGTCAAACTCCAAGTTTTTGTTGATATTGGTATTATTTTTAGGGTATTTGAATGAAATAATAAGATCAGAGAAGATCCCAACTTCGCTGGACCTACATTTTGACCTAGTATGTCTGTCCTGGTTTGACAGTTGTACCTCTTGTATTCTTAAACCTGCTGTTACCTGGAATTACTAATTCTAGGATATGAAAGTATTTTGTGATGTCTACAAACAAAAAAATAGAAGTATTAGAACCTATAAATCAACTGTCACAATACAGGATCTGGATATAGAAATAGTTATTTTAGTTAACAATTCATGATAAATAAGGAAAATAATGCTGTGATCAGAATTTAATGCAGGGATATTGAATATCCTCAAAGGGACTTTGGCTAGAGGAGAAAAATGGGAAAGGAGACATCTTAACTTGTTGTTCTAATTTTATATTTTGTCAAATGCAGTAATTAGATTTTTTTTTTTCCTTCACATTCCCCATCCCTGAACTCTTCCCTGTTGTAAACCTCTTCCTCTTCCCATTTTTTTGAACATCTTAAGGTTTATGAAGAAGCTGGGTCAGACTTCCATCAAGTTGCCTATTTCAAGACAAGAATTGGATTGAGAAATGCTCTCCGAGAAGAAATCAGTGGCTCATCAGACAGGGAAGCTGTGCTCATTACTTTGAACAGACCCATTGTTTTTGCTCAGCCCGTGGCGTTTGACAGAGGTATTGTAGAGACAATTGCTACAAATTTGTGTTCCTACTGAGGAAAAGATTTTTTTTTTTTTCCCCAGTAGGCTTGGTTATTCAAGATTCAATATATCTCATGTTAAGTCAAAATACTAAGTAAATGAGAAATTTGGGAGTTGTGCTCCATGCCAACAGATTGATAATTCTGTCATCAAACATGAAAAATTCAATTTATTGAGGTGATTAGTTTTCAGATGGTTTGGAGGCAGTTGCTGTTGTAAATTTTCATAAATGAATAATGCTGAGAACAGCAGGACTTTCTGTGTTTTAATGTATTAACTTTGATGGTAAATGATCAGGTTTGTCCACCTTATCCTTTGCAACACGAGTCTGATCACATACATTCTGGATATGTGTGTGTCCATTCTTAAATGTACTCTGATTTAAAGTAATGGAAAAGCTGTAAAAAGAAAAAAAAAATGTAGTGAAGGAGCATTATTTTTTAGAATATGTTCATTTCAGTTAAGCATTTCTGTTTTCCTCATAAAGCTGTGCTGTTTTGGCTGAACTACAAGGCCGCCTATGACAACTGGAATGAACAGAGAATGGCTTTACATAAAGATATTCATATGGCCACAAAAGAAGTAGTAGATATGCTGCCTGGAATCCAACAAACCTCTGCACAGGCTTTTGGGACCCTGTTCCTTCAGCTGACTGTCAATGACTTAGGAATTTGTCTGCCCATCACGAACACACCTCAGGTAAGCAAAAGTGTGGCTATTAGAAGTCTGTTAAAATACCAATTTGTATGTGGCACATACACAAGAACTGGGTGATACATGCTTCAGTTGGGGGTCGTGTTTTGGGAAAACAGCATGGATTCTTGTTTACACCATATATGAGCTCAGCACTCTGGAAAGTCCTTGGAAATGTGTCAGATGGAACATATTTTCTTAAAAGCTGCCAATATGAATTCCAATGAATCCTTTATCTTTCATATGATTATAGAGAGAAAAACTCTGAAAACTTGGCTTTAACATGATATTCTGACTCTTGTTTATTTGCTTAATTAAAGCAAAGAAAGAGAGTGTGGATAACTGTTTTATATATATGTAGGTACATGTTTTCCCAACAATTTTATTTAGGAACTCACACTGGGTTAAAAAAAAAGATATTTAAAATGCAGTCATTGACATAAGAATATAATTGTAGTACAAGGTAGGTCTAATATGCTGCACAAGGTGAGGTATTCTTTAGTGTACAGTTAACTTTAATGCAGTTTCTCTTTTAAATTAATGGCTGCAAAGTGCATTGTGCACTGTGTTAAGGCAACTTGTTCTGTAAGGGACAACTCACTGCACTGTTGAGCTGGGAGTGTTCTTAATGGGGACTAATTCCAGAACAGGAATGAATGGTTTTAATGATGTAGAAGGGAATAGTCATAAAACAAAGAAATGTGAAAGAGTAATGAGGCAAAGGACCTCGAAGTCATAATGACATAATATTTTGATTGTGAATGTTCCTTCTGGCAGCTGTGGACAAAGTCGATGGCATTTATGCTCCTACATGTTACAAATGATACTAAATTATGAAAACTTTCTGGCTCATAGAGTCCTTTGCTGTCTATAGAATAGCATGTTTACAATATTTACACTGGATCAAAAGAGGTCTAGTTTTATAAAAGCAAATACGTGGGCTTTTTTCCAGGTAAACACAATTATAGATCGTCATATACAGAGCTGGAAATTCATCAGTTAATCCATATACTTAGGACTGTACATAATTGTAGATATCAAAATAAGCACAAAAAGAATCCCATACAAATTAAAGCTACTATTTTGTCATTGTTCAATCAAGTCACATGTGGAGAAAAGAATCGATCCTGGGCTTGTGTTTTGTGGTCATGGAACCATATGGATTATAGTGCTTGATCAAACATGGATTTTTGTTCCTTTTCCAGAGGAACTTGACTCCCAGTGTTCTAATATGTTTATAATATAGGTGTTGCATTTAGGAAACAGCAATGCAAGACATTGTATGGACAGAAGTGATGCTTTTGAAACTCTCTGCAGAGAAGGAAAAATACAAGGAGATACGAGGAGGGGATCAGTTTTCTAAACAGGGAAAGATAAGTGGCATTTAGCAAATGTACAATATCATTTTGACATTGCACTGACCAGTAAATTCTCTCTGTGATTTTATTTTCCAGTCTAACCACACTGCAGATCTTGACACTGGCTCTGCTTTAGTCCTGACTATTGAAAGCACACTAATCACTGCCTGCTCCTCAGAGTCTTTAGTTAGCAAAGGTCATTTTAAGAACTTCTGTATCCGCTTTGCTGATGGCTTTGAGACAAGTTGGGATGACTGGAAACCAGAAATAAGAGGAGATCTAGTCATGAATGCATGTAAGTGGGGGTGATCTCATACTGGACAAGAGTATTTCAGATATAAATCCCCTTTTGCCCTTCCCATTGACTTTAAAAACTGCTGAATTTTCGCAAAAAACGAAAGAAAGGATCTAAAGAACCTATTTGGCCTTTTGAAAGGAAAAATAATACAGATCTAAAAGGTTATATTGCTTTGTTGTTTTCTTTAATTCATAAACTTTGTTACTTTATGTCTCATTGTAATAATTTAAGTTCTGTCAGAGAGATGTTGGAAGAGTTGGATGCATTGCTGTTATGTAATTTCATAAGATCCCAATAAGTTTTTAACAGTGTAATATAGACTATTTTATATATTTTATTATGGTGATAATTCTAAAAGTTTTATGGAATTTTAAGTTGATATAAAAAAAAATATATATATATTTATGCATAATATATATTTAGAGTTTTGTGTTTTACCAAATAGATTCACTTTACTAAATAACAAAATTCCTTCAGTGGGAATTAAAACTAAAACTCCTATCATTCCTTAATTATGATGGACAAGAGACTGAGGGTGGGATTTTGAAGGGCTGGTCTAAAGCAGCTTTTACTGCCTGCCTAATCAGTGTGTTTGCTTTGTGTGCTTCATACAGGTGTTGTGCCAGATGGTACCTATGAAGTATGTTCTAGGACAACGGGACAAGCTGCAGCAGGTAATGTCCTTTTCTTAATAAATCAAGTCCTACATAAATAAAGCATTCATAAAATAGGAAATTTAAGTCCTTTAACTGTGTTTTAATTTAATTGGTTGGAGAAGAGTCAGCAATTGTTGCCATAATAATAATGTTGTCCTGTTGCCTCCTGTCCTAGGGATTGCTAAATCTTCCAGGCCTTCTCATGCTGAGGCTTTGCACCCTGAGCTCACATCCTTCTCTCGCCTCTCCCAGAAAAGGCTTTTATTTTTCCCCAACTCCTTCTTTTCTCAGTCTGAGTAGTTTGGACCTTCTCCAGAGCACTCAAACATAGCTGTCAGTCTCAGGTCTCAGGTCATAGTTGCTGTTTGCTTCTTCATGTCTTTGCCCAGTTGTTTCAGCTACAGTATCTCCTGTCCCTGTAGTTTTGCTCTTTGTCCCCCACTTGCTTTTCTGTGCTTAGGATGAAAAAAAATAAAACACATGCTCCCTCTATTAAAAAATTACCTCATATGGAATTGTGAATGAAGAACAAGCTGAATCCATTTAGAAAGATAAGCAATATCTTGTGTAGTTCTGCTTAAGGTAAGTTCTCTATTTTGATGCTGGAAAGTGACACTCAGAAGAATCCTGGGAAGACAGGATATTCAGCAGGCACATTACACATCTAATGTAACATCTTCCAGCATCATTGTTCAAGACCTGAATACACAAGCCAGCATTTGTGCATGCAGAAAGACATCTTTTATGTTTCTTGCTCTTAGAAATTCCATTTTGGAGTAATACACTTGCCTGCATTTGTAAGAGCTGAAGCTTGAGATGCTCTTTGCTAATCACCAGCTCAGCTGAAGGGAATGTATTTTCCTTAGGTCTGCCTCTGTTATATCACTTGTTAAAGAGATACTGTGAAGTATTTCCAGCAAGTATTTCAGTTGTGGAATATGTTTTTCTCAGAATGGGCAGAAAAGACAGTTCTTTATAACTGACAAACACTGTCTTAGCTAACTAGTACATAATTCAGCATAGGGGATTTTTTTAGGAGAGCAAAAACTGGTTAAACTTTTTGGGGTTTTTTAATGCAGAAAGCAGTAGTGCTGGAACCTGGACACTGAATGTGTTGTGGAAGATGTGCGGTATTGATGTCCACATGGATCCAAACATTGGGAAGAGACTGAATGCTTTGGGCAACACCCTCACGACACTGACAGGAGAGGAAGACGTTGATGACATTGCTGACCTCAACTCTGTAAACATAGCTGACCTTTCAGATGAGGATGAAGTTGACACCATGTCTCCCACGATACATGCAGTAAGTGAATCAACCAAAATAAGTGTTACTAATTGGAAAAGGTGTGGAAAAGTCTTCTGCCAAGTGGAAAGATCTTAGTCTTGACTTGAGTCCAGCATGTGACTCCTTGTAGTTCATCTGAGTCTCATGAATCAAAACGTTGGGGTGTGTGCTTTCTAACGCCATATTTCAAAGGCAAGAAATTGCAGATCATATTTCTAGGGGTGTTATGTGGAAATATCGATCTGGATTTGAAAACATGGAGACACAGCACCTAACTTGAGGTACCTGAATTGTAAAAGCTGTGACTTTCTTCTAGGTTTTCTTCACAGGAGAGTAAGTTACTAACATGAGCAAATTAGAAAAAAATCTACCGGTACACAGTACGCTGCTGACCTTGCTTTTCGGTTTTCCATAAAAACGTTTTAACAGATATTCCTTAATGTCTCTTGCCTGCCAACCGTGCCAACATTACCCCAGAACACTAATGCTCCTGTTTGTTGTTTAGAAATCAGGTGGAGGTCCCTTGTGTGGAGATGCACGCAAGCTAACATTTGGGCAGCGGATTGTAAATCACCTGCTGGGTTTGAGCCCCCCAACCCATCGATACTCTGTTCCTGTAGAATATCTTTTGGGCTCAGCGAAGCGGGATTTTCTCCAGTCTAGCAGATCACATATGAAAGCAGGCAGATCCTGCTCATGGGGACATGTATGTAGTAGTTACAGTGTGTCTAACTGAATGATGGGCTTTGGATCACTGGAAAAAAAATCCAATCAGCTGCCTTGTGAGATGAAACTGATTCTTTTGCATGCACTAGTCCAAATTTGAAGGTGTGAAATTCACTTTGCTTATTGTTAAATCGTACTGATGTCCAATTTTTGATGATGGCATTAATTGAATGTTTATTTTAAATAGGAGATTGTTGATCACCGGCGGCAGGGAGCTTCCAGTATCCAAACTGGAGAACAGCGAGGAAGAAAATTTATGAAGCGTTTAGTCGATATTAGGGAACTCAACGAGCAAGCTAAAGTTATTGATGACTTAAAGTAAGTGAGTTTGGCTTTAACTCACACAAAGTTTGGGGTTTGTTTTCTCTTTTTATCACATCTTGTGGCATTGTAGTGGCTTAGTGCAAATTGTTGCCTTTATGTAAAAATAAAAAATTGTCCTTTTGGCTTCCAAAAGAAAAAGCAATATATGCAAGTACTCTCTCAAATATCTCTAGTTATTCCAGAAGTGTCAGATTAGTCTATATTTTTCTGAGTCTGCATTTTAATGACTGATTATAATTCTTTTCTTTTTGATTCAAAATCCTAGTTCCATCTTGATGTATTATCACAATGATTACTTTAACAAAATATATTGCTTTGAAACTGTAATAAGCTTAGGAAAAAGAAGAAAAATGTTTACATTGACTTTTTTTTTGCATCTTGTACATGATGTTTTCAAAATAAATCTCCTGTGCTGTACTTGCAAAAACCCTTAAGAAAAATTTATTTCAAATTTCTTCTGAACTTCAGTAATTTTATTAATAGTATTTGCAGACATGATCTTATTGGGCTTGTTTGGGGGTTTTTTCCACTTTTCCCCAAGACAGACTTACTATAAATGGATCTGTCTGGCATGGGAATACAGAGGTTGGTAATTACGTGTTAAATAATGAAGAGGAGACGCGTTTCACTGTTTGTACTTAAAATGAAATTGCTGTCACCACTCAGAGGGCAGTTGTATCTGAACTTTGGATTTCAGATTAAATGTTTGTTCTAATATTTCTGCAGCTAGATTGGGCACTGGTCATAAGTGTTGGGAAAAAAGAGAAAACGAGAAAAAGCATTCTTACAACACAGGTTTTTGAAATGGTGAATATAATGGCACCTATTTGTAAGATAACTCAGCCATGATTTATCTCCAGAAAATTAGGTGCAAGTGAAGGGACCATAAATCAAGAAATTCAGCGCTACCAGCAGCTGGAGTCGGTGGCTGTGAACGATATCCGCAGAGACGTCCGTAAAAAGCTCCGTAGATCCAGCATGAGGGTGAGCAGGATTAAGCTGCTCTAAGAACATTGTAGCACTTGTGTTACCTATTTCTTTCCTGCTTGTTGGTTAAAGCAAAGAAAATATTAGTCATGGAAAAGGAAGGTTACGAATATCAAAGAGTTCAGCACCCCCTTTAGCTTTAGGAGGGGTGGGGAAAGGTTTTTCTCCCTTAGATTAACAGTGATAGGAAAATTGATATTTCACAGGTAGTATAATGTAAATGGGTTATTTTTGCACTCAAATAGAAATTGTATATTTGAAGGTGACATTTCCTCTTTCTCTTTAACAGATTTTAAAATAATTTCTTACTACAGTGAGAAGTCTACTTTAGCTATTAGGGGCCAGTAAAACCTTTTACTTTGCTGGCACTCCCATGTACAATAGTATTTCAGCTTGCCAGAGTTTTTCTGTGTTCTCACTTGTTGCATTTAAATATCATTTTTGTTTCAGGCTGCCTCCTTGAAAGACAAATGGGGTCTCAGCTACAAACCCAGCTACAGCCGATCTAAGAGCATTTCGGCCTCAGGAAGGCCACCTCTGAAGAGAATGGACAGAACAAGGTGAGCTTCTGGGAATTGGAGATCTGTGAGAGCAACAACAGCATATGGGGGAAACATTGGACTTGATAATCCTTTTACTATAGGCAGCAGCTATTTGTGGTGAAACTGGATAGAGGGAAGTCATTTTGGAAGACAGGCATGTTCTAAAAAGCATTTTTGCTCATTTTTTTGAAACTTCTGAGAAGATTCCACTTCTACAACAACTTAAAAGTTTTCTGCAGAGTCCTACTTTTAGGACATAGTGAAGAAATGCATGTAAGGAAAAATGGCATAGTGTAATTTTGTTTTCTACACTTGATTTACAATCATCTGCCTCTTAAAAGGGCTGATGTAATGAGAAAAAGAAAGGGAGATGCCTTTTCGTGTGTGAATAACTTTCATTGCATTTCTTCACCTGTACAACCTGTGTTGGTTTTGTTTCATCATCTAATGACTGCTGAGCAAACTGTAGTTGTATAATGATGCCTCCTTCTAAAGTGTTTATTGCTCCTGTAGAGCCAGCTGAAGCATTCAAAGTTTGGAATTAAAAATGTGCTGCACAGTTAAGTATTAAATATAAAAGATTTGAAAACTAAAAAGGTAGAGACAAGCATTAGAATTCTTTGGACTTTTTCTTATGAGAATAGACATTTTTAATGGAAATTTGTTTAAAATTGCAATACTTCTACAAAAGTGAATGAAAATCAACTAATCAAGATGTGAAACTATTAGACAGCAGATTCTCCAGCATAAAGCCAGCTTTACAAGTAGTCTGAAGTGAATTTTTCAAGGTGCCCTTGAAAAGGTATCCTCTGTCTGAATTGTAGTGAACAATAGTAATAATTAATAATATATTATTAATCAAGTAATTAATTAAAGCAGAGCAAGTGCTGAAGGAATGAAGGTTCTAGTTGAAATTCTGTCAGAAGAAAAACACTTTCATTTTACATTTTCACAATGTTATCTGAAGAGATCCAGAAATTGTATGGAAAAGATAATGGAGCTTTTCTGTTGCTCTATAAGAAACACAAAGTTCTGAAAACCTTGAATACTTTGGTTGTGAAAGAAGAGCAAAATGCATATATCTGAAGCCTAATAATTCATTTCATTTCTCATCAGAGAACACATAATCTGCTAATTTGCTTTATGTCCCATGTGGTAGATTACAAATATCTTATTTTTCTGTAATTACTGATGTTGGCTCAGGATTGAAATGCTTGCACAAAGAAATAAGCAGAGATTAGCTAGTGATAGAATACTCACCAAGTAATGTGTAGCTCCCTTCTCTTTTCTTCTCCCCCTCCTTCCTTTTCATGTACCTAAGTGCTTCAATTTAAATTTTATATATTTTTCCATGACAAAATCATAAGTATGACCTCGCCTTTGTGTAGTTAAATGTTTGCATGACCCTAAAACCCTGTAGCACAAGAAGCTGATTTGATTTGGTTTTGCTTACAGCTCTCGACTGGGAGACAGTGAAGACCTCCCAGATATCCGTGTGGATGCTGCATCTCCCGGGCCAAGAGTAACCTTCAACATACAAGATTCTGTAAGAATTACTTTATCTGCCATATAATTGCATTTCCTGTGCCATTTGGTCACAAGTTCATGAGATGATAATTATATCTAGGCAAACCTGAAACGTTTGTATAGTTTTGTGTGTCGGGTTCCTGTTAGCGTTTGCCTCAAATTATGGATGTGTTTTTGGAAGACAGACTTGTTTTGGTAGAAGACAGAAGTATTTTGATTTCTTAAGACAGAAATTAATTGAATCATGAGAGAAAATATTTGAAATGGCTTTATTTTTTAGGCTCACACAGTAGGAATTTTTTTGGAATTCTTGTCAGAAGCGTGCAACAGATCATCTAGGATTTGTTTGAATATATTTAGAATTTGGGAAATGGGTATTAGTCAGTTTGCTGTAGCTCTACAGGTGCACCCTTCTCAGTGTTTGAAATGGATTGTTGAATTGTTGGTTTTGTGGGGTTTTTCTTCTTTTTTTTTGGTTTTGTTTTTTTGTTTGTTTGTTTTATTTTGGTTTTTTTTATTTTTATTTTTGGGTTTTTATTTTTGGGGGGTTTTTTATTTTTCTTTTTTTTGTTTCTTTGTTTTCTCATTTTTTAAATGTTGATTTTGCATGGCTGAAATTATTGTAATTGTTTTAATTTCTGTTTATTTTTTTCATTTCTATTAAGTTGAATCAAACAGCTTTGGGGATTGCACAACAATCCAGCTGTCCAGGGGAAGGGTATTTTCAGGTATTTCTGACCAGAAACAAGTATTCTTTGCCAGAGAACTAATTTATCTCACAGGCAGCTGCTTTTCAATATTTCATCCCTTTTGCACTCAGCTAAACAGAATGTATATCAAGTTGGAAAATATTTAAATTTAAATATGTAAACTAAGCAGAACAACAATCAAAGTGCTTCCACACCCTAATGTAGACCTAAAATTTCTTGTAAAATGAATTATTGGGGTTTTGCTTGAAGACTGATCCAGGCTGGTGTAAAGTGACCTAGGTCTGGCCTTGAAATGTGCTTTAGAAGAGGATTTTAGTGTATGTGCCTTCAGCTGTTACACTGTGTTCCAATGAAACAGCAGTCAACACCAGTACAAAATAATTACCAGGTGGGAGGACATTTTCTTACACTCTTATTTCTGTTGAAATTCCTATATTTAATGTGGCGGAAGACATTTTCAAATAATAGCAAGTAGGGAATGTTCCAACACTTAATATCCTGAGAACAAATGGAGTTTTTTAACTGCTTTCAAAAAGATGTTTAGGGAAAATAGTAAAGAATTTATTTATGAAAAAAATGAACCAAGCAAACCCAATACCCAAAACAAATCAGGAAAGGTAAAACAAAACAAACAAAAAAACCCCCCAACCTAAAGAGACAGTAATGTACCTTTTTTCCTTTCTAACTCATCTCATGCTCCCAGGAAATAAATTCCTGTCTCTGAGAGAAAGGTGGAAATGACACGTGGGAACATGCTTTGCACATTAAAATATGCTCACATTTAAAAGCTTTCCTACCTGTTGTTGTTATGTATAAGCTCAGTTAGCTTAGGTTTTGTTGGCGTAGCAAAATGCTGTCAAACACTTAGAGGTATCAAATGTTGAATATTTTTTTAAAAGTAGTATTTTCCTGACATCACAAAGCCAGATATTCAGTAGAGCTCTAATCTGATTTTGCAGATGAGAACTGTGTAGCTCTGTAGTTACACTGTGTAGGAAGTGCTGGTGTTTAACACCTCTAGATACTTTGCACAGGCATTCTAAGAATTTAATGTTGGAAAATTTCTTGTGGCATGCTTTCTGTGAGAGGGAGGCTCCTGTTTGACATTTGGCCTGCAGCTGGTTCTGTGCTCGGGCTGGTGTGCCTGGGGGTGGTGCTGTACATTCTGTGTAGCCCTGCATGCCCTCACTAGTGCTCCCTGCAAGTCATGGGGACTTTGGCTGTCGTCTGTCCTCTTCTTTCAAAATAGTTGTCAAATTTAAATGAAATGTTTCCATTCCTTCTGACCATGCAAATTGATAAGAGCATGATGCATCCTTAGCTAGCAGGCTGAGCTCAATCACTAGGCAGTGGCAAACGTCTCCCACCAAGCTTTCATTTCTTTCTTTTTCATAATCCGTCTGGCAATTCCTTTTCCTGCTATATCCTTGTTATGAGGAACTCGGAAGTGAGAGTTTCTCATAGCACTTTTGCTTCTTTATTTCCAGATCTATCTACTGCATTCTCAGTGGAAATCATATCTGTGGAAATTTAATATCTTTTTGTCTTTTCACAATCAGTTTCCAGAGGAGACAGAAATGGACCTTTTGTCTGTAACTATTGATGGTCCCTCCCATTACTCATCTACTAGTGAAGGCTCATGCTCGGTATTTGGTTCACCCAAAACTCCAGTAGTCTTCTCACCCGGCATTCCCTTCCAGCCTGAAGAAGGACGCCGGGATGACAGCTTATCCTCAAGCAGTGAGGACTCGGAGAAGGAGGATGACCATGAAAGAGAGAGGCCGTATTTTTATAGGAAACCACCGTAAGTAACAGCCCTAAGGAAGAGCACTGAAATTAAGAAGATACCTGAATATACTTTCAATACTTGCAGTACTCTCAAACTAGAAATACTGAATTTAAAGCTACAAAATCTGTTGCTGATGAAGTACTGAATTTTGCCTTAAGTGTATATATGGAAGGCAGGGGAGGTTGTGTTTAGCAGAGGTGACTATGGGTGAAGGAGGGATTCTGATTGGAAAAGGAGGCAACTGTTAGAAATTTCAGGGCTTGGAACAGAATAAATGAACTTGGAAGGTGAGATTTTTGAGGCACAGAATAGGGTTTAGTTCTACAAACTGGATGTAATAATGTGGATATTTACAAATATGAAATTTATTGTATATATTTTTTGTTCCTTTTTTGATTGAGAATTTAAGAAAGAATTTGTTTTTTGTAATACCCTATACTAAGACATGTAATGTGTTAATGGAAGATAGGTCATTGTATTGCTATAAGATAAGGCCTTTTCCAAAAATGTTTTTAAAAGATTATACACTGATCATGGACATAGTTTAGGAGTGCCTTCTAGCACCTCTTGAGGTAAATGTCCTGCTGATATCTGCCCCTCACCTGTGCCTGTGCAGGAGCACCTCTCGCAAGAAAGCCACCGGCTTCGCCGCAGTGCACCAGCTGTTCACTGAGCGCTGGCCAACAACACCCACCAACAGGAGCATGACTGGCACAACCACCGAGAGAAACATTGACTTTGAGCTGGATATCAGGGTTGAAATTGATTGTGGGAAGTGCGTGCTGCACCCTACAATGCTCCAGCAAGAGCATGATGACATTAGCTTGCGAAGGTAAGAAATCTGTGCGTTGGTTCACTACCATCGCTTTATTTGTAGCAATTATCACTACCTCATAGCTGCACCGTAAGTTGCAATTGTTCTGGCAAGGGAAACTGTCTTAATAACATGAGCATATTTATTTTAGGAGCTATGATCGGAGTTCTAGAAGTTTGGATCAAGAGTCTCCTTCAAAAAAGAAGAAATTTCAAACTAACTACGCATCTACTACTCACTTACTTGCTGGCAAGAAAGTGCCATCATCTCTGCAGACAAAATCCAGTGATGTGGAAACAACAGTGTTTTATATTCCTGGGGTGGATGTAAAGGTAAAATGAGGGGATAATTCAGCAGGGAGGCAGTGACAGTGTTTTCTCTTGCACACTGTCACACTGTACACTCCCTTGGTTTTTTAATCATTGTTTCCATATCCTAGCAGGAAAGGGTCTCAACAGAAATGTCGTTGTATTTTGTGATTTAAAATCCTATTGAGTAAGAACAGGGAAAACTCTGTCACTGCTGAATGCAAACTTCATGCAATTCAGTTGAGGCAATATCAAATGCTCTTCATGTGAAGCAGCTTGGGTTTTCTAGTCTTTCAGTGTGGAAGGACTGTGTGTGTCCATTTTCCAGTATTCCAGGCTGTCTTCAGGGATAACAGTTATACCTCAGGTCCTGCCCATTGCATTTAGGAATAACTAAACATTCTCTACAACTTCTGTTACATTCTGTGTTTTCACTAATAGTCTATTATCCACATAAGAGGAGCTCTGAACTCTTGGAATATCTTACTATTTTAATTTTTTATGCCAATTTCTGTATGTCTGTGATTAGTAGCGGAACCACCTTGTAGTAAGACAGAAGGGAAGCTATGTGTAAAGGTGGCACAGGATGTGTGTGATGTAACAGAGCAAGCTGTAGACATTCTTCCTAAGTAATTAATTTCCTCTGTGTTTCATTGATTTTTTTAAATAGTTTATTAATTTATCTATTTTTTTGTATTAAGTTTTCAGTTCTTAATATGTGTAGGACGTGAATTGGAATGTAACATATCTTGCAATGATATTTCTGTAAATAATGAGAAGAAATAACTTTTGAAGAGAAGGAGAGACACCAAATGGCTGTATAGAAGTTGAGTTCTTTCTGTGAGATAACTTGATCTTTCTTTGCTTTGCAGTTGCACTACAACTCCAAGACTCTAAAGACTGAATCGCCAAACACTTCTCGAGGATCCTCTTTGCCACGCACCCTTTCCAAAGAGTCCAAGCTGTATGGTATGAAAGATACTGCCACATCTCCTCCTTTATCTAGCACTGTCCACAGCAAGACTAACACCTTACTTCCTCCCCAACCCCCACCCATCCCATCAGGTACTTACAGACAAACTTTCTGAATCTCTCATGGATATATATATCTTTCCTTGGTGTAATCTACCAGCTTTAGATCTGGCTGCACATGATCTGAAGTATTTATCCAGTCTTAACTTTGGCTGCAGAAACCTGATCCCAGAAGCAAGAATGCAGTTCATGAAGCTGCATTTTTAGACATTGTTTGCCAAATATTTCTGTCATAGTCACCATATCCCAGTCACAGCCTGTCACTGCCTTCTCCCTGTTTTCATTTAACAAAGGAATGTTGGAAAGGAAAGTTTAAATATCTGTAAATATCTCACTGTTGCAGGCCCTTAAATGGCCATGATTTGGAGTAATGTGAGTTCTAATACTTGCAAGTTTTGTTTTATCTCCACTGATTCCTGTTTTCAAGCCAGGAGTCTTGTTGTTACCTCATGTCAGATCCAGAGGCACGTAGATTGCACCTCCAGTTTCTGAGACATTCACTCTTCTCTCCTTTGGCATTTGAATATTGCTTTAAATACAAAGTTGAAGTTTTGTCAGAATTTGAGCAGCAGGCAAAATTAATAACTGAAAGTTGTGCATGTGGGTTTTGTGTTATAAATTCACCAGAGAGGCTGGGAGAGAACAGTGAAATGGGGACACCTTCCTCAGTTCTCCATGCTGTTGAACCATTAGCTCTTACTCCTTGGGGTGGCAATCCACTTTATGATTACCAAATGTTGTGTAATGGTTTATGCTACTTCTCTCCAATTTTGTTCTCTACTTTTCTATCTTCTTTCTAATCTTTGCCTTTGAATTCTTACCACATCATGTCCAGGTACTTAGTCTTGCTGGTTCTATGTCTGTAAGCTCTACATTTGGTGGGGTGCTTATGGAAATTGCACTTGCATAATATAAATCTCTCTTCAAATTAGAGATTGGATTGTAATGACTTTATTTATTGATGCATTGTATTTCGATAAGTATTTATTAGTTCTGAATAGTTTTGAAACACCTTTATTGCCGTTTTATACTATTTTTTATAATGGTACTTTTCCTCTGGAAGCCATTCCCCTGGAATGGAAACCACCCTGTCATATTGTCTTTGGTTTCCAGTAAAAGTAAGACAGGACAATGTATTCAGAGACACGAGGCAGAATAGTCTGCACAGAATGAAAATTCAATGCTTTCTTTTTTTAGCAAATAAAAGGATTTTTAATCTCTGCTTTAGTAGTTCAGCTAATTTTTATATTTTTCTTGGAGAATTTAAAATCTGCATCTCCATTGATGTATATTCATTCTAATAGCTATATTTCTTAGATACAGTAATTGAGCTGGTACTAATACCTTCTCTGCATATTTATATTTTGGTGGGCGTGGGTTCAAGCCATTTCCACAGATTTAGAAGACAGTAACCTTTTTTTATTAGTTTATATTCTGGCTAGTTCCAAGCTGTCAAAAGTGGTGATTTAAAATCTTTAGTTATTCTTTACATAAATATAGTGGTACTTGCTATTTACAGTTTTCATTTTTTGATGTATTTTCTCTATTTAAACTCACATTCTTTCCAGATGCATGCATTTATTTTCCCTAATTCCACTTTCATTTCCAGTCTGCCATGGTTACTTTGCACTGGGTATTTGGAGAAGAACTGTGTGTTTGCTTTCAGTGCTATTTTCTAAAAAGTGAGGTGGTGACAATGACAACAGAGTGCTTGGTCAAGAACATGAGCAATGGAATTACTACAATTAAGCATTACAGACTAATGGTTGTTTTTGCACAGTTTTCTTAGTGAAAACGTAACAACTTAATTTTTTCTAGCCCATCTGATCAGTGTCTCTTCAGATGATAGAGAAAATTAGAGGGAACAGCTGATAGTTATGAAGTGTCTTCTAATGTTTATCAGTGACTGTTCAGTGGCATTACATGAGACAAATTTGTCTTTTGAATGTTGCAGCCAAAGGGAAAGGAAGTGGTGGAGTGAAAACTGCTAAGTTGTATGCGTGGGTTGCACTCCAGTCACTGCCAGAGGAGATGGTCATTAGCCCGTGCCTCCTGGACTTCCTAGAGAAAGCCCTTGAAACCATTCCAATTACACCCATTGAAAGGAATTACACAGGTCAGTTGCATATTTGTATTCTAGCACTCTGTGCTTTTTTGTCTTTTGGTGGCATTGAGCTGCTTTTCCCTTAAATTTCACTTTCTAATGACTTCTTGTACTTGTTAAAAGCTGTTAGTTCTCAGGATGAAGACATGGGACAGTTTGATATACAGGATCCCTTGGAAGAGTCCACAACATCATTGGTATCATCCTCCACGTCAGCATATTCATCCTTCCCTGTAGATGTGGTGGTTTATGTACGAGTTCAGGTGAGGTTTTTTCAACCTTCAGGATAGTAAATAACTTTAGTCACAGTCTTTTAAACAATCCATGCTTCTAAGTTTGCTTTTTAAAAAATAAAAACTATTTTCAGAAAGTCTGCTTTCTGAGCTGTTAATGTGTAGTGTGATTATAAAATAGGAGTTTTGACATATTTTAATCCCTTGGAGACCAAAGAAATGAGCTATTTTGAGAAATCACAAAAGTTCTGAGCATTTTTAGTAAATACTTCTTTTTGGACTTTTTTGAAAATATCTTTCATAACAACTATTTCTATCCATCGTTTATAGGTACCATTACAAACCAAAAATAATACTTAAAGGTTTTCTCAGTTTATATGGAAAATGTAGGAAGGTACAGTTATGATCTGCAGGGCATTGTCCATGCTGTTTAATATTTGATATGTCCAGGATTTTTACACATTTAAGAGAGAAAAGTGCTACATTAAGCAATTCAGAGCACTTGAGCTTGATCTGAATGTTGCTGTTTTTCCACTTTGCTCAAACAACATTTCCTGGCATAAACTTGCTTATGTTCCCAAATTGAACAACATATTCTAAGAGATGCACTTATTTTTTTGTCTGTGAAAATTAGCCCCAGCAATCTGTAACTTCTCTCAGCTTTTACTTGCAAATTCATTTGACCAAGAATGTTGGAAGGTTTGTCTGAAATTAATGAATCTATATCAACTTCTATGCAGCTATCTTACTAATTTTAAAACCAGTCTGAAAAGGTTGTAAAGGCTCAGATCTTAAAAATGAACCCACAGCATGTTAAAAGCCAAATTTGGGATGTTATCAGTATTTCATATTTGTTTCTTGAATGCTTTATTTTCTTTCTGTCTGTCAGCCCTCTCAAATCAAGTTCAGTTGCTTGCCGGTATCCAGAGTCGAATGTATGCTGAAGTTGCCTTCCCTGGATCTTGTTTTCTCTTCAAACCGAGGAGAACTGGAAACTTTAGGCTCAACATACCCATCAGAGAGTGTGTCCATTGGTGGCAGTACTTCACTGAGCAGCTCAAAGAATTCAGTCAGTAAATCTGGAGCACCAGGTAATATGTGTATAAATGTTGGTTCTATACACAGAATATTTAAGCTATATTGCTGCTAGAGGGCATACTTTGAAGTGTATTTGGTCTGTTTAATACTGCTGTTAATATTATTTCAAAATCTGATTTTTGCCCCCCAAAAAATGACTCCAGGTTCATCCCCTGGACTTGGCAGCCCTCTTGGCAGGACACGGCACAGCAGCAGTCAGTCAGACCTGACAACTTCCAGCAGCAGCTCTTCAGGCCTGAGCTTTACTGCCTGCATGTCCGACTTCTCCCTTTATGTGTTCCATCCCTATGGAGCTGGAAAACAAAAATCCGCTGTTACTGTGCTGACCCCTGGATCAGGAGCCTTGGGTACGTAACAAGGTTTTGTTTGCTTCAATGAACATTATTCAAGTGTGGCATGGTTTTCTGCATGCCGATAAGAAAAGATCACAGAAGTCTAAAATTTTTCCTTCCTGCTTCCAGGTAATGTGGACGAGGAGCCAACTTCGGTCACTGGCCGGAAGGATTCTTTGAGCATCAACCTGGAGTTTGTCAAAGTCAGCCTGTCACGAATCAGGCGTTCAGGAGGCTCCTCCTTCTTTGAGAGTCAGTCTGCAAGCAAAGCTACCAGCAAGATAGATACCACCTTGATAAACATATCTGGTAAATGCTTCTTTCATTTTAATCCCATCTATTCAGCTCATTAGGGAACTGCTGTTCCAGTGATGGACTTTGCTCTTGGCAGCTTTTGTAGCTGTCATTGAGAGCCATCCACATGTAGCGTGTAGTACAATTTTTGCTTTCTATGAGAGAAGTAGGGATTGATACATTAAATTTAATGGTACTTGGAGTATCTGTTTGCCAGGCATGCCTTTTTTAGCCCCCTGATTCATTTAATGTAACTAAATGGGTGTGTTCAAACACTCTGACATCCATCCATCCATCTGACTTAATATGATCCTTGTCACCATATTACCTGGTGCCTATGAAGCTACAGTGAGAGCTGGACCCCTGAATACTCAAAGAACCTTGAAATAAATGTGGAGTTTAAAGATCCGTGTACTTAATTTCTGCCCCTGCACATGGGATCCTGACTTCCTGGGCAAACAGCAGAATGGTTGTGATTAATCTGCCATTAAAGTCCTCACATGAGGAGTCTGAGGCACATCCAACACGAGCTGGACTCAACAAAATCTGTGTTCTTAGAATCCATCTTGCCTTTATGAAATGCATTTGTAGCTAATATTTGGACTCAGAGAAATGGCAATACCTCAGGAAAACTTATTTTTTCATGACAGCAGAGACAATACTGCTAGGTGAAGAAGAATTTGACTATAATGAATGCTTTTTAATTACATATGGTTACCAAAACCTGTTTCTACTGGGAATTTTCAGTTGTGTGGATGTGCTTTTTCTTTTTCAGCTGTCTGTGATATAGGATCTGCTTCTTTCAAATACGACATGCGCCGACTCAGTGAGATCCTGGCCTTTCCCAGGGCTTGGTACAGGAGAAGCATTGCTAGAAGGCTTTTCCTGGGTGATCAGACAATAAATCTGCCAGGTAAGAGACTGTTTCTTATCACAAAAACCCCTGCTGCACAAAAGGTTCCAGTAGGAATTTTATAAGCATTTATTTACCTGTGTTTTATTACATGTGTGACTAGATGTAAATGTATTGTAATATACTCCATATATAATCACTCAAAGAAGTTTAATAGGAAATCCTAGAAGGAAGAAGTGAAATATTTCTTAAGTAGGTCACTGCATCATTTAAAGAGCATATTCCAAGGCCAGATTATATGGGGCCCTAAGCAACCTAATCTAGTGAATAGCATTCCTGCCCATGGCAAGGTTGGAACAAGGTGATATTGGTCCCTTGCAACCCAAACCATTTTATAGTCCTATGATATATGAATGAAGACAATAGAAAACTTATAGTTACATTAAATGAAATATATTTTGACACTCTCCAAATACTTCTTAGTATCTGGGAGGATATGGTTAGACACAAATGAAGTCATTTTCCTGTGTTTCCTGTGCTGCTTTTTCTCCAGTAGCATCGGGTCCTGGAACACCAGATTCAATTGAAGGAGTAAGCCAGCATCTTTCTCCTGAATCCTCACGGAAAGCGTACTGTAGGACGTGGGAGCAGCCCTGCCAATCTGCTTCCTTTACACACATGGCACAGTCACCCAATGTTTTTAGTGAACACAGTGCAAGCAGCAGTATGTCACCTGGGACAGCATCTCACAGCCTGAAGTCTCCAGCTGTCACCAGATCCAGGAGCGTGTCTGACTCTTCAGTGCCTCAGAGAGGTGAGTAGATAATGGCTTTTTTATTTTTAAGTATTTCCATCAGTTGTATGAAAGAAGTGTGTCATTACTGCTTTGAGAATATTCTTTTCCACAGTGCCTGGCACTGGAGAGTCAATGGCTTAGAGAAAGGAAGATGTGGGAAATGGATGAATTAAAGTTGTTAGCATACTTGCTATAAAATTGCACTATCTGTCTGTGTACAGTGAGTCAATTTCCAAGACAGCTACAGCAATGCATACTGCAAATCCTCTAGTTCTCACTTATCTTCTCTCATAGTTTTGTGCTCTTTAAATATTGTGTTTGTCAGTCCTTTTGTAATATTTACAATGGATATATTCTGCCAGTTTTTTCTAGCATGTGGAATAATTTAAATTTTTGTCTACTGGGTTTTTTTTGTTGTTTAGATACTCTCTCAAAAACATCAACTCCTTTTAATAAGTCAAATAAAGCTGGAAGCCAGCAAGGAACACCATGGGAAACACTGGTTGTGTTTGCTATGAACCTAAAACAATTAAATGTTCAAATGAATATGAGCAACGTAATGGGCAATACCACGTAAGTAAAACACAAGATCAACAGATGGTGGTGTTTTGGGGGCAAAAGAATATTTTTTTCCCCACAGACTGTTAACAGCCTGTTGTGTTTGAGCTTTAAAATCCTACCTTTTTCAGTTTTGAACTGTGAATACCCTCACAAATCTGTAGATGCTTAATCCTGAAGTCACACATGCCTAAACCATATTATTTACCTCTTCCCATTAAATAATATTCAGTTTCTCTTTTGACAGCCTGGAAACTTGTTGTCTATTTTCACCTCTGTTCTAGGTGGACCACAAGTGGTTTGAAAAGTCAGGGTCGTCTCTCTGTGGGAAGTAGCAGAGATAGGGAAATCAGCATGTCTGTGGGCTTGGGAAGATCCCAGCTGGACTCCAGAGGGGGAGTTGTTGGAGGTACCATAGATGTTAATACCCTGGAGATGGTGGGTAAGTTGGAAAGCCTCCTGGTATTAGCATATGCTCTGGTCAATAAATGTGAAAAACTAAAGAATATGCAGCGCACTTTGTGAGCCTGCTGGTATAGCAAAGCTTTGGGTTCTTACTTGTGCATTCTGACTATGGAACACACTTTGAATTGCAGGGTTAACCTTCTGATCAGGGCTGAGTCAGTCTCAGGATTGCCCTAAAATCATACTATCTGGTTGTGCAACCCTTCAGCTGTCTGGGCAGATGGGAACTGAATGATTTGACAGCATTTCAGCTCCTCCTAGACCTTCACAAGTGCTTACGGCCTGGGAAATGCAAACCTGGCTCTGAAGAGAGGCTGGGTATTCTACAGCAGTCATGACCTCCCCGTGCACCTGGAAAAAACCCAGTGCTTTCTCAGTCCCCTTAGTACCCTGTGGATGGCATGAAGGTGGTATCACTGGAACAACTGATTTTCATATCTTTAATACTGTATTTCTATGTTGCTTTGGTTCTATTTCAGCTCATATTTCTGAACACCCAAACCAACAGCCCAATCATAAAATTCAAATTACTATGGGTTCTACTGAAGCACGTGTTGACTATATGGGATCCAGTATCCTAATGGGAATCTTCAGTAATGCTGATCTTAAACTACAGGATGAATGGAAAATTAATCTGTATAATACTTTGGATTCGAGCATGACTGATAAAAGGTAATAATATTTCTTGTGTTTAAAATGTATAATGTTTGATGAGGTCAAATGTCTTCTGTGCAGTATTGCTAACCAAAAATATAAGTGTCTGCTAGAAAGCAAAGGGTTCATTGTTAGATTTTTATTTTTTTTAATTGTCAGTAGGAAATAGATTAACTGCTAATGTTCTTGCTATTTTTAATATCTAGCGAGATATTTGTCCATGGGGACTTGAAATGGGATATCTTCCAAGTGATGATTTCAAGGTCGACTACGCCAGACCTAATAAAAATAGGAATGAAACTCCAGGAGTTCTTTACTCAGCAGTTTGATACAAGCAAGCGAGCTCTGTCCACCTGGGGACCTGTTCCTTATCTCCCTCCCAAGACAATGGCAAACAACTTAGAGAGAAGCTCACATGAGCAATGTAAGTACTACAAAAAAATAATATAATTCCCAGTTAGGATGTTTTAATTGCAAAATTTACCTGAGAGATAGTGTCAATGAAATAGATAAGAAAATACCACTCATAATTCCATATTTTACTACAAATATAAATATGGCAGCAATCTTTTCCTGTATCTTGCCTAAAGTTTTTTGTTGATGTTTGCTTTGCAGTGTTGGATGCAGCCCATCATCGCCATTGGCCAGGAGTTCTGAAAGTGGTATCTGGGTGCCATATATCCTTGTTTCAGATGCCATTGCCAGAAGATGGAATGCAATTTGGAGGATCCATGAGCCTGCATGGGAACCACATGACCCTGGCTTGTTTTCATGGACCTAATTTCCGCTCAAAATCATGGGCCTTATTTCACCTCGAAGAACCCAATATAGCATTTTGGACAGAAGCACAGAAAGTTCTGGAAGATGGTGATTTAAACTAGTTACTTATTCCTCTAAGTTCCTTTAAATGAGTTTTTAAGAATGTATTGGTACATAAGAAGAAATCAAAAGAAAAATGTATTTTCTTTAAGTTTTAATCAAAATTATTTCCAAAAAGTACACCTCTTATCTAAAGATAATATATTCTCTCCACATCTTTACCACTATTTGCTTTAGCTGTGGAATAATGCAAAGTACATTTTAAAATATACTGATATGCTCCTCATAATATGCCTACAAAGTGGATTGTCTGACTTTTTAATTGCATGCGTGTATTTGTATAGTCCTTTCTAGCTGTGTGATGAATTTTGATGCTCTTACTGCTTATATTTGTCTTAATATTGAGAAGTTGTACTGTCTGTAGCTAGGCTTTAATTTCTCTGTTGTTTGCAAGCTTTATACCAGTTTTTATTCTGCTGGAATACTAATTATTCATGATAAATACCTGCATGAGGAGAGGAGAGTGCGAGAAAATTCTACCACCCTCACTAAGATGCTTTTCCCTTTTTTTATCTCTCCCACCCTGTGCTGTCCCCACCTTCAATGCAGGTACCAGTGAACACTCCACATACATTGTGCAAACCCTGGACTTCCACTTGGGCCATAACACTATGGTCACCAAACCCTGTGGAGCCCTGGAGAGCCCCATGGCCACAATCACAAAGATAACACGGCGCCGCCACGAAAATCCCCCCCATGGAGTTGCCAGTGTCAAAGAGTGGTTCAATTATGTGACAGCCACGAGGAATGAAGGTCAGAGTCATGTTCATTAAGTCTGAGGATGGATCTGCTTGCAGATGGAGCTGTTGAAAAGCTGCTAAATTTCAAGTGTGGAAACAATAAATTTGATTGACCTTTTCTAGCCATGCTTTTGGGAGTGGGATAAAAGATACAATTTTCTCAATAATCATACAGCAGCAGTTTTACAAGTGATCTTTCTTAACTACTTTGCCTTGGCACAATTTAACATTTCCCATTGTTCGTGTAGAGTTGAACCTGCTCCGGAATGTTGATGCCAACAACCCAGAGAGCAGCACAACAGTGAAAAGCTCGAGTTTACTCAGTGGCTTCAGAGGTGGCTCCAGTTACAACCATGAAACAGAAACCATCTTTGCATTGCCGAGGATGCAGCTGGATTTCAAATCTATTCATGTTCAAGAGCCCCAAGAGCCTTCACTACAAGGTGCAATAAACATGATTTTGCTTTTTTTCTCGGTCAAAAACTATTTCTCGTGAATTAGAAGTTAAATGCAAAGGTACTCTGCTGATAAGAGGACTTAATCTGAGAATTATTGCAGGTCTGCAAAAGAAGGTAACATTTTGTAATAAAATGCAGAAGAAATTATTTTGAGATAGTAAAGATCTAGTGTATAGACTGGTCACTATAGAAAAAACTTACTAAGAAAAATTAATATGAATATTTCAGCTAGATTGGCTGTTTGCAGGGGTTTGGTTTTCTTATATTTATTAAAATGTTAGAGGAGGACTATTCTGGAAAAGGGAATATGAGAGCAGCCTAAATTTTATGCTCTTGTTTTCAAAATAATATCTTCAGACTGCAGTTGGAACTGCTGGGAAATGAAACTTCTAAAGGCACAAGTTATTAATTTAGATATTTATATTGGCTGAGCTGTGGTTTTACTCCATACCTGCTTTTGGAAAAAAACTGATAGATCATTCACCCTGTTGGGTTTTCCTTGTTACTTTAATAGCCAAGCAAGCAAAATATGCGATCAGTTTCTCTTACTGTCTAAAATGCTACACTGATAGCATAGCACAAGCTAGTGATACTGCTCTAAGCTGACTTTCCACATGGAGAATGATCAAGGTTGCTGCCTGGTAGCATTTCTTTCTTTTCAATAACCTTTATAAAATACCAGAAATTACTCTGATGGGAAAACTTTTTAAAAAGTGCTGAGGCTGCTAAACACAGGTGTTAACTGTGGTCTTTCCTGTCAAGAATCACTGGTTCGATGAAAGAAATGTCATTTTCAAATGATTTTCATTCAAATTCTATGTACTTTTACATATTTTGTATGTACTTGTAAGTGTATTAATACTATTTTTATCTGACTGTAGACACGAGTGTTAAACCGAAGGTGGAATGCAGTGTAGTCACGGAATTTACAGACCACATCTGTGTGACTATGGATGCTGAATTGATCATGTTCCTGCATGACTTGGTGTCTGCTTATCTAAAAGAAAAAGAAAAAGGTAAGTTGTTACTGATGAGGTATCACTTGTCTGACAGTCTGCAGTTGTCAGATTATTTGACAGTAAATATACTCTGAGTCGTAATCTTGCTCCTATTTTGACACCTGGTGTTTAACTTTCTCTTTGTAAGATGGTATAGACAGATGAAAACTGTTTTAGGAAGCTTTGTTATTGCAGCCCTTTCATCAGTGGGGTCTTTTCAAGGCATGCATTTTTCTGACCTCAGAATGATTTATTTTTATACATGAATATGTTCAGTTGCAGCATTCAAATTTGGCACGTTCATTCTTAAGCAATATGTGGTCTTTTCCAGAAATTCTGTAAAACTGAAATGTGAGATGCTTCTCTTTTTGTTGAGACTTGTGCTTTTGTTTATTTAAATGTTGTACAGAGAGAATTCCAGTGAGAGCTGCTCGTGACTGACTGTGTGGGATTTTTCCTCTCTCCTCTTTATAGCAATTTTTCCTCCTCGCATTTTGGCTGCTCGTCCAGGGCAGAAAAACTCTGTTGGTGTCCTCGAGGACAGCTCCACTGACAAAGATGCAGAGGAAAGCATTACCTACACTACAGTCGACTGGAGGGAATTTATGTGCAATACTTGGCATTTGGAACCCACGCTCAGGTAAGAAGCACCTTTATCTGCAGTCTCTTTGGCCATGCTCTAACTTCTAGATTAGAACTTAGATTAAAGGCATTGTTGGAGGCTCTTCAGAATTAGGAAACAGTAAACTTAAACTCGTTAATGTCACTCTGTCCTACCACAGCCCATTCACTTCCAGCCGAACAGTTTTCATCTTGCAGCTTGCCATTTTTAGCATTCCAGTTTTAGTTTTTAAACACTCCCCTTAAATTAAAAAAAAGCACAACATACTGGTTGCAGTGTGGCTGTTTAAACTTACCACAGAAGAATGTGTGTATGGCTGCAGCTCACTATTTTCTGTATGTAAGCATTGAAACTGACTTCTCTCTGTGTGTGTTCGGGTTTTTTTTAACCTCTGCTGACACTGCTGGAGGACATGAGTGTTCTTTCACATCTAAAAACAACGCATTGATCCAGGTCAAACAAATCTTGACACTTGGCATTTTGTGCTAGCAATAAATCGATTTACACATGATTTGCAGGCAACCCAGTTAGGTTTTTCACCTCCTTAAGCATCTTCTTCCTTTGAGAGGATGTACCATTGATCATCTTGAGCTTATCTGTCTAAATCAAGTTTGAAACAATGCCTGTTGGACTTAAGTTGGTCACAAGTAACAGTGGGGAAAATGGATTTTTGTTTATACAAAAGTGCCCTTTTGCTATATTTAAGTATTTGAGATTGAGTCCTCTATTTACTGGTTTTTTAGATTAATATCCTGGACTGGGAGAAAAATTGATCCCGTTGGTGTTGACTACATCCTCCAAAAGCTGGGCTTTCACCATGCAAGGACTACTATCCCTAAGTGGCTGCAGCGTGGTGTCATGGATCCTTTGGACAAAGTTTTGTCAGTCCTTATTAAGAAACTTGGTACTGCACTACAGGATGAAAAGGAAAAGAAAGGAAAAGACAAAGAAGAATATTAAAAATGTGACAACCCTAACTCCATTTGATTTTATCAAAGTGTTTTATTATATTTTAAGAACTTAAATATGGTTTAAAGAGAAACCTAACAGCTTTTTGCTACTCTATTTAAAACTTACATTGTGAGTAACTGTTTACTGTGGTACTTGATACCATTCTGTATTTGAAGTTATTGCATGATGATGATGACCAATGTATATTCTGTGAAGGAATAGCTGGAACACTGTAAATTTGCTCCTCAGCGTCCACTTGATGATGTGCAATATGATCCTGCATCTTTACAATACTTGCAGATTAACTGTGAATTTTCTTAAAATTTTATTTGCCATAACACAGACCCCTTGTTGATGTGACCAGTAATTGATTTGTCAATGTAGACTGGTGTAAATTATATATATATATATAACTTATCAAACTGTGATTGCCTTAGTGCTAAAAATCATGAAGTTTATTACACTTGTAATAAAATTTAACTACTGTACAGGGCTTTATTTTTTATTATTATTAATCAAGGAAGGTGATCAAGAAGGAGGAAGTATTTGAAGTGTAACTTTGCAGAGTGTGATTTAAGTGAGGTAAAGCCCAGAGGCCGTGCGCCAGGAGCTTGGAAAGCAGCCGGGACGCGGGAAGCGCGGCCCCGATCATAAGCGGCGACACGGCGCTTCTTCCCCGGGATTCGCCGCGGCTGCTCCTGGTCCGTGAAGGCTGCGAGGGTTTCGGGTGCCGCTCCGGCCCACCGGGAGCGGCCCGGGAAGGCGAGCAGGCGACCAGGAAGCCGTGCTGAAGCCAAGCAGGTAGTACAGGAGCAACGCCGGGCGGCGGCCGCGCTCCATCAGCCCCTCCCTCAACCACAGCTGCTGCTTCACGCCTCGGCCGCGCCCCGCTGGCGGGGTCTGCCCCTCATGAAATGGCGGGAGGGGCAGCGCGGGGTTGTGCCCGCCTCTGAAGGCCCGCTGGTCTGAGGCGCGAGGGCTGCTCGACGCTGGGAGCCCACCGCAACAGGGCGGCAGGGACTTCCCCGGCACCTCCACCGTTGTCTCCCCTCAGGCGTGCTCCGCGTGCCCGCGGGGTGTGAGCGCTGAGGAACCGTCCACAGCGGGACGGGCGCAGCAGGTGCAGGTACCAAACCCTTCAACTCCAGGGCCAGCTCGTCCTGGAAGCTTGAGAGGGATCGGCTTTGCTGCTTTAGCTTGCCTCACTCCCTCAAGAGCCGCTTGAGGAGTTGTGGTCTTCGAGCTGGTCGTAAGGCGAGGTGCAGAGCCGCGTTCAGCGTCAGGGGAGGTGGAACCGGGTGGTGCCCGCTGGGAGGGACACCGGGTCTGCGTTCTACCCCGGCTTGTGCGAATTGTTCCTGGTGCTGTTGTGAAAGCTTAACTAGGAGAACTGCGGCGTTTCTTGCAGGTTTTTTGCGATGTGTCTTTACTACTCGCAGCGTTACTTCCTTAGGTTGGTGGAAAATGGCGAGCAGCAGCGGCTGGCTTGAGGATCCAGGAATGTCCCCCTTTAACCCTGTACTAGAAAAGATTTTGCCACCTGAGGCTCTCAGGCAGCCAATCTCAAACAAACTCTCCGAGGCCCTGACTTCAAGGCTGAATCCTCCCCCTTCTGAGAGGTGCACTGAACCAGGGATAATGCAAAATCCAGGTATAGTTTCCAGTTTATACACCGAGATTAGCTGTTAATGCTGTTGATAGTAACTTTGCAACCCTCTGCTGCTTTTTTTCTTATCACTGCATTTTCTTAAATTACTCCTTTAGCATCTCCTCGACCTTGTTTTTTCTCTTCCAATGTCTTTGTCTGCTGGAAGTTTGTTACTGGTTTGTTGTAAGGTGGCCTATATAGTCTGCAGCATTACCTAATTATAAAGTTCAAGTTAAACATTAAAAGTACTGTAGATTGCCAAAATACAGGATATGTTCTGCTGCATTAATTTTCATAAATAACATTGGGAAAGGTTTTAACTGCAGTTCCAGATGTCCCAGGATGTCTTTTAAATTCATCAACTTTGAGTAGTTGTATTGAGGTAGGCACCTCTTTGTGAGAGTTGAAAACAAGGATTTATTTTAGTTTTTGGATGGAAGGTGCTTGTACCCGAGTATATCACACCCCTGAAGCTGATGATTTTATCCATCTAGTGTTTGCTGAAACTTCTATAGTGTCTTACAACATGGAGTTCCACTGCTGCATAGTTTTGTTTGAAAAACCACAGGCTCCACTGGTTGGAATCTGCCTTCAGCAACCTTGATTTGATCATGAAAGGGGAGGGAGATATGTGTTGTATTTATTTGTAATACCTGTCTATATTAGGAGGTTGCTGGATTTACTACTCCAAATAAAACCTTTGATGCTTTAAAAGGTTGTGCACACCATTCTGTAATTGCTGTTGTTGACGTAGGGTTCAGTACAAAGCAGTAATGCTCTACAGTAAATTTTGTTCTGTTCTTATAAGATGCATCTGAAAAGCATTTATTGTAAGCAGATTTTCAGGGAATGTGTTCAGTTCTCTTCTTAATTTTGTTTAAGAACCTTTTCTTTTTAAAGGAGCACACACCACCCCATTTTCAGCCCACCCTTCAGAGAAAGACCTGGACTTGATTGAAAGATATAAACAGGGAGTAATAAACTCAGTATCTGCCTTGCATCTGTTTGCCAAAATGCACCACATGCAACTTGAATTGAAAGAAACTAGTGTGGCAGGTAAATACTTCTCCTAAATAAAGTATTATTTGCTTATTCTTGAGATTACCTGAGTTTCTGCAGTTAGTATTTGATAGCACTGATACAGATGAATTTTTTTTTGCTGTTGAGTGCACTACCCTCCACATATGTTGCTTTTTGGCTGCCCTTTTGTTGTCTTCACAGCTGTGTCTCATGATTAAGTGCCACAGAATTTGGTCAGGTGAATTGCCTTTAATTATGGCTGTTACCAGAACTTTGTGAAAAGTGCATAAAGTGAAAGCCACCAAAGTTCTTGGGGAAGTGAAAGATGAAAGTTGTAATTTTGCCAAAATTGTCTTTTTGTCTTGTATTTGTTCTAAGAATTAGTATAAGGACAGAAAGCTATGGATTTGTTCTAAGAATTAGTATAAGGACAGAAAGCTATGGATAAAGTACCTTAAAATAATTTCACTAATTGTGTCTGCTTTTTTCCTTCTCCTTTAAAGGCGATGTCATAAGACCTTATTTTGCCTTTTGTGCTGTGATAAATGGTGTTTGCTACAAGACTGGGCTGGGAAAAAACAAGAAGGAATCTAAATTAAATGCAGCTAAACTGGCTCTTGCTGAGCTACTTAACTTGGAGAATACAGGGGCAACGTCTTTTGAAGATTCAGGTAAAAGTTTTTGCAACACCTAATTAGAACTTGAAAAGCTTGTCTTAACGGTTTCCTATGCAGAATCTCTGTGGTTTTATTAAGTGCTTTAGCATCAGAGCCTCTTTCAGGTTTTTTGACTCCTTGGGGCAGATCCTGTAGTTTGGTTCTGAAACTGTTTTTTTATCTTTGTCATTTGTGTGTTAAGAGTTGCATCAACTGATAGTACAGAGCCGTGAATACTGAAGGAATTAATTTGTTCTTGTTGCACTTGATTTGCTGCTCTCTAGGTACAGCACCATGAAGTACCTCTCAAGTGGTTTTGAATTTTTATGATTAAAAGAGTTCCCCACTGAGTTACTGCTTTCAACAGAATTCAGTTACCATAATATTTTATCTTCTTTCAGTTTTGCTGTCTGAATACTTCTGAGCTTACAGGGACTTTGGAATCAGAAAGAAAATTCTTAGAGAATTAGAAACTTTGGCAGGCTGGAAATAGTGTGAGATTCATGTTTAGAAATCAGGAATATCCATCCCACTTGAAAATTTTGTTAAATTCTTAGATTTTCCTTGTGTGCCTGTTGAGCTCCAAACTCCAGCAAACTCTGCTTGTGTTTCAAGGACCTGTTTTGGTAAGGAATAGTCTTACTTTTCTCTGATTCAAATTACCCAGCAAGTAGTTCTTTTTTTTTTTTTTTTCAGTTCTTCTTTTAATACATTTGATGATCTCTATGTAGTTAGTATTATTTTAAACATCTCTTTTGAGAAGGCTGTAAGAACTAGTATCACTAGGTTGGTTCTACAAATGGACACAGCTTCAGTAAATTGCATGAATTTAGATGGTGAACTGGGGATAGAAACAGAAAAGGTATTTCTGTCCTTAAACTAGTGTGCAGTAGGTGACCAAACTTGGTCCATATCCTGTGTGATTATAATAAATGATAAAAGCATGAAGTGTTAAGGTATTCTTGAACTTTTAAATATCCCAATAATCTTCAGAATCGCAAAAGTACGTGTAGCAGTGCTTATACCATGTGTTGAAGTTTAAAATTTGGCAAGTGGTCACTCATGTCTGGTTTTTCCCCTGCCTGCGATGTTGTGTCTTGCTGGCTTCTGTTGTTTCATTTAGGAGGAGAGCATATCTATCAAAAACTCTCACAAACACTGGAAGAAGTGTTTAACCGCCTGACTTCCAAACATCCCGAGTACCAAAGCTGTGGCAGTTCACTGGCTGCCTTCATCATTGAAAAGGGCAAGTCTCATTTGATTGTCATTCCTGGGAGTGGGGGAGTGGGAAACCTGGGCTGGGAGTGGGAAACCTGGGCTGTTGCCAGAGAGCACTGAGAGTGTGGGGGCAGCTTGGTGGGCGCCTGGCAGCCAGACCAGGTGCACCTACCCCAGTCTTGTTTTTAGGTGGACAGCAGGAAGTTGTAGCGCTGGGAACAGGAGAATGCAATTACAGTCGGCGCTTTGAGTCTTGTGGGAGACTCTTGCATGACAGCCATGCCATTGTCACTGCAAGGCGTTCCCTGCTTAGGTGAGAACGTGTCTGCAAATAGTTCCCTTGCAGCCAGATCTCAGTTTAACTTCTACATTTGTATTTTACAGCAATACAAATTAATAAATATAAACAAAATTTAAATAATATGAACATGATATTTTATATATTTAGGTAATATATAAAATACATAATACATATTCATATATATTTATATATAATATACATTATATATAATAAATTGTCTAATATAACATATAATGAAATATAAGTATATAAGATTATTTTCATGTGAGTTAAATGTGAATATCTATGTGTTAGTAAGCAAAATAACGTTTTTCACGTTTCCTGTTACCACTTTCTCTTAGATATTTGTACAGACACCTTTTGCTGTTCTATAACAAAAATCCAGCGAAGGCAGAGAGATCCATATTTTGCACAGCATCAGGCTCGAAGCTGCTTACCCTAAAGCAAAACATAACTCTCTCTCTCTACATGAACCAGCTTCCCAAAGGAACTGCTCAGTTAAAATCAGAGGTGTAAGTACCATGGTATTTTCAGAGATACAGTGGAAGATGAATTTGTTTGCAGTGACAAACCCCTGAGTGTGGAAAATACGCATTCTTACATGTTTTCTGAGATAGGGTGAGTCTTCTGAATTTTTATCTTGCTTTGGGAACATTAGTGTGTACAGGGTAATAGCAATAAATGTATGAGATACAGCTCAATACAATTACATAAAAAACTTTTACAAGAGTAATAGCTTCACAATGAGCTTTTGTGTATTACCTGCTAATCCCCTTCCCATTATACTATTAAAATACTAATAAATCACGAATTTAACCACTGCTTTAACTACTTACCCCTGTGTAACTAAGGATTTTTCAGTTTTTCGTGTTTTGCTTCAGAACAGCCCCTGTTTTGTATCCTTTGTGTTGCATCTTGTTTGGAGTATTTTGAAAAACTGCAGCATAAGTTATGTTTTAAAGGAGGTTTTGATAATCTTACAGCCGCTTTTTCACAGCTAACTTCTGTTACAGTGTAAGTAGACACAAAGTGACAGCCTGTTCGCAGCTGATCTTTTTAATGTGTGCAGGACTGATGGCTAAGATCAGGTTGAATGACTATTTCCTATTTAAATACTGATTGCAGTATTCTAGGCATTCGAGCAGCTGAATTTGGCGTTTCTAAGAATTACAAATGTTGAACATAGTGCAAGGCCCAGATCTCTTGATAATTTTTTTACTGAAAAACAGCATTAGATACCACTTAATCTCCTTAATCTACCACTTAGTGTAATCTCTGATCAGAATGCTTTCTCACTGAAATCCATTCTCTCATCTTGCTGTAGACCTCTCAGTCCACAGTCTATATCTGCTTATGAAGCCAGTGAAGAACTGAGTCTCCATGTTGCTCTAGAAGGCAGAATTTACCTGGCTGTTTGTTGTCCACCTAAAACTATCAGAGTGAGCAGTATGTCAGCTGGTGACAAATTGACAAAATGGGAGGTGGTTGGTCTTCAGGGAGCGTTGCTGAGTCACTTCATTGAGCCAGTGTATATCAACAATATTCTTGTGGGTATGTTTAATGCAGATTGCATTGGGGATTTGTATGTTTTTGTGTTCCAGTTTGCATTTTATAAGACAGGAACTAAACCAGGAATTATTCAGAGAGTTACCGTATTTCTCTGGAAAGGTGCTGACTGTGAATATATTTTTCACTCATCTTTGAAATGCGCTGTTGTAAAACTCAGTCATTTTGGGTTTCTTTCAGCTTGCCAAGTTGCCAGCCCTTACTTACTATGTATTTGAGTAACTGAAGAAATTCAGCATTGTTTTCTAACAAATTAGATTTTGTATACTGAGAAAATACCAAGTGTGACAAAAGCTGTGTTTATTCTTCAAGGGTGACAGTGTTAGCCACTTAACTGTAGATTTGAGCAGTGATGTAAAACCTGTTGGTATTTAACTGAAAATGCTCAATTTCACCCTGAGGTATCTTAGGAGCTCTTTTGTAAAGTATTTGTGCAGTTTCGTGTTGTGTCTGTGGTCTGCACCCCTCTTGCCTCCCTCCCTGCCCCATTTTGTATTTGTAATACAAATAGATGTTTTGTTGAGGAATAGGGATTACCACCAAGTGATAGTGAATCCTCAGGATTTTGTAGCAGTTGGAAAGACCATAAAATTACCAGAACTCATTTCAGTAGCTTTTATTTATATGGAGGAATTAAATTAATGAGTGTTATCCTGAATGTTTTCAGCTATTTCTTCCTCTAGGTGTTTGTATTATGAGACTTGGTGCACAGATGTCTGAGTTCCCCAGACACTGAAGATGGAGCAGCTTTTCCTTTTGTAAAGCAGAACAAAGTAACAAAGGTTTTTAAGTGCTCCAAAAGATTCTTGCAGGAGCTGGTGAATGCCTGCCTGTTCCTTCTGAGGAAGTTTGGCCTCTTTTACTTAAAAGCAGTGGAAAAATTTATAATATGTTCACTTAAGTAGCGTTCAAAGTAAACGTAATAATCTGTAACGTTTTGCCCTCATAAAAGGAATTTTGACCCTTCCTTGAGATGCAGTGGACCAAAATATATTTATTTAGTAGGTAGTCAGAAATGCTGTTGGATGTGGAGTAATGTGGACAAACTCCCTAGCATATTTTCTAATCTGGAACATTGAAGTTCTATTTTAGTGGCATCTTCAGCAGGGAACATAAAGAGTTGATGAAAAACAGTTCTTCAAAAAAGAAGGCATCCACTGAAAATAATGATGCCTCTGGAGAACAAAGTGTGAAATAATTTTTGTCCTGCAAACTAAGTACTGGAACTGATCTTCTAAACATTAGTTTTATGTGAATAAACGACTACTACAGTATAATTCCTAAGAATTCAGAGGCATCTGCATGCTTAACTTTTTAAATTTGATATACTTATATGTGACTGATCTTGTTCTGTTGAATAGGAAATGGAAATTGTAAGGATACAAAAGGACTGGACATAACTATAAAGCAGCGTCTTGATGATGAACTTATATCAAAGCTTCCCATGCCTTACCTGGTCAACAGATCTCACATTTACTTGGTGAAAGCTGCACAGCCAATTCAGACAGATTTAAACCAGTGGTCGCTTAGTTTGAATTGGACATTGTCAGATGCATCCCTAGAGGTTGTGGATGGATTAAGTGGAAAAACCACTGAAAGGTTAGCATTTTTCTTCATTTTGTTGGAAGTAACCATTAAGTTTTTAAGCTATGCATGGAGGCCTCAGTATGAGAGGGTTTCTCTCCTGTATTTGCTGAATGTATCCTGTGATCAGGTGTAGTTTTAGAGCTCTTAACTTCACAGTGAGATTCCAAGATACCAGACAAAACAGTTCTTTGGCTGGAGATACCTGTAGTCCTTTGTCTGTAGTAGTGAATGTTTTAGCTTTCACAATACATAAAACTGATGAGCATTCTGACTGAGACGAGGTCCAGTTTGATTGTATTCACAAATGTCAGGCAGGGAAAAAACCCTGTAATGATCAAAGCAGTCTCCCTGTGGTGTATGTGTTCCTGAGTTCCCTTACTCTCTTCCCCCCGGGACTGCAGTTCCCCGTTCCGGAGCGGCACGTGCCTGGCCAGTCGCCTTTGCAAGGCGGCCATGTTCAGTCGGTTCAGGATGCTCGCCAGGGAAGCAGAACGCAGCGATTTGCTTCAGTTTGCAAGATACCATGAGGCAAAGGTGAGCTGATACAGGGAGGGGCACTTGGAGTAAGGAATCTCTTAGTGGCCACTCTCAACCTGGTTTGATAGTCAGGGATGGCTTTGTGTTGCTGAAGAGTTCCCCTGAACAGCTTGTATAAAGTATGTGTCTTCTTTTTTTCCACCTGTCAAAGCATGCAAGAGATCATTTTTTAAGTGATTCAGCAACTACTTTAAAATGAAATTGCTTGTTAATTGACTGTTCACGTTCTTAGATTTGCATTGAATGATAATAAATGTTTATTTTCTGTATAAAGATATAACTAGAATTGAAAACACTGAAAAAACCAGAACAACCAGAACAATTTTCTCATCCCAATAAATGCCCAAACATGTAAAAGGAATATGTTTTTAGAGTCTTAAACTTTATCTCATTGTCAGCAGCTGAGGGAACTGTAAGATGTATAGGTATTGTTTTTACAGTGTTTGTGCTTGTGCATATTATATATTGGTGATGAAGAATATAGATGTCTGTAACCATCCTTCTCGAGATTGATTTTCAAAGTCTTCCTTTTTCTTTTCTTAGATTAAATCTCAATTGTACCAAGAAGCTAAAAGCTTGCTGCAGAGTTACTTAGAGCAACACAGTTATGGATCATGGATTGTGAAGTCTCCACATATTGAACAGTTCAGTGACTGATGGAGGTGGATTGTATGTGAAGTCAGTTTGGATGATCTGTTTCAGTAAATACGGTTCTGATTAGTAAAATACTTAACTGTAAGTTCATAGTTACAGGAAGAAAATTCCAGAACTGCTTCTTGTCAGTTGAAATGCAGTTATTAAGTCACCTGTAACAATTCAGTCTTTTTTCAAAATTGATGTTTTCTCATAGGTAGGAGTGTGCAACAGCTTTGTAAATGTGTTCTGCTTTGCCCCCCAATGTCAGTAACAATTCAGTCCCTCACCCCCACTCCCACATACCCCTACCCCATGGAGTTGCTAATCTGTTTTTTTCCTGATAGTTTCAGGATTTCTCTGTATTCATTTCTTCTTTTCCTGCCTTTTTCATAACTTCAGGGAAGAAAAAAGATCTAAAAGTGCTGTATTTCTTAAAAAAAAAAAAAGCATACCAATGTGATAGTCTTTCAGAAACAAAAATGGGCAATCTATGCTTTATCTGTAGGCATCCATCTTTTCCTTGGAGTTTTGTTTAATGTGGATTAGCCAAGTGGCTTGTAGTTTGTTGTTTGTGGTAGAAGAGTTAAAAATCTTTCGTGTACTTCCAAATGTGGAACTTTGGCCAGCTGTTACTCAACTGTTTTGTGACAATTACTGTTTTTGTAGTGGAGTTAAAGCATTATGCAGGTGTCAAAGCTGTAAATAAGAAAGCAACGTGATGTAGTACACGAGTCACCAGAAGCGAGGTTTCTTCAGTTTTTGTGGGTGGCCCCAAACCCCATCACTGTTAATGCTTCTGGATAAGCTGGACTGCTGCACCCTTGATGACTTCATCACTGTACTGACAAGTCCTTCCAAAATTGTCTGCACACACAGTAACCTGAAAAATGGTGCCTATCACAAGGGAAGTTCCTCCCTTGTAAGTTGTGATAAGAGCATGGTAGTGTTGGGAGGCTGTTGTTAAGTGCCATGCTTGGAGTCTGTGTGGTGTTGTGAAACACTGGTGTGTTTAAGCTGGATAGTATACTTCAATTATGCTGCTTGATTTTTGTAAATCATGCAAAGGTGGAAAGTTATTAAGTTATGCAGTGTTCTCATATATTTGTAGTGGTGTAGTGCTGTAGTTATGTTTCAGCTTCTTACTGTTAGAGGTTTCTAAAACAAATTCCTCCTTCTGGCATTTTTTTCCCTTAACCTGTTTTTCTAACTAACATGTAGAGTCTTCTCTGGGATGACCTTATGCTGATTTACAAGTTGTTGAAACTCACTGACTTGTTGCTACACAGTCTTTTTTTTTTGGGCTAATATGCTCTTCTGTTTTCTGTTACTGCCCTTTGACTTGGTTGTGTGGTGGTGCTTGGTTTTTTTGTGGCATGTGCTCCACAAACTATTTGTTTCATGTATTGTTTTCTTTCTAAGAATGTCTGCCATCATATTCCAGGCTAGAGCACAGTGTTGCCTTTTTCCAAGGGTGTTAAAAGTTCAATAAATTTCCTTGACAATGTGTTACCTATACCTACATATATATACATGCTGGAAAGTGACATACATGTAAAATCTGACGTACACGTACCATACCACACGTGTGTTAGCAGAAGTTCATACAGAAAAACAGTCTGAAAGTGTACAGAATGCTGAGATACCAGCACCAAAGTATTTCCTGTAGTTAACTTAGCCTTAAATATGTACAAGTACTGAGCTTTTTTTGTGTAATTCAGCCATTTTATTAATTGAACTGCAAACTGAAATTTCTGTGGAACTTAGGTGCTGCCTTGGGAATAGAGAGGTTTGTTTGTAAAAAGGGTGTGTTGTGCTGGACATGATAGCTGTGTCCTTGAGAAATGACTTGATGACAGCAGTATAGATCCAATTCTTGTATCTGGGCTGTTCTTTCATTAAGTAACAGCACGTGCAGAATGCACTAAGCTAGTAAATGGAAGCATATAGGTGTTGTGTTCTGGTTTTTCCTCAGCTACTTCAGTAATTGCAAAATGTATAATCCTACAACCTTGAGAGCAGTGAGAGTGCTGCAGTTCCAGTGCTGAGGCTGAAGATGTATTCCCAACAGCTCCATGCACACAGAGCAGGGGTGCATCATACCTGTGTTGTGCCTGCACAGAGCTGACACAGGCACGTGAGCACAAGCAGAAGCAGCAGCCTGCGGCTGAGCTCAGCCTCTTCTCACCTCCTTGAGAAGAATTGAGGTGCAGGGGGAAGTATGCATGGATGTATACATGGATCTGGGGGTTGGTGCACAGGAGTGTGTTTTTCACACATGTACAGACACATCTGCTGCACCTCTGCATGGCTCACACATGTGGAGTGACACACATTGTCGTGGTTCAGGAATGGTGCTTCCCCATTCATTGCCCTCACCCAGACTTGCTAAACCACATGCCACTTTTCACTTCCCTGTTTTCCTGTCCACCTCCCTGCTGTGGTGGCATGGAGAGGAGAATTGGAGGCAAAAAGGTAAAGATCGTGGGTTGGGGTACGAACAATTTGCTGCAAACAGCAATGGTTCACATGGGGGGAAAAAAAAAAGAAAAAAATGGTGATGGGCAATACTTGATGACTCCCTCTACCACATTTTCTCAACCAGAAGGAACCCCTTCTCCCTGGAAGAGAAGTCCCTTCCCTCTGCTCTGGCAATGATGTGAGGTAGTATAGAATGGCATCCAAGTCCTGGCCGTGCCCCCTGCCAGCTACTGCAAAATATTAGTCCTGTCCTGGCTGGAACCAGGACGTCATCCACCCTTATATACAAGCATAGATATCACTTCAATAGCCAGTGGCCTCCCTGTAAGATGTGTGTTGAGTCCATCACTTTGGTTTCTATCTGTCCTAGAAGTATTCCAGAGCAGGAGGCCTGCTGTGGTGTTAGCTGGCAGCTACAGCAGGAGCTTGGGACTGGTGTATCCAGAGCAGTCCCTACTCCTTGTCTGTGGTAGTTATGGCAAACAGTGGCAGTGTCATTCAGCAACCAATATTACAGAATTCACCATTACACACTGCTCTCACCCAAAAATTAAATCCCCTTGATGTACGGATTGTGTTTCCCCATCTCTGCGTTACCCACCGAGTGCACCCAGGTTCTTGATCAGAACCAATCTCACAGGTGGTTTTACCTCTGCTAGAGGCAGGGCTAATCCACTGTATAACATTGTCACAGACTGTCATGTCACACCAGGTCTCAGACTTCATACTTCGACATGCCAGATGCATGTTATGTAAATGTCACATGCCTTGTCACATCACATGCATGCCATGGGACATGTCATACATCTTAATTTCGTCCTAGGGCTGGGCAATCGAGCAGAAAGCTCAGAAAATGGATTTTTTATTTTTAGGGGTTCTGCTGACATATTTTTACAACTTACAGGGGGAAGGTATGTAAAGTTCACCCTGTTAACACGTTTTCAGGTGCTTCTAGCAACATCCTTTTTCTCTAAAGACATCTTCTAAAGCTTAGGCAAATGCAGAAGCTGATCCTGCAGGTACTGTTTGTGAACCTACCTGTAATTAGACGTAAATTTGACAGACATAAAGAACTACATCCATATGTAAGACAAGCACCTTCCTCACGCCCCAGCAAGCTCTATGAATCAGCAGTCTTTACACGAGTATTTGTCTGAGAAGGTGTTTTGCAGTGCTTGTTGGAGGTACTATGTGGGGAGCAAGCCAGCCTGAAAATGTTTCAAAAGTCCACAGCAGAACATGGCTGCTGTGCAAAAGTAACGTGGCAGTCCTCAAAGCTACAGCCAGGACAGTCATGGCCTCTGCTTTCCATGACTGTAAACCTGCAGCTATTTCAGAATATTGTTGCCCAACTCCAAAGAAGTTTGTGCAGACCAAATGCCAAAAAAAGTGTATATGTTTTCACACTTTGTGTTTGTGAAATTGTTAAGTGAGCTCCAGCTTCTGCTTTTCCTTATGAATGCATGGATGAGTATCTCTTTACCATACTTTCCTACTTTCTGAAATTTTGACTTTCTACCTTACCTAATGCTTACTGTTTAGGGAATTAGAAAATATCTTGGTTATTCCACGTGGGAAGTCCAGGTGCATGGATTGTCCCCAGGGTGGGTTTTACCACATTGTCAAAGTTGAGGACTCTTGTGCTTAAGGAAATGATAAAGCAAGCCTCATTTATTAACAGAACTGCTTTCACTGAAAACGGCTCCTTCATCCACCTTCTGGTTGCTGAGAGCTGGGGCAGCAATGCAAACAAATGTCTGACCTGATACTGGAACAGGTAGGTTTGCAAAGCCACGTGTTGTGTGTGATGCTGTTACTTGGGGGTGCAGCTTTCTGCTGTAGAGACTTGACACACAATTGATTCAAAAGGTTGTAACATTTTTAAAGTAATCCAGGGACTAAAGGGGGTGAAATAATGGATAATCTTAACTCAAAAAGCTATTGCTAAATTACATTATGTTTTTAAGCTGTGAATCTATTAATTATTAGTCTTAAATACAAACTGTATATTTATTATTGTACTATAGTTCTATTTCTATTCCCCATGCAATACTACACTAGAGTGCAAATTAGTTCCACTAAATCTTCCAGGCACAGACCAAATGGGGATCCAGCAGGTGTGTTCAAGGGAGTGAGTCTCTGGATTTGACTCTGCAGATCTGTGCCAGTGCAAGGCAATCTCAGCTTCACTCGGTTTTATTGCTGTGGTCACTAGGTGTAGGTGGTCTTGCAAGACTTTGCACACTAAACTCCACAAGTGGCAGTGCTAGGCAGAAGTTGGTAGTGTTCATACAGTTCTTCCATTCCTACAGATGTTTTGAAGACTGACTTCTCTTTGTCTCCTAGGTTCAGTACTATGTCTTTAAATATTGTCTCACTTTGTTTAAAGAAATTTTTTTTCTTTCCTTTTCCATGCTGCTCTTAAGAATTTATCAAGAATTTTATCTATGTAAAGAGAAGACATATTCCACAAAGATTGACAAGGTGGAAGGAATTTTTATGCAGAATTTTTTTGCCTGTTTTCTTGTTTTATATGTCCTACTGTATTCAGGTATTTTTGTTATTACTGTAGTCTGATTTGAGGAGAGGGTGGAGCTTATCTGTTTGTGGCTGAGGTGGCTGACAGTAATTGCTTTCCTGAGTCCTTGTGGGTGGGGACAGAGCACTCCTTCACCGTGGGAAGAGAAGATAAGTAGAGAAACAGACGCCAGTGCTGTGAGTATTTTCCCAGTTTTGGCAGAAAGCTGTCATTAACGCCTATTTTCTCTTTGCAGCATGTAAGGAAACTGCTGGGTTTTCCATTGTTAGTCTGGTTTTAAGTGTAAGGTGAAGTACTCCATACCACACCCACCAGGAAAACACATCAAAGACTAAACGACAGGTTGATAACTGTTACAGTTAGGCTCACTTTCATCGGTATTAGCCTGCGTTGTTAGCACTGACTTGTGGCTTTTGTATCGTAAAAGAGGCTCTTACGTTGTTTCTTTCTGTATAAAATTACAGTGTCACATAACTGACTCTATCTTCATTGGAAGTAAGGACATTCTGAGGTTCCGTAAAAAGATTTCTGACAGTATTTAATGCAGTATGTGTTCACATGGATTTATACATTAAACATCAATTTTACATCAGTGGTTGCTGCAAGGAGTTGGCTGTGGGATTTCAGTTACCTGCAGAGTTATTATTTCAGGTGTGTCACTTTTTTCATCATGTTTCCCTGATTCTGAAGATTTTTGAGAACTACATGTTTTGCTTACACCAATGAGAAAAATGTGTCCTGGAAAAAGCTTGTGTAGCTGAGTAGAACAGCTCACAGAAAAGAAATGTTTGGATTTCTTGTTTTGGAAGGTGGAAGCAACTTGGTACTATTACTCTATACCTTGTGCTGTATGCCAGCATAAACTAGTATTTTATATTGCTTTAAAAAGGATATCTGCAGGTGTCTTGCTCCGAGTCTGGTACTTGTACACTTCCATGCTGCTAAATGCTTCATTGGGTTTTTTTAGTGTGTTTTAAAAAAAGTATTAAGTCACCAGTAAAAAAGGCAGTATCTAACAAGGAAGACTCTAGACATGATTGTTACATGTTGGTGAAATTTATTAAATATAATCTACAAGTAACTTTTAATAGCTTTTTCAATAAATAATTGTCTCAGTTTGTTGACAAAGTGACAATGAATTAGTTTTCCAGAGAACATTTTGAGCCCGTAGGGCTTACAGAAAGGATCAAGTGTGATCTTAGAACAGACTGACTTATCACCCACACTAGGAACATACAGTGGTCCCAAAATGGACAACAACCTAGTGGTGTGCCACAGGGCAAAATATATAAATTAGTCATAATTAAATATTTAAATAAATAATGTAGCAGGAAAAATAAAAATGGTTATACAATTTCTTTCAGCATAGATTGAAGAAAGCTGTGCAGTTCTTGGTGAAATGCAGGAAACTTTTTCTTCTCATTACTTTCACATTTCTTGCATGTAAGGTTTGAGGAAACATGGGCCTGCAATACAGATAATATTATTGATTAGTGATAGCTCTCTTGCTAGCTGGTTTTAACAATAATACATTAACTTCTGTAAAGCCTTTCCTCTAAAAAAAATAGCCTTTAATAATTGTAGCCTGAAGAGTACTCCTGAAAGGCTACAAGGATATCTAGGCCATGGATTTTGTTTTAGTAGTATGTCAGGGTGTACTGCATTCATCCCTGAGTCCTCCAGTCATACATTTATGGCATAGTTTTCAAAGCCAGTGCTGTGTAAGTAATTGTTATGCTCCTAAAAGCAAACTTTTGTCAGCATAAGATGCCTTGCATGATGCAGTAAGGAAAATAAATGTCATATTTTGTTAAATGTTGGCTTGTATAACTAGTAGGACTGACATCTGTTTTAATGTGTTAGATTACTATGGAAATAGATGTCATATAGTTAATCTTGGGATATTTTTGTATAAAATCTAGTATTTTCAAGAGTTCATAACGTATCTTGATGCATAAACACACTGATTCTGGAATGATTTTTCACTAGCACTGAAACACTTTTGGGGTTTTTTTTGGTTTTTTTTGGTAGCATTTGTAAAAGATTGCCTACCTCAAGATGCTTGAGATTCTCTTTGATGTTTCGAAGATGTATCTGGTTCTCGCCTTCAGTATCTTTGATCAAGATGTTCAGTTCTTTCAGGTAACATTTTAGAGTTGTCTGGCTGCACTCCTAGAACAGTCAGCAAAATTGTTATAATGTGTAACTTGTTTTCCTTGTTTCAGTTTTCAAAATCTCAATTACCTGTTGTTTTTATCCTCATTTCAGGAGTGGAGCTGTTAGTTTTCTACAATGTACCGGTCATTTGTTGCCCTCAAAGGTGTGTTGGGAGATGTTACATGTGGCCTTAGTTCTGTGGTAGATTATTGTAGCTTTTGAAAAGTGAGTCATCTTTACAAGACACTTGAAATGTTAGAATATCTTTTGGGAACACAAAGCTGTAATATTTGTTCCTTAGCTGAGCCTTACTCCAGGCTGTCATCTGAAAATCATGTGTTAACAAACAGGTGACCTTCCTTACAGGCATCTATAGTTAATGCACTTTGGTTGCTCTGTGTAATGTCTACATCAGATCTGGCTTTTGAACAGGGTAAAAAACTTTATGCATCACTTTTGCAAGCTATTTCAGACACTCAGTGACATTATGTTACTGATCAGCCCCAAACATTTGCATTTAAGCACTGGAGCTCTGAGATAGGTCTTGATGAGACAAGGGATGCAGATAAGGAAGTGGTTGCAGAATCTGACTTTAAATCTTTACTGAAACAAAATTGTTTTTGAGAATTCGTCTGAATTAAAAACTTACCAGAGGTTCAAAGTAGTTAACAGATAAAGTGTAAAGTTTTTAACTACTTCCCAATATTAAATAATTCATGCTCTTGTTTACTGGTCTGTTTGCATACTCAATGAAAAGCTGTACAAAGCAGCAGCCTATCTGCAGTAAAGCTGTACTTGGAACACTATCTGCACTCTGACCTGCAGTGTTTTAGAAAGAAGTGACCACAGTGATGGCATTTCTGTCAAACTAAATCTCAAGTATTAACTCAGTGCCATAAAATGTGATATATAACTTATGCATCCAGAAGGGCTTTGTTCCTGAAAAGAATTAAATAGAGCATAACTGAGTTTCATCATTGGTGGGATATAGAAGACTTACATCCTCTTAAGCAGAACCTACCAGTGGCTCTGCATCTAGTTCAGATGTAATGTGGGTGATTTCATGTGGATACTGCTTTAATCCATTTCTAAGTCTAATTTCATTCTCAGTATTGTTCCTGTGTTAGAGTTAATACAACAGTATTGCCCTCTGCAAATCTTATACCATCTTTAAACAATTCATCAAACAGCTTTTTCCTATGAATTCAACCATGTATTAAGCAGGATGAATAGGAAGTATTCATTTTGTGTTACATGTTTCACAGACCAATGAGATAATATTGCATATCAACCTTTTAATGTTTGAGAATAAAAATCAAAAGCAGAAGTTTCTTTAACAAATTGCATTCAAACTATATAGAAAATTTAAACTCACCTGTTTGTCATTTGGTGTGTAAAAGTCAAGAATATTCTGTAGAGAAGGGGGAAAAAAGTTAGTTCTTCTGAAAAAAATTACATAGACAAAATACAAATGAATCTTCAAATAAAAGAAACCATCACTTACATTCCTGATGTTTTTCACAAGTTCTAAATCAGTTATTGCAGCTCTAAGAAGTTCCTCCTTTTGAGCAGGTTGTGTTTCAGTCGTAAGAGGTGCTCCGTAAGCTGCAGTCATAAGAATTATTGCTGAAATACAGCCAAAGATCAGTCCTTTGCACATCATGTCAGTGTTATCTGGATGCCAGTATTAGGGTTGTGATGTATGAGGAGAGCTGATAAGTTGTCATTCAGCTGTTTAGTGTATTTATACTCTTCTTTCTGGGGTGGGAAAAAGATGGGGGCGTCATGAAGAAGAGGTTTTATTACACATTTTTTCATATGTTCTACCTGTATGGCAAGAATCATTACTTTTGTTTTTCCTCTCCTGATGACACTTTGGAATTTTTATCAAGCAAGAGGGATTTTACCTACATTCACTGGTGTAACAGAAGCCCACACTCACTTTTGGCAGTCTCTCTTTGTGCTTTCTGCATGAAACACTTTTTCCCTCATGCGCTGTCCCACTCCCCCATAGAGATGCCATAGAATATCCTCCTGCCATTAAAAATGTTGTCCTAAAGATGTATAATTCAATCATTCTGTGTATATCTATCCTTTCATAAATCCTGGGCCATTAGTTTAGTGAAGAAGAAAGAAGCCTTCTAATCTTAGTAATTGTTGATTAAACAACAGGAAGAAAGTTGGCTTCCTGTCTGAAGGTGGTTTTACCTGTCATCTTTCGCAAAGACAGTGTATGCTTAGGTGCCTAACTCAGTCTTTATAGCATCAAATTTTGAAACATCTACGAAGAAAAACCCAGAAGAATTCCTTGTTTTGGGATGTTAAGCCATTTTTTCTATTGCTGTATATCTTAATACTGGGTTTTTTTCATTGTGCGCAACTTTTGCTTTTCTCTAGCTTATAATGAAAATGCACTGCTCTAAAATGTTTACAGATTTTATTCCTGATACCTAACCCACTGCATCTTGTGGTGTGTATCACAGTACTGAAGTTGACAGTAAGCAGTCTTTTGACACTGAACTCTTGCACAGTATTGCTAATTATGTTTCTTTTCTGCTTCAGGGGGTCTGTTGACTGATTTCTTTGGGACGTGATGTGCAGTGTTTAAAATCCATGGTTTCATTCAAGTGTAGTTCTGAGCTGAATACTCCCCCTGCTGCCCAGCAGGCTCTGACATTATGTTAAATATGGTTCTTCTGCTCACTGAATTCAACATCTGAAGCTGTGTGGAATAAATTCTGGGTTTACACACTACTGTGGTTTGATGTTTTGTAGCATTTAGGATGTGCAGGACTGGGTGGGTAGCTACTTCACCCATCATTGCATATAAAGCTACATGTGGATCTGCTGGAAGTTGGTTAAAATACCTTTTGGCTTGGGTTAAATACAGCCATTACTAGAATTGTTTTTATTGGCATGTGTCTGTCCCTTAATCATTAACTTGGTGCTAATTAGCAGTGCAATCCCAGCTCCTGGAGGAGGTTTAATTTCCTGATTTTGAAATAAGTACAAACATTTCATGTGTATGGTCATACAGATGTCCTAGTAGCCACTGTAGCTTGCAATATGTAGTACTTGTGCAGTCTGAAACTTTTTGTGGCACCATATATTTGTGTCTTGTATTTAATCTTGATAGTAACCAATTTGTAACAAGAGTTATGCCTGCAGAGGTGAGCTGTTGAGCACTGAGTTGTCAGTTTTTCTCCAGCTTTCTACTGTTTTCTTTTTCAGGTCTTGGAGAACTTACCAAAAAGAAAGCCTGAGCATTCCGTCAAATTTTTCAGACAGTTTGCAGCCAGGTCTGCTAAAGAACCAACACCACTGAAGTATCAAGTTCCCATGCATCTTTGACCATAGGGCTTTTAGGAGCATTTTTCTCTGCAGTCCTTTATAGCCCATAGTGTACAAAATTGTGGCTCTGGGTGTAATTGGAATCAGTTCTTTATCTATTAATTCTTTTCAAAGTCCAAAAGATGTTTGCATATCAAGGCGGAAGGGTGGAATTTGAATATGTGGTACTTAATACATCGTGCACAGGAGTTTGAGTGGTTAATTTCTGCTTAATACTATGCTGCAAGATTTGTGGTCCAACAGGAGAAAGCAACAGATCTTGTTTTGGCCATTTTTATTGGATGTACCAGGTGAGGAGGAGATGGCTTGGAATGTATTGATAAACCCAGAAACAGCAAAACCTCAGTTAATGTTAACACACAACTTGCTGTGTTGATCTGATTTCAGTAATCATGCTCAGTCTGTGCTCATATTTATTACTGGGCAAGGAATTACTTGGGGTTTTATTCAGAGGTACAGTGATTTAGATCCTCCCAGCTTCACTACAGTTGATTGCATTTTAACAGGAAATGGAATGACTCTTTTAAATTGCCTTGGAATCATACAGGATAAAGTAGTATTACAGATGCTAAACTGGCAAAATCCTACCTTTAAAAAGTGTTTGGGCCAGGTAGTAGTGACCATGTCATACTGTGGGGTTTTTAAAATTTGGTTTAATGCACTATTGTGAAAGGTTAATTGATCTATATCTCATTTTATCTCTAAATTTAGTAATGTTGCACAAAAGCAATGTTACAAGAAAATTTACCCTTCCTGAAAAGCTTTAAGAAACACTTCAAAAGCCTCACCTAAATTTTCAAGGAAGATTAATTAGTAGTAAACCACATATGTTAAAAGGAAGTAGTATTTGTGGATCAGGCATCTGGAAAAGGAGAAGATTGTTTATGTCCAGCTGTTGTTTTAGTGGATTGTTTATACTTTTGGTAATACTTGTACCTAATTTAAGGAATAAGGGCTCATTTTCTCTTTTTGAAAATGAGTAAAACTGACACACACTGACTAAATCTATCTAAACTAATCTGTACAACTTCAAAGTCTGGAAAAGTTTTTACATAGGATCTGACTCTCAGTTTACTTTTTGTGTCTTTCTAATCTGAAAACTTGCATCTTTCTTGGGTTTTTTTTTTTTTTTCCCCTTTTTTCGTTTTCTCCCCTTGCAAACCTGATGACTGGTGAATTTTGGAGACAGATTGTGGTTTCATTGAGGTAATTGGCATCTTACTGATCAAGGTGCTTGCCTCCTTTCTCCAGAACAAAGCAGTATTCAGCTAAAGTCACTGTGAATGTCTTGTTTGGTACTTGAGTTCATGTGCAGGTTTTTGCAGACTCCTGCTATAGTAGCATGCTGTACAAAATTACTGTCAGTGGAGGCACAGGAACCACAGCAGAGTTCATATGTCTGGTGAATGTGATAATCAGTTCTTGATCATGGTCTGTTAACACTTTCTAGCTTTGTTTTAGAGAACTTCTGGGTAACAGAGGTTGACTTCTGCTTGCAGATCTCATCACTCTAAGCAATAACCTGTAAAAGTAAGCCTTTAGTATTCTTTCTCTGCTCAGTAGGAAGACTCATGGAAACATGTTGAAGATTTGAATAAAGGGTTGAGTGTCAGTTGTTTTTATTTGTTTTTAAACCATCAAAAGGAGATATTTATCACATTCCTTCTTCAGCCTTTTCTCAGTCTTTCTCTTTAGTCGAGTGTTAACAGAGGTTCATGATCCTGCCTGCATTTAAAAAATGGAAACTTCCCAGGTCCCTGTGATCCTAAAATGCAAAATCTTTGACCTATTTAATAGGAGACTGCTGTGTTTTTTGTTGAGCAAGAACAACCAGTAGTATCCAAGTTAGAGCCAGTAATCTGTGTCTCCATGTTGCAGTCTCTATTTCACAGAATCATAGAATGGTTTGGAAGGGACCTTAAAGACCATCTCATTTCAACCCCCTGCCATGGGCAAGGACACCTTTCCTAGATCAGGTTGCTCAGAGCCCCATCCAGGCTGATCTTGAACACTTCCAGGGAGGTATTCTGTTAGTGTAGCTGTTTGATTGAATCTACAAGTAGATTGGTTTTCAGATAAATGCAGTGGATTCCATCATTTACCAGTATTTAAATGTAGGAGTGAAGAATGGATTTTACTAGTTGAATATTGTCCGTGATTAGGGCAAGTACACACTGTCTCAGGAGAAAGTGCCAAAAAAAACCAACCTCAAAGTGAGTAATTGTTAGAGTGACCTTTTCGTGCAAGAATGCCAGTGGGGATTTTTTTTAAGAAAAACTTTTGGTTTTGGAGGCTTGACTAAAATGACCTGGAAATAGTTGACAGTTGGAAATCTCTTCACAAAACCAGTGTTTTTGTGAAGAGGGAACACTTTAAAAAGGAAATAGAGTTCTAGTTATAAACTAGCCTGTCCTTAGGGAAAGGAATTTTAATCTCTCCTTAGGAGTTGTGTAACGCATGAGATTCATCCTTCTAAAAGTCTTGTTTGTAACTGTTTAATAGATGTGGATTTAGTTAAGGTATGAGGAGCCTTGGTGTTTCCTGTCACTATAGTCTACTTTTCAGAGAGTCGGCTTACTAAGGTTACGAACTTCAGAGTCAGTGTTTTTGTTTTCTGGTAAAATTTGGGATGATTACAAGCCTCAATGAGAAAATGAATTACTGTGAGAATTATGGCTGAATGTAAAGTTAGTAAGGGTGATCAATGAAGGGCAAGGATTAGAACTCCATGTAATGCACATTAAGATGGTGTGCTGTATTTACAGAGGAAATAGTTTAATTTTGGAAGATTTCTGGGGGAACTTGAATGGGTTCTTTTTGTCTCTATGTAATCTATGTTCAGTAGGCCCAGCATACATTTACAAGGATGACTAGTCCCATTCACTCATGCTTTCCTTTTATAACCAAATGGACTTTTAAAGATTATCTCCACAGTAAAGTGGAGGGCCAAAACTTACCAACTTCCTCTTAGTGCAGTGTGCACCAAACCTGCTAAAAATGTTCTTGGTATACCCACAAAATAATACAAGTGTTAACCTCTACCAGTTTTGGTTCACACTTCTTTTTAGGTGCAGAACTGTAGAGACCAATACAAATGCCCTGCTGATGAGGCACAGATCTGTGAGGGAAAGCAAAATGGGGGTATCTTGAAGAGAGGAAATCAAATCAGAGCATCTTGGTCAACCTAATAGACAAAGAGGTGCTTTGTTGTGGCTGGAAAGAAGCTAAGGTCTGTCAAACACTCTGGGCAGCTCAAATTAAAACAATACTTGTTTTCATTTTGAAATGAGAAGTGGAGAAAAAGCCCAAAGGCAGAAGATTTCTGCTTTTCCCTGTTACTGTTTTGCAGTGAAAAAGAGACTGGTAGATACACTGACAAGCCAGGTTGTTGCCAAACTGTTCTCGGTGTCTGAATTTAAGAAATTCATGGTAAAATGCAAGTTGAAATTGCCCTGCTAGGTCAGAAGGCCAGTGTCAGGTTATAACCATACAGGATGTTAACAAACCACAAACAAAGAGTCCTCTTTGCCTTGCTGAATGCTGTGATAGTGCACATGCCTAGTAGGTGTCCTAGATTTGTCACTAGATAGGGCCAAAAGGTCTTGAGGTACCACCTTGGTGCTGGCTGGCTCACAGGCATTGTTATGGCAATGTACCCATTCTCTTAAAGTCCACTTTCTTGATTTCACTTTCCCTTTGCTCACTTTGCCCACTTGTTTCCCACTGGTTGTGTGGGATTTACCAGGGAAGAGCAGGGGCTTCCCCACACGTCCTTGTTTTGCCCACTGTCCTACCTAAGTCCAGTATGACATTCCTGTACTACCTGTGGATCCTGAAGTCCTGGTTGGGCATTAGTGTCTTGATCCAAGTGTTTGATGAAAGACTCTGTCCCTCTTACTCTGTCCATTTCAGCCAGCCCTTCAGTCTGTGGAATTTGGTGGAGTTCTGTTAAAGATGCAAAGGATTTGTTTTGAAATGGTCTAAACAACACTGGGAGGAGAAAAACTGTGGATGTTACAGGCCTGGGTGCAGAGAGATTTCAGTTTCCTGAGAGGCGTCTGTGTGAAAGCAAGGCTTTCTCAAGGATGCTGCAGGAAAACAATTCAGAAGTATTGTAAACTATGGTCTTGTTATGAGACCAAAGAAGAAAATATATGAGGTAAGAGTTACTGGGTCCAGCCAATCCCTCTGGGGGGTGGCTGGTCAGTTAACCAATAAACTTATGTTAGTCCAGCGTGCTAAGGTATATAAGCACCTGCGTAAATTAATAAAGTGTTGGTTTTATCATCTACATAAAACCCTCTGTGTTGCTGGCTATCTGCTCACTAGCGACAAAAAACAAATTCTGGAGCTGTGCTTCCCCAGCTGAAGAGTCCATTTAATTTGCATCTTTCTCCAAAGGTAGCCACAATCAGAAACTTGGGGCATATGGTGCTCCTGAGTACTTTCCCCAATGCCAGCTGTTCTCAGCTCAGAGGAATTACTTGGTTGGAAATGGTTCCTTTGTATTGATTAACTCACAGAGTATGTCCAGGCTCTGCCTTGAACACCTCTTAGCATCCACAGCACAAATGTTTGGCAGGTTCCACACATCAGCCTACTGTGGCTCTGCATGTTTTGGTCCTGGTTCCTGCTAGGTTTAGTTGATGGTTTTACCTTTTGGTTCTTTTACTGGAAGAGGTGGTGAGTCTTCCTGTCTGCCTGTGCTGTGACACTCAAAATTATGTGGACGTTTGTCCACAAGAATTGCCTCTTTTCTAGGCTTGCTTGCTTGTTCTATTCGTGTGCTGAACAAAGCAACAGAAATTTGATTGGTTTTGTTGCCCTTGCTTGAGCCCTTTGAAGTTCTGCTAATCTTCTTTGGAAATGAGGGAACTGCATCCTTTCCCCTTCTTCCCCAAAACAGCTAAAAGTTGCTGTTTGCTTCATTTTTAAGAGTGAGAGTTTTAAGGGATGCACCACAGAAATAATGAATGCAAATGCAAATTTAATAGTGATTACAAGGGCAAATTTCCATACTAGTGACCTGGCATGACATGAATTTGAACATAAAGCTGAAGAAAAAATAACTTTCGCTAGGAAAATCCTCTGTCTGAGTCATATTCAGAGCTAAGGAGTGTTTCCAGTTCTTTCCCTTTCAATCATGTTGAAAATCATTTTACTAACGTAGATGGAGGAAAGCCATCTTTGGTCCTAATGGTGTAGTAGGTGAGTTTCTTCTGTGCCTGCAATTCTTCGTTACTATTGAAAATACTCTTCCTTATTTAGCTGACAGTTTTAATGCATTTACTCTGCATTTGTTCCTATTAGGCACAACAGTTCAGTATCTCTAGGCCATTGAAAACCTGTAAACTCAACACAGGTGTTTTGTTGGACATAGAAATCACGTTCAGTTGATTTGGCGTAAGTACATCAGTACAGTGATCATCAGAGCTAAATTTATACCTTTCTCAAGGTCTCAGTAGTACGTGTGAGACATAATAAAAGCTATACAGTGTAGTGACAGAAGATTTCATAATTCAAATCCTGTGGTGATTTTTACAAGAGCGCCTGGCTCTAGATGTGCCCCAGCCACGTCATGACCCCGTAGCCGTGCGAGACCCATGCGTGCGTCACCTTCCCTCCTGCACCTTGGTTTTCTCAGAAAGGAAATGCAGTTGCGTGGGCTGCAGAGGAGATGCTGTGTGTTCTACCTCGCTTGTGATCTGGACGATTTGGGTAGAACCTGTAACAGCTCACGCCCAGCTCTCAGTCTAAATGGAGAAAGCAGAAATTACAGTGTAGTTCTCCCGTTTAGTACCTAAAGAGCATCATAAAAAGCTCCGGAAAAATCCATGCATCTTGGTAGAAGCAAGTTTTTCCAAGGTTTGTGTTGGAATGGGGACAGTAAGTTTCTGCAGTATTCAGCCAGTTAGGAAACTGAGAGTATTAAATTTCAAACCAGTGGAGATTACTTAGGTGGCAGAATTGCCAGAGGTGTGAAACACTTCAGACCTAGAACATGTTTTCTGTCTAAATGCTACTGCTATTCATGTTCTAATAATGCCCAGCCATGACCAGTGAAATCCAAATCCTTTCTGTTCACTGTATAAATACAGAAGGAGAGAAGCTGCTGTTGTGTTACACTGAACGTGCTCCTAAGTAATGATGGGTAATAATAATTCCAAGAAGACTTATGTACAGTAGGATTAAGGTGTTAACTCTTACACATCAAGGTTTTCTGGAGTTTGGGAAAGATTTTTTTACATTCTGCAGCTCTGGAAGAAATTTACAGAATGGCAAGACTGAGCAGCACAGTAGCAGACGGAATATGAATGATTTTCACAATTGCTCTTCTGAAGCAATGGAATATACTCTGAGGAAAGTGGGCTTAAGTATCCAAATACCATAAAACCATTTGGTCTGTGACCTCATCATATCTATTACCATTTACTTTTGCTCACTAGTAATAAAAGGTGCAGGAAATTGAAACTTTGATCATGTAGTTAGAGGTTTCAAAAAGGACCACAGTAATCTGATTAGAGTTTATACTCTTGTTTGATTTTTGCAATCTTCATAGAATAGGAGAAGACTATTAAACCACAGAGTACAAATTTAAGTTACACAATTACAATGTGTTTTGGATGATTTGCTGCTTCAATAGGCAGATATGAAGGTCAGTAGACTGTAATGTGGAAAGTGAGGTTGAAATTTTAGTGCTGAGTTCTCACTTGGTATCTGGACTTTCTTCATGACAAATTTGGCAATGGAAGCGAAAGCGATGGAGAAATTTGCTTGGGTATTGGTCTTCCCACCATTATTCAAATTACTGTGCTTTTCATTTTCCGTATCTCGCTGAAGGAAAGATTGACAGTGATTTATTGGTGGCAAATGCATCATAGCAACTTCAGTCATAGATTCCATAACCAAATGCATGTGAGAGTAAGCATTTTGTCCCCCCGCACTGTCCAGATCCCAATTTAAACGTTTTAGTAATATAAGGGGTTTGATATAAGTGAACAGGAGCCAAGAAATCCCTGAATGTATCATTTTCTGCCTATTCAATTTCAAAGCTTTTAAGAAAAGCATCTTTTGGATTTGGCGTATCAGTAGTACAGTGCATGAGGAAGGCTGGCTTCCATGAGGTAAATTGGGGAACAGGGAATGTGTGATCGGTGAGAAGTTCCCTTTTTAACCACAGAAAACACCAGTTGTGGAAACAAGTATGAAAATGACTATGGTTTATTCAACTGTAATTACCTAATCATGCTGCTGGCAATGGAGTGACATTTACATCCAAATGTTAAGGTGTTGCTTTCTGAAAGGCACCACTGCATAGAGGAGAAGCAAGGGTGGGAGAGGAGAATGGGATGGACCAAAAAAAACCACATGAAAACAGGTAACAGAAATGCACCTTCCACCTGGGCACAATGGAAAAATGGAGGATTTCAATCTGATGCCGGATGTAACCCGTTAATATCACAGACTCACGGAATATCCTCAGTTGGAAGGGACCTGTCAGGATCATGGAGTCCAACTCATGACCCTGTGCAGGACACCATGAGAGTCACACCATGTGCCTGAGGGTGTTGTCCAAACACTTCTTGAACTCTGTTGGGCTTGGTGCTGGTGGTTCTTCCTCATCCTGGCAAGATAGTGTAATTGGTTGTGGAGTGTAAGAATTAGCCATTGTTAGCACAAGCATCTGAAAATTGAAGCTTATTGATAGAATTATGTGTATTTTCTGTTACTTTTTTCCCCCCCCTTTCTGGTGAGATTTTTTTAAATTTGGAATTCTGAGTCAGTAAAACACTTCATGGCTCAAAATTACTTCCCTTGATGGCAGAGGCAAGTCATTATACCCTTTGAAAAAGGGAGATGATACCAGGTGATAATATTAGACATAAAAATCTCTTAGAAATACTAAGAGTTTAACAAAATGAGAAAATTTACTGCTGAATTGAACTGACCAACTATTTTCTAAAAAGAAGTAGAGGCAAGAAGCATACGTAGTAGGTAGAAGGAAGGAGTTCTTGGGAAGATGTCACTTCTTAGGATGCCAGCATCTAAGGATTGAAAGAAGATTGTCTGACTTTTTTAATCCAAGAATCCATTTCCTATTTATTTAGGAGGTGTGAATATGAGCCATTTTCTATTGATTCCTACTACACCTCTTCCATTTTGTAGGTGTACTAGCAAAATTGTTTCTGTGTTTTCTGCCTAAAACATCAGCAGTGACTGAGAAGTGTTCAGAAGTCATGTTGGAACAACTGTGATTTGGATTTATGTGAAAAAGGACTCAAGTGCTGTGGAAAACAGAGTAGTAAGAGAGATGTGCAGACTTTTCTGAGGCATGTTGTGACATCGATACAAAAGTTACAAAGGCTGTGGTAGATGTTTTGTTTGTGTTTACTCTCAAACCACAAATGTCACTCCTTATGAAACACTGGTTGAGGCTTCAAAATTCAGGAAGAGTTCACTGCCTTTCCACTCTTAAACCAAAACTTGGACTATATTGTCAGATTCATGGAAGATCCCAATTATGTTGCAAAATTGTTGTTGATAACGCAGAGGGTAGTGGAAGTGCGGAAATGGCATGTAGTAGAAATCTGGATGAAATTTCAGGTGGAGTTTCTCAGCTTTAATCTTTCTGCACTTAAAACTGAGTGCATTTGTCTGTGAAATAAAAGATTGTGGCTTATCTCACAGTCTTCAATGGCTGTAATTTCAGGAGACTCATTTAGGAGGTGGATGTGCATAATGGGTGGTGTGTAATATTGGTAGCTCTAGTACAGTGAAAGTTTTTTGGGTTTTTTGTTTGTTTGTTTTCTCATTTATTATCCTTAGAGCAAGCTGGTCTACTGGAAGATGTCCCTGCCCATGGCAGGGGATTTGAAACTAGATGAACTCTAAGGTCCCTTCCAACCCAAAAACTTCTGTGATTCTATGTTCTTTGATTTAAATACCAAGAAAATCATCTGTCTAAAGTTTTGATTCATTTCAAATACTTCTTATTGCAAACATTAGGCTATGCCAAAACTGATCTCCCAGTATCTCACAATCTTAATGTACAAAGTCTGTGATTGAGAAAGATTTCTCTTACAGCGCGAGAAACAATAGCAATTCTGACCCCATTTCCTATCTTTTTAACAAAAAAAGTTAGGATACAGAATACCTTTTGTGGTTTGGGTTACAATTTCATTCTTAACAAATGTGATTCATAGGTAGAACATAGGGGTTTCCCCCTATGGTGTGTAGTATATCCTTGCTTGTGGCAGTTCAGGGTTTTCCCTCTCCTGGCTGTTTAGTTGGCTTATATAGTCTTAATTCTTCCTGTTCTCCTAGATGACTGTATATTCATTTCTTCCTTTCTGTCCAATCCTGATGGGTTTTTGTAGGATTACCTGGTGTGGTAAAGTGTGACCTTCAGCAGGGATGTGGTTCAGAGGCTCCCATGTTGTCATTCTGGCTATGACACTGCCTCCCCCGTTACCTGGGGAAGTTGCTGACTCTGCTTTAATCTTCATGAGTGAATGAGAGTGAAATTTCACTGCTTCATTTGGCAGGAACTTGGTGCCTCCTTCTGAATAATCCAGTCTTAATCCTGATCTCATAGAAACCAAGAATTGATTTGCATTGATGAATTTCTTCATTTTGATGTACAGCTTTGGAAGACTTATCTTGTACATTCTGTCTCCTGATTTTGGCTCATTTTTCCCCCCAGTGGAATTGGTGATAAAATAATCCACTTTGGCTTAATAATAGTAGTAAGGATGACACGTAGTTCTGAAAAAACGCACTCATCTCCAGAGTTTACCTCCATTCCCAAAGTAATTCTGTTACTTTATTGCAGTTAACTCCTGGGTCACCATAGTAAAAGGTTACCTGATCTGTCGGTTGTATATATCCATCTTCAGACCATGAGGGCTCTTCAGATCTCATCCAGGGACTTTTGCCTTCCCAGCCGAGATCTTGTGTTTATGACATTGCTTTTGGAATATTTTCTATTACATGCCTAAATGAGTTTTCCCTAATGCTGATTTCTGTACTCATGTAAAATTTTACAAGTGGTTACTTGTCTGGTATGAAAATCTATACATTTAGAGTCTATATTCAGAGAAACTAGAAGAATATATTATGAGATACTGTGTTTTTTAAGATATATCTAATAGAGCAGTATTATTACTGCCTTCAAAGCTCTTAGCTATTTGTGGCTAAACAAAAATGTCAAAAGGTTCCATTTAAATGCCTAAGGAAAAAAAACAAAGAGTGAAACCAACATCTGTGGGAGAGAAATTTCTGATGTTAAACAGGAAACAAAAATATTCAGCAGAAATATTAGCAAAAGCATCATTAATAACTCTACAGATGGTACATGTGTTAATTTTCTTACTCATTTTCCCCCAAGGATTATTTTTTTATTTATGGGGAAACTTAAAATTATCTAAGCAGCTTAATTTAATATTTAAACTGGAAATGACATAAGTGAAAAGAAATAATAAGAAGAATAATCTTTCTGTGTGTTTGGCAAACACATGGGAAGAGGAATATTAACCAGTCCTGTAGCCATGTAGCTTAGCCAGTGTTAAAAAATGACTTGTGTTTACTCTTTGGCAACTTCAACACTAATATTATCTGAAGTTTGTATTGTACATGGAGTTTCTTATTCTTGATGTTCTGTAATAATACCCAACTCTTGAATATCAGTGTTAATGGGACAATTAGTGGTTTTCCTGTTCTCCACGTGTAGAATTTGGACACAAAGATTCAAATAGTCATTTTAAATTTATGTGTGCCTGGACATTCTCTGCAAATCAGTAGAAGCAGAGAGGGGAAAAAACCAAACCAAACCAACAAACAGCAAGTTCAAGATCGTCGTATTTGGGAAAACTCCAGATGTACTATGCAGTGCCCTGAAAATGAAAAGCATTTCCTTTGCTGCTGTAGATGAAAGCATTGTGTGGGGCCTCTTGCATTGCAGTACTTGTGAGAATCCTGAATTCTAAGTAGAAGTGAAAGGACTTTTACTTGTATTCAGAAACTAAGCTGATGTTTTTTTCCATCCAGAAAATGATTGAAAGGTTGCAAGGACAAAACAACAACAACAAAAAAATCAGAGTAAGAATATGAGTAGGCCTTGACTCAATGTTTTATTATATTTAAAAAGTACAGGTACATTAGTCATATTCTCTGAAGGATTTCTTGTAAAAGGACTTTGCTGTTTGTAAGCTTTTCCTGTGATTTTTTAAAAATAAAAGTATTTTTTTAATTAAGTGAATTGGTACTTTGGAAATTGGTAAGTATGAAAACTGAAATGATCTGCTCCTGACTTTCAGGGACACTGAGTGCTACGAGCAGCATGCAGAGAGCTGTGCAGAGGAAGCCATTTCTGCTGGGGCTGAGCCAGTGTGTGATTCTCAGGAAACCCCAGGAGATGACACAGGACCTGTCGTGAGGCCCCATCTGCTGGTGCCTCCTCCTCTGGCTGCTGCCTGTGGCTGTGTCAGGTACAAGGGCGAGTCTGTGTTCTCTCTGGGGTCAGTGAAAGGTTGACATGTGAGGACCTATTCTCACCAGTTAAACCTTGCATGATAAGGTAGGCGTGAAAATCCATGCAGTGCAAAATAAGGGATAAGTATAGAGTAACAGGGAAGCTGGTTCTGTGTTTGTTATGTTGCAAAGAAGGTAAACTGTATTAAACCTTTGTAAATAATAATAAAAAGGCAGACCACTTCTGGTATGATTTTGGATATCAAGTGTGACATCCAGTCACTGTCTGACTCCTGTTAGGGTCATGTGCTGGAACCAATTAATGTGGCCAGTTTGTAATTGATTACCATTAACTTGGGTGTGGTGAAAAAGGAATTTGGAACTGCATAAATTTAATAATAAAAATAAAGTTGATAATTAGCGCTGAATTGCTGTTCCTGCAACTGTTGTTGCAGTGGGATTCGGGACGTAGAGTTCAAGTCAGATCAACTGGGCTGTTTTAAAGTAACAATGCTTCAGTTTATCCCTGTAAAAACTGAAATCCCCAGACAGTGAGCTTAGAGAGAGATCTCAAAAGCATCTGTTGGAAATAATTATAAAAATATGAATGTCACCTTTTTGTACTAGGTATTAAGCTCAGGTTACTGTATAACACCATTTGTAAACTCTGTGTGGGCCTGGTGACAGTACTTAAAGGAAAAGTGCCGGGTTTGAAATTGCGTTGGCTATACAATGACTAAAACTCTGCCAAATTCAGCAATATGTTAAACATCAAGTTTGTTTTTCACTGTATAGTGTTGACAGATTTTTTTTCCTGTTTAGAATTGTAGACCTATCATTTTGGGACACCCTAACTGTTACAGTACTACCTGTTGGGCAGACAGTAGAAGAGGATGCCTGTGACAAGTGAAATGTGGCACATTCACATGATTTTTTAAGTTTTTAATCTCCAGGGTTGATAAGACTGGAACATGTGTGTGCTGCCTGTATATGAACTGTAGCTGGTAGCTGTCAGAATAATTTTTTATATATAAGCAACATGCAAATAGAGCAACAGAACCGTAATTTTAAGAATGGTTTATGATGACAATTATATTACGTTACAAATGTATGGAGCTACATATCTGTCTTAAACTTAGAGAGTTTAAAATATGTCATACCTTTTAAGACATAAGTTGTTGTTCTTTTACTTAAAAACCAAGCATGAATTATCCAAAGCCACGTGACTGCTGGTATCTGACTGTTGGTACAGAGCAGCTTCACTGGAGTGAACTAGTTATGCTGGTTCTTTGTCTTGATGGAAAATAAGGAGATCTGTGGGGACTGGGAAAGCACCCTGGGTGCTTTTGATTGTGAAATGGGTTATTGATGGATCAGTACTCATACAGAAACTTTCATAGAGGGAGAAGTTTTAAATGAGATTACTATCCATCTTTGTTCTCCCATTGACTTTTCAACCTACAGTTTCTTTTATTCCACAGAGGGATTTACTGTTTGCTGCATACCTCTGCTTCCCTTCATCTGACCTTTATTGTTCTGCTGCCCACTGAATTGTTCTTAAAGCCTAAAAAAGGCGTATGTGTCAGACTGGGAAATTTGCTGGAGAATTGTCTCAAACACTGAGATAAATCATATGAGAACCACATAGAATGAGCTAGAAAATATTTCCCCATCTCACACAAGTGTCACTTTTTCAATGTTGACCTTTATTCCCCACTGTGTCAATCTGAAATGTTGAAAACTTTCAGCTTTTTAATAAAAAAGCACTCAAGAAAGAGTGAGACCGATCCGTAGCTGTTAGCCTGTGCGGTAGGCACGTCCTCTGGCACCTTGGTGGGGTGTGTCCAAGTGGAGAAGCCAAATCAAGCAGAACAAGGATTGGAGCCCAACTCCAGCAGTCACTTCCCATCCTAAAAACCTGCCTTCCTCTCTGCTACTGTTTACATGATTTTGTTTTTAACAGAAATTCCATCCTGGACCTGAGAAATGGTTTTTGTTTAAAGTTTTGTCAGACTGTTTCAGTGAAAGTTGTAAAGTTTCAGTTTCAGCAAATTGTTATCCTCCAGTGGAAAAACTTGCACTGAAAAATTCCCAACCCAGTCTACTTCTGAGTTTGCCTTGTACAACATCTTTGTAAGGGAAGTCTTCTGATGCAAAGCAGTTATGCTTCAGGAGGGCACGTTTTCAAGGCAGTTGTGTAATCATGAATAAATGCAGATGAGGTTCTTCTCTGTGTCTGTGGGTAGTGCCATCAGTGGAGGTGCCATCAGTGCCAAGGCAGTGATCTCACCACAGTTGCAGCTCCTTCAGCTGACAGGGCTCATCTTTCTCCTGATGCTTGATCCTTGTTCCCATCCTCTGGATGCTTCTGTCATCGTACAAGTCCACGTGGTGGTGCAGTCCATGTGTCTGGGTCACAGAACTGATCCAGAGCAAATATAATTTGCCTCCTCACCCAAAAATTGCAATTGTCAGGGACTGGTAGGGGGAAGAAGTGGGAATGGTTTAAGCCAGCCCTGCCCAGTGCAACAGGTGGAAAAGGAGCTTGAGGCAGTCGGTTCCCAGTATTTTGTTCTTCGGTGCCATGAAAAAATTCTTCATCCCAGTTCAGGTATTTGGGAATTTGTACCACACTTTTCCCACTGTCTCTGGCTGCCCCTGCTGCATTCCAGGTGTTACCTGTTCAGCTCTTTGTAGGGTGTGAAATAGCAAATGGAAAGAATTGATAAAACTAAAACAGAAGCCCCGCAAGGCTGTTTTTAACCAGAATTATCTCAAGTTTGAAGCAGTTGCAGTTAAACTTGCCCAGCACAGACTGTGAAGCCAGTGAAGGGCTGGGATTGAGTGAGTCAAAAGAGTGGAGGAAGAGGGGAAAGGAAGAATTTCTGAAGACAGTCTCACCAAACAAAGCGTGTATGGTTGTCTAAACATATTCCTGTAAAGGGAGGGGTGGAAAACGATAGGGGGAATAGAGAGTAGCAGCTGTCTAACAGAACATGGGACACCTGAAGGACAGGCAGTAAGCCCATAAGGAATGCTGAGAACTGCTGTTCATCTGCAGGTACTGGGTTAGCAATTTAGGAATGGGCTGAGTACTCCACAGCCAGGGGAGCAGCAGCGCTCTGTGCTGAAAGGACGGGAAAATCTTTCAGGAATAGCACAGATCCTGTAAATGTTTTGCTTGTTCTTTGTTTTCAGGTAATGCTTCTCCTAATGGTACCTGTGGCATAAGGTGGGGCAAGATTTGCCAATGCTTTGTCCTGTCTGGCATTAATGGAGGAGTTGTAAGTGTCAGGCAAAATTAAAGTGGCTTATCTAAAGGAGAGATGGAGGGTAGAAGGGAGTGAAAGACTGAATGAGGAATATATTGTTTGGGAAAGAACCGAATATAGGAAGAAGTAGAAATTATTAAGTAGATGGCATTTGAACTGTGCCTGTAAAAGAGAACACAGAAGTAGGAGCATTGTAACTCTTTTTAGTTAAGTTCTCTTTTTGAACATTATTTCCATACATTTGAGGGTTGGTGATACTAGTTTTTTTACAAGCTGATCGGGGCAGGAGGAGGAGGAGGGAGGGAAAGTCTGTTTTCATTTCTCGGCTGCCTGCTGCCCTCTTGTGCAATGATCTGCTCTTTACACTGGTGCATTTCCTGGCCATCCATAAAGGCATGAATTTTTCATTCATTGTCTCTACATTTTTTTAAGGATTTAGGGGAGGATGGAGAGAGCTGCTCTGTCACAGTGTTTGTCTGATCTGTTGTGATAGGCTTGATATGAAATCTACTGTATCTTCTGCTACAGTTGGTTTGTGAGTGAAAAATCTTAAGAGTGAAAATCTTTCTGACTTTGTTGTCAGGATGTTCTACCATGGATGGTAAGGAATTTTAACTTTATATAGGCCACTAGCATTATGTTCAACTCTTTTTCCATTTTAATGGAATTGTGCCACTGATGATTATGCACCAAGTATCTGAAAATTCCCTGATAACAGAAAGGAAATTGGAGGAAGTGTAACAAAAGGAAGAAAGTGAACTGGAGTGGGGAAAACAAGTGTGTGAAATTAGAAGAATGGGAAGAAGGCGGAGAATCTGTGATGGGTATGGGGAGAGAACAGGAAACAGAAAAGAAGTTTAGTAATAAGGTCGTCTTCAAAAGGTGAAAAGAGGTAAAAGTAAGAAGGGCCTTTACAAAGAATCTAAAAAGAGCAGGAAAACCGAGGTTGTTGGACAGTTAATGAAGGAGAACATGGACAGAGCGTCCATTTGTACAACCTTTTGCAAAGGGAAAGGAGCTGCTGAAGAGCTTAACTGGTGTGGTAAGGCATATTTTTAAATATACTCTACATCATGTTGCAGCAGCAACACAATTGGACCTACAGCTGTGTAAACAGGAAAAGGGAAAACTAATTGGAAGTAGAGAACTTAGTTATTATGTCTGTGGTGTATCTCAAAGCTCACTGTTACGAGAATGAGATTCAGCTTGCTTGTTTTGTATCTGGAACTGCTTTGAATTTCCAGACTGCCATCAAAAGGTGGCAGTACAGCAATTGAGATCAGCAGCTTGGGCAAAGGTGTTTGAATAGGAAATGTTCTCTTTCACCTCTGTGCTGTTACAACGTAGATCATCAGCACAGGTGCAAAGCAGAGGACACTGTAGGGCGGTTTCGTTCTGTCCTTGCCCCCACAGCTGTTAGGACAATATGCAGGGTTTGGAAAAAAACCCTTATTGAGAGAGCAAGCAGTACAAACCAGCATCTTTGAGAGTTTTCTTCTACATCTATACAGATATCTAGAACAATTTTGGCAAAATTGTGCCTGGACTTCTCAGTGGAGTCAAGAGTTGAGTTATTCAAGTGTTAGCATAATTATCTTTGGTTTGGGAGGGTCTGTATTCTCTATTGCATTAGCACACATCTATACAATGCATTAAGTACATTGTGTGCTGTGCTCCAGCAAACACCTCTGAGTGTCCCAGAAGCTTAAAGCCTTCTGTTAAAGCTTCTGTGGGATCTATTTCAGGTTCTGTGAACTCTTTACTTGGAGTTACCTGAATATATCTGCACAAGGAGCTTGGGAAGGCAAAGTAGCCTAGCCACAGGGATTCAGAGTCCATTTGCTTCCCACAGTGCAGTGTCAAGATACTTACACACTGTCAGTTCTTCACAGTTATATTAGCCACTGATAATATTTCTGAAATCTTACTTAATCTGCATTTATTTTTCAGTTTCCTTGCATTTTAAAAGCAAAGAAATGTCTACTCCAGATTTTTTCTTTCCTGTGTTTTCTAACTGTAGCTGTAGGTGGAAGTACTTACTGAAAGATGTAAGCAAGACGTAAAAGCAGTGTATTTGTGCAAAATTAAATGTGTTCTACCAGGAAATAGAGACTGTAGAGTGTTTAACAAATATTCACCTGGAGACACTGCATCAGCCAAAGAAAGCATTCCCATCATTTTGGCTTGTGTCAGAATCCTGGCTAGGTTGAGTGAGATACATCAGATCTACTAATAGGCTTCAAGTATGTAGTTACCTGTGGGAATTATTCCCTGTGGGTTTTTCCACTGGAGGGATCCCTCCTCTCTTTGCACACAAGAAAACAACGGGAATCAGCTATGCTGGGATTCATCCAGAATTAACTGAAGTCTGAGTCATCTGCTCGCTCGGAGAGAAGCAGAAACACTCAGGAACAATTCACCCCACTCCAAACCAGGTATGTAACACAGGTGACTGGAGAACCCACAGGGAATTGCTCTCACACAGATAAACTACAAAAGAAGTTTTTAAAGAAAAGAACAAGAGAAAATTGCGTTAGCTAAAATTGTTTAATATCACAGGCATATAAATTAATCAGACCACATAGTCCTTACTATGAACATTCCCTTTAGAGAAATGCAATAAATAATTAAATTAGAGGAGTCAATTGGTATAAAAATAAAGAATCTTCTCAGGAAAAGTAAATACTATACAGAATTGTATATACCATGCTAAAACACATCTTGAAGTGCCTACAAAGAGCACTTACAATCAAAATCATAAATATATTGTAAAACCTCCCTGGGAGGTAATGAGCATTTATGGCTTTCATGATGTACTCTGTTAATGAAACACACAGTTTCTGCAGAGAGTGCACTTAGTACATACAAGGAGAGTTCATCTTATGAAAGGAAGTAAGTCAAGATGGTGTGCACATTTAGATTTGTGCTATCTGGTCCTTCCTAGGGTCCCAAGTTCTTCCTGAGGCAACTTAATTTTTACTTCTGAGAACGGTGTTGCAGAACAAGATGATGTCTTCTTGAACACTGCTTTGTCCTGCACAGATCTCCTGTTCTTCATTCATTCTGTTCTTCAGATAACACACCCTGAACAATACACTCAGTCTTTCATAACTCTGACAAATCAAAGAGTTAGCACAAGGCTACACCTCATGTAAATCAAAATGTATTTGAAGCACACAGAGTTGCCCACAGTGATTGTGGTGACACTGCCCACAAGTGTGGTGTTAGACTACATCAGCTGTGATCATTTTGTGGTTAATATTTTCCGTACATAGCTGGACTAGATTGTCCAATCATTTCAGTTTTCTGCAAGATCTCAGAGCAATTAACCCTCTTAAGTTACAGTTGTTACAGTTTCTCACTAATTTTTTGAAGACTACGAATGAGCATTTTGAATTAAGTTGTTCTGCAGGTACAAGAAATTGCCTCAATTAATAAACAAGTATATTATGTTTAAAACAAGAAAAAAATGCTTTAGCATTATATCTGGTGTGATAAGATCCATAGTTAAAAACAGTGAAGCAAGTCACTAAACAGAAATAGGTGCGTTACTTACTGCATTACATGCTGCCTCTTGTACAAAACCCAAAAATTGCTGCAGTGTAGGCAGGACTAACTAGTTAGCTTATGACATTTCTGGAGGGAATTCCTTTTCATTTGTAAAATACCCATCCCAGGTACAAAAGTTGCTTCTCAACGCTTTATAATGATGGCTAATAAATATGTAATATACAATGTTGTCTTTGTTAGGGCATGCTAATCACATTTCATCTGCACAGCAAGGATTTTAACAGGCTCTTTTAGAACATTGATTTGAATGCACTTAGCAAGTTACTGGAAAAGACATTTACAAATAAATAAATGCATACTGTATTCTTTGTACAAAAAGCTCTTTTTCCAAAACCCTACACATGCAAATATTCCGTGGTACTGCATGTGAAGTGCTGGCTGATTGGTTGGCCTTCTAGGGCTTACCTAAAAAGGCTCTTAATTAATGATAAAGGCATTCAATTTAACTGCTCCATATAAATGTAGAAACATCAGCAGGTGCACTGCAAATGCAGGACATGCTTTAATGTTTTCCCAGTTATTTTTATCCAAACCTGAAATTGAATTTTACCCTGGCTTTCTCTACTGTAACTTTAAAATCTGTTGCAGATGCAGCAGCAGCTTTGCATATTGCTTATGAGTTGGTGATGAAGGGACTTTATGGGTAGATGAGTCAGAGAAATGGGGAGAGAAGGTGCAGAAAGAACATCCTTTAAACTTAGTAGTTTGATTACTTACATATGAGTGGTAGTTCTTTTTTAGAATGTTAATTCTCATGCAGTAACGTGGAAACATTGAGGTATGAGATAGAACATTACACAGAGGAAAAGCAGTTTTTGAAACAGGAAAAAAAAAGGAAAAGACGCTGTAAATAAAAATGGTCATCACCAGAAACAAGGAGAGTTCACTCTGGAGACTTGGTTTGTTGTGCCCTGAGGATCTTCCTTCCTACTTCCACATACATTTTTGGGGAAGTTCACATTTCAGGACAGAAAAAATGTGCAGGCACCAAAGCTTTTTGTATTAGTTTTCCTTTAGGCCGACATTGGTAGGAATGGAAATGCTTTTAATACTAGGTCATTATTTTTGGAGGTAACTAAGCTTGTCATTTTCCATCCTAACACTAGATGCAGTTTTCCAGTTTCCTCTCTGTACCACTTTTCTACTAAGCAGAGAGAAAATGAGATGAAAGATTAATTTTTACTGGAAGACTTTACACTCTTTTCCAAGATCAGTTTCCTCATGTGGGGTTAATATCTGTTTGGGGTAAATTGGCAGTTACTGCTCAGGTGGAAGAACCCAGAGGTTCAGAGTCACTGCAAGCAGAATATGGTGGTATATAATGAAGCTGCAGTGTGCTGCGATACTCACTTCCATTTTGTAAAGTTTCAATGGTATCTCTGGCCATAGTTCCACAGAAATGTTCAGAATTCAGTAGCTGTACGGGAAGCTTTCCACATAAAAAACTTGACAGATTTTAAAGAAAAAACTGGAAATAAAACTTAAACTGTTAAAATTAATCAAGAGGAGAGAGAATGAATAGTGTTAATGGTACATGAATATGAGTGTAAATACTGTTCTCTGAGAAAGACAATATGCATTAGAGCTGCTTCTCTTTGACTAATCATCAATTACTGTATTTATTGAACCTTTCGCAGTGGCTGGTTGTACCAGCCAGTCATGCCTCTGCTGTATTTATCACATTATGTTGTGGAAGTGTAAGTGGAATTCCATCTTCAGAAACAGTTTTTCCCCCCAGAATCCTGTATCTCCACTTTGAGCATCTGGGTTACTTCTCTCCCTATTGAAACCTGTGGCAAATGTGCCATTACCTTCAAGATGTTAATCACAGCCATACAGTGTGATTTGTAAATGTTTTTCCAGTATTTAGAAGACAGTAAAATGTGGGATATTTTTCCATAGTTAGCTAAGATATAGTCTAAGAACTTAAAATAAAGCTCTGCGTGTGGTATTATTGTAGATAAGGAAATCAGTCCAGTAGATTCCTTTAAGGGTTCAAAGCCTCTGTTAATTTTTTTGTTAATTTTCTTTTAAAAGTTGCAGACATCTCTGCATGGGATTCAGTTAGGATCAAAGCAAAAATACAAAAGTAACCATCTCCTGTTCTCCTGTTTCAGCAGAAAGTGACAGTTAAGTCCCTTATGAGAGCCTATTTTTGTGAAATTAGAATTTAATTTTCACTGTAAGGTGGGGCTAGCATCACTTTCATGACAGCATCCAACTTATGAATACCCATCCAAAAAAGATTCCTTAATATTTTGGGAGAAGCTTTCACTTACCCCACACACAGAACACACCATAATAGCAATGGAAAGTATTTACATTTTTCACATCTTAAATAACATAGTGTCTGCTTTAAAAAGTAGATTTTCAGTAGCCTTCAGCTCTGGTGTGTCCTATATTAGTTCTTGAATAACTGTAAAAACAATATATTGTTAGTAAGGATGTAAAATAAGGATATCTGTAACACTTTATAAAATGTCAGAAGGCACCCACGAGAAGTCAATGCTGCTTACCATTTTGATTAGATTTGCAAAGCCCTTCAAAAACTCTTTGGGGGTTTTCTTCTCACAAGCTTCACATGTAGACTCACACTGCTGGAATATAAAGAGAATCATGCCACTTCTAAACAGCCCATCAGAATCATAAATCATACCTCAAGCTTTCCCACTGGAAAATCAAGGGGGTTGTAATCAATGCCTTTTCCAACTGGGAAAGCTTAGAGGCAAGCTCTTTCAGAAAGGGAAAGAATTCAGTAATGACACATTTCGTTCACATTTTTTGCAGTGATCCCTGTCCTTCTGCCAGCACATCGTGTGGTTGCGCAGTACATGCATGCATTTGATTAGCGTTACAGTGAATGCCTTTCCCAAAAGTGCAAAAATTGGACTTTTTTAATTTCCAAAGTAATGAACAGCAGATTGTTTTTTCTAACAGTTTTTCTTTCTACAATTCCACCATTGCAGGTGGCACTTGCTATAGAAAATAAGGAGCAATGATCATGAGCATTGTGAGAAAATCCTACCTTTTCAGGGTTTCTGAAGGTCAATTTGCTCAGGAGTCTAATGGCTTTGGTGAACTTAGTATTCTCTTGGCTGCTTACTGGTTGTAATTTCTGGATGCCCTTCTTGAAGCAGGTCAGAGCTGTGTACAGGCATCCCTCCTAGGGCAGGAAAAGAAGGAACTGTTTTAAAGCAAACGTTGCAGCACTTTTTCCTGCATGTGTTAGGTTGTGGTCTGTGTGCAAAAGGAAGTATCCAGGATATTAATTGAGAATATGCAACTGTACTCTTTTTTTTTTTTAAGTTAGTTTTAGATATGCAAGAGATCTTGAAGCTTTACTTTGCCTGTTCTTGTAAAATTATGTACTTCCTAACAAAATAAATGTTCACTTGGTTATTAATCATGGCAGCATTTGAAAGAAAATGCTCCTGAAGAGTAGATCAGTTACGTGTAGTAGGGTTTCACAAGCATGAGCATTTTATTTTAAAAAAATTACAAATATCTCTCAGTGCTACATGTGGGAATATACTTTTTTTCTTTCTAATTTTTGTGCCCTTTCTATTATTGCCTGCTTAATAATTAGAATTGACATAGAACTGCCTGTTCTCAAATACTGTTGAAATGCTCTTACATGGTAGCATGGGAAACAAATGTAGAATCTGTCACCAAAACTAACCTAATAGTCAACAGAGAAAGAAAAGCAATGTTTATTGAAGCCAATTTCTAAGTTGCTTTCTGTTTTCCAAAGGAGGAAGCCTTTAGAACTGCTGGTTACACATATTAGAAAGGCTCCAAAGCCATCATCCCTGTTTTGCATACCAACTGCTACCAAAGCTGAGTCTTGCCTGCTTTATGAGATGTCACTGCAGTTTGCTGCTTGGGTAAGGATGAGGCAGCCTTGTTGCTTGTAGCAAATTTTACTAGCAACATTTTGTATTGGTTAGATAAGGCATTTTATTTTCCTTAAACGCCACACATTTATGTTTGTTCCAAGCATCTTACCGTAACCAGTCTTGCTTACTGGAAAAAAACTACTCGTTTTTTAAAGAGATCGATTTTCCAGCTGAAACTGAAAACGTTTTTGGTCTCATCCGTGCTGAGCTGAGAAACCAGCATTTCTCATATGTGCTGCCTTATCTTTTTTGCTGAGTTAACAGGTACAGCTGCAGGCAGCCAACGGCCAGAGGATGGCAAGGATTGTGGGGCCCAGTGTGTTGTCGTGGGCTGAGCACTGTGGTGATGAGGCATGAAGGAGCATAGACCATTGGAAATGTCTGAGAGGGGCTAGGCAAACATGTAAAATATTTGTATCAGAGGTAGTTTGCAGAAGTACTTTGCATCTGACTCATAATAACTTCACAGATTAGCCTGTAAAGCCCTCACTTCCGGAATTAGTGATCGGCAGGGTTAGATATGGATCCAGGGTAAATCAGCATCGTGTCGCTGACTTTGGCTGTAGTGCCAGTCATCAGCAAGAGATCTTAGTTACCCTTCAGTCTGGAATCACTTTCAGCCTCAGCTTGTTTTCCCTTGAGTTGAGGTCCTCTTACCTCTCTTTTTTCAAAGAAAAAGATACTTCACTGTTGAGTGTACAAGGAAATTGTGTGGGATGGAATTGGGACTAACAGTCCAGGCACAGGAAACTCAAGGAAGCCAAAAGATAGCGATAAACCACCTAATTTTCAATGTTATAATAGGTAGTTTTCTTGAATACTGAAGACCAAACACAAATCTGGCATAAGCAGGTTATAATAAAAACAACTTCAAATATTTTGATAGTTGAATTGGGGTTATATGAATGACTTTTTATTACATTGAGTTTCACTAGGGTAGGATGGCACCTAATCTGAGTGCAGCTTTGGCATACTGTAATTCATATCTTAGTCACCCTGTATGATGAAAAGTTTGTTAATTTTGTTGCTGGTGATAATTACATTTGCACACTAATTTTTTTTCTGTGTTTTTCGTCAGAAGCTGAACCTGTATCGACTTAATACCTTCTAAATACATGAATTCTCTGTCTTCTCTAGTATTCAGTGGAGGCACTTAGGACCTCCCAGATTCAGACAGTAAAGCTCTAAGCTGCAAGTGAACTGTTGTCTTCCTTCCTGAGGTGAGCATGACTTTTTTTGAGAAAAAAAAACCCAACAACCTGATTAAGCAATTAGTCACTAGTTGTATTTGCTTAGTTTCAGCGGTAGTGGCAAACACTGTAGTAAAATGACAGCTAATAATCTCCTCCTTTTCACTTTGACACCACAACTTAGAAAGAGTGTTCATGAAAAACACTCAGTTTGTGCACTGCAGTTGTTTCTAGCAATGCGAAGGAATGTTTCTGGTTTGGTCATGCTTCTGTATATTTTTTGCCAAGTAAAAAATGCACCAAACTGTAAAGCCTAGGAGGTGTTAACCAAAACCTGTGTGAAATGAGGTGAGTTTTTTTCCTTTCTTCTTGTAGTTGCTTTACAAGGGAGTTTACAGTCCTGAGAATATAATTTTTTAAAGAATGCCTGCAGCTTTACAACATAGTAATGCATAATGATCATTTTTATATGTCAGTCATAATTGTTTGAGCTTCAAAATCGTTGTCAGGGCTCAAAAATGTAAGACAGCTGATAACAAAAGTATAATATTAGATAGCCACAGGTTGCTCTAGACCTCTGTTGCATTTTGGGGGATTATCGATGTAGGATGCATTTACCTTCTAAGCTTTTAAGACATGTTGTTACTATGAGTAGCATTTAATCTCACGGTACGTCCTGCATCCTGCCACTTCTGAGAATGCACAGGCTTTGTTACTCTGGTATAATAATTTACTACATATAAGAAGTTCCTACTCTTGGAAGATGGAAAATATCAGTGTTAAATAATGTAGAAATAAGTATTTGTGTTAAAAAGGGATTCACAGGGAGCTGCTCTTGTATTTTTAACTAGTTGTAATCCGAAGAGAGTATTTGCTCCAGGGGGAGGGAAGGGGTGTCAGCTCATGGATGCTCCCAGTGTGGCTGGAGCTCATGGCAGCTGGAGACATTTCCACTCCAAATAGCTCTATCCCTAAAAGCACTGCTGCTCTTCTGCATCTTGTATGAACCCTCACTCTTAGCACTATTTCTTGAGTAAATGGAATACATGCAACTCTGAATGTCTTTGCACATAGTATAGCAAAATGGTCATTAAGATGCTAAAATATAAACGTCTGCCATTAAATATCCAGAAATAAGGAACTTTTTATAGAGTATTTTCTTAGTCTAGTTTGCATTAAGAGTACTAGGTCAGAGATGTGAAGAAGAAGACAACTGCCATTTGTCAATGGAATAAACCAGTACAAAATCAAATTGATATAATTATGAAAAAAATGTTAAAGCAGTCTTACCACAAGGTTTTCTGGTGTATGCAGCAATTCGGCATCCTAAAATAAAACAAATCTAAGTTAGAAAAGTTTTAACATTTGAAGGTGATGTTCCTCACAAGATATGTACTAAGCAATACATAATGCTTGAAAGCAATTTCAATATTATGACAAATACCATCGCTTACCTTATCTTTCACTGTGGTTTCTAAATGTTCAATTGTCTTGAGAATCTGTCTGTATTTTACTGTTCTGGGTGAAGCTGCAGTTGGCACCATGCAGGAACAGAAGAAAAGCATACAGAAAATAATCATCCTCTTCATCCTGATGAGTTTTGTTTTAAAATATGCCAGGAGCAAAGTTGTGCTATTCAAGTGTAACACTCCAGTTTGAGCTGTGCTCAGGTATGCTATGCCCCTACCTATATATTGCTCCCTGCTGGAGATGTAGAACCCACCCATTTCAGCTTGGAAAGCTTTGTAGAATGGATTAATGAGTAACCCTTTTTTCTTTTCCACTGGCTAGGTGCATGTACGTGAGCTTGTGCGTGGGGGGCGGGCAGGGATTGATGGAGTGAAAGAAAATGTGCCCCATCTGCACATTGGACAGGAAAAAAAGAGAAAAGGGTGAATTCCCATTTTCACTTTGAGTCAAGAAATGAATGTACTAAAAAGTAGGCACTTAGAAACCACAGGCCTAGGTAAACAGAGATTCTGCATTTTTTTCCTGTCATACAACAACGAATCTCTCCAGTCCATCTGCAGCCCTTCTGTACTGTTCTGGAGAAATATGACAGGACTTCTTTCAAAATTTAAATGTATTTACCTTACTTACTTTATGACTCTAAGGGATGTTTGTTAGCTAGTTCCCCCTGGTATCTGTGGACTGTGACTTTTGCATTCTCAGCTTGGTTTCTGTTAGAGCTGTGAGGAAAAGCTCATCCTAGCATTTAAACCAGGGGAAATTTCCTTTGTATTTGCTTGGAACCAGTAGCAGATACATTAACAGCATTGTGGAGGGCATGTCCACTGGGGGTGAAGGTTGCAGGAAGATACCTTTCCTGGGAGAGAAGAATCCCTGGACCATGTCCACTACAAGTCCTTGGAAGAGCAGGGACTAAATCCTGGTGAGTCCCAAGGGACACTAGTACTTGTGGCAGTGATCCAATGCTTGTGGCAGCTAAATATATTCAATTACATCCTTCAGCAGCTAGGTTGGAGGTTGGTTTAGTAATTTAATCTCTTCAAAGAAGATGTGATACTGAGACCTCAGAAATCTCTTGGGAATGTAGAAGTGCACTTGTTCTGTATGAAATCCAAACAAAAGTCTCATGCCTGGACTGCCAGCTCTAGGAATCAGTTGATTTAAAAATCACTCATCTTAATATTTCATCACAAAGAGGAAAAAAACAACTTTAAATGGCTCTTACATACTATTATGAATGACTTATTATCAGTACCATGGAAAGGTTCCTGTGTGGAGTTAGTAGAGGGCACTTAAAGTCACTTGGGCACCTTCACTGTGATGAATATGAATAAAAAGATGGTAATGTGTCTTTCAACTTAAATCTTTGACTCAGAAAATCTGAAGATTCTGGATGGCTTTGGAGATGCTGTACAAAATCTACACCGAGTTTGGACTTCAGTTTGGTGTCTGGTAGTCTGTGTAATATGCTGACATCGTATAAAATGCACCTGTGTCTGTGTGGTGGGTGAATCTGGGCTGTCAGGCTGCATCACTTGTTTAGTGTTCATTTAAAAATGAGCATTTAAGCTGGCGAGAGCTCTGTCTGCCATACTCAAGTGTTTGTTTTCTGTGTACAAACAGATTATTTACGGTATGTTGTTTATGTGCTTAAGTAATTTTTCATCTTTCAGAAAAAGAAATAGCTTAAAGGAATAGATTTTACAGGTGCCTGTGTAGATACACATACGGCACTCATGGTCTCATGCATGCGTACACAAAATCTCTCCTGGCAAAAGGGATAGCTAATCACACCCAGTAGAACAGAAATCCTGAAAAATGAGAACTGAAATAAGTAAGAAACAAATACTTTCTTCTACCACATAGTCTGAAATTCAATTTCTTCAAGAAAAGGTAGTGTGATGATTTTTAATTTTTTTTTTTTCCTACGGACGTGTCTTGAAATACTTTTAGATAAGCAGCACAGCTGCGCTATGAAGTACAGAGTGTATCAATAGGCTTTATTGGAAAGGTCTGTTAATTTATAAAGTTCATTAATGGAAGTCAATAGCACCTTTTGTTTGAGAAACCATATAGTGACCAGTACTTCTTTTTATTTTTGCTCCCTCCATCTCATTCCTGTGAAGCTTTGCAAAACTTTTTTTTTGTCTGTTGTCCAACACTTCCCTGAGGCTGCTGAGACCATGGAGAGGTTACTTCCAATAGTGGTGTTCTTCACATGAAGAGGGTACTTAGCTCTGCTTCTCTTTACCATGACTTTTCTGTAGGTTGTTGACTTGGATGAATGAGCATTTATCCTCAATCCACTTTTTGACTGTACTCTTGGAAGTGTTGGTAATCAAGGAACGGGCTTGTGATAATGTTTGCTTCTACTTTTTATTGTCAGTATTTCAATTGTGAATTCTTTAGGGAAGCTTCTTTGAGCCCAGCTCCAGTAGGTGGTTATGCTAGCACTGTCAGCCACTTATGCATCTTTATTTGGTTGATAGGTTGGGAATTTTCCACTTGGATGTGTAATACAACTCTATTAGCTGTGACATCATGTGGTGATTGGCAGTGTTTCATGCAAAGATACCACTGGCAGGTTGTTTGCCCATCCAGACAACTTCAGAACCACTTAAAAACTTGAGTTAATGGACAGTGTAACTCTTCATGTTTTCAGAAACACAGGGCTTGAAGGGACAGAGGCTGCTCTCCACCAGAATCATGGGACGTGAGATGGCTGTGTCTGAGCTACTCCAAATTAAATCAGTTCTATCAGAAATTGGTTTTAAAGCTGATGGAGTAAATGGGAAGCTAACCAGTGGGCATTTGACAATGTGATAAGCCTGTGTTTGCATATGAGGTCTCTAAAACTGCTGTATAGTCTTCTGATTTGTGTTAGAGGCTGTAAGGTCACAGTAATTGCTTCAAGGAAGACATGCTGACAGAGAAAGTGAAATACAAGGACAAAGGAGGACTTCCTCTGTGTCTAGGCAGTGGAGAAAACTCCTTGATATCCCTCTTATCAGATAAGAGCAAGCAACAAGTTTTTATATACGTCACTCCTCTCTTGTGGCCTAGGAACATGCTGAGTCAAATAATGACAGCCTCTCTCACACTGCTGCCGGCCCGGCCCCAGAGGGATGGCTGGAAAGTGGAAATCTGAGAAACCTCCCAGCCCAAGCCCGGGAGGCTGAGTCCTCTTTCCTCTTTGCCACAGTGCCACCCAAGAGCTGAAGGACTTCAACCCCGAAAGCTTGGTTCCCCCACCCACATTTTCCTTTACAGTAGAGCTGAATGGAGGCTTTTCCCATGGCTTAGTCATTGCTATGGCTCGGCCAAAAAAGTCTGTAATGTACAGGGCTGCTTTCAAAGAACTTTTATAACTTAAGTTTGTGAAATTTTATATGTGTACTATCTGTGATTTGGGGGCATTGCAGGAAACAGGGGGAGAGGGTTATACTGGAAAATGGGAGACTAGGAAGAAGAATCCTGTAAAACAGATTTAGAAAAACCAGTCTTTAAAATATTCCTGACAACTTTGCAAGTTAGTTCTACCCCCTTGCAATCTCATTTTCTTATTATAAGCTTTGCTATAATTCTGTGGTCTTTTAACTTTGCTCTGAAAAGAGAAAACCTAACCTGAGAAAAAATCTATTCTTAACTTGTATCTGCTATAAAAATCAGAATAAATTTAACTCTGAATGTGGAGACACAGACACTACAGTATTTCCCATCCTGCTCCTAGGTCAGCCCAGTGATGCTTGTTAGGCACATAGTTCAATGTATTTGTGTCCTTACCAACTACTAATAACAAACTCTACTGAGAAAATGTCCTGTCAACACCCAGAGCCTGGGACATGCTTAGACGCACTCTGTACAGAACCAGAGATTCAGAACTGACCTCTTGTGAACACATCCTTTTAAGTCTCCTTTAATGCTGGGAGCAGCCTCCCACCTCCTGGGTCACACCTTTCTCAGCAAGTAGGATGGAAGAAGCCTCACTGGGTCACCACATATGGTCTTCTGCCACTGCAGTCATCCATGTCATGCAGTTCCTTTCACATCTCAGCTAAAAACTGCTGCGTAAGGCTTTAACAGTTTGATCTCCGTAACAGTAAGAGCTTAGAGCTGTGCCTGAGCTGTGTTCCAGCTTTTACAGAGAGCTTCATTCTTCTTTACAGTAGTGCTCATAACCTTTTCCCACTACCAGAGGACAGCCACATTCAGAACACAAGGCAGCAGCTGACAGGATGTTTGGCTACCACAGTTCTCTTAAAAATTTGAGGGCAGAAAGGTGTTGTTCAGCTGAAAGCCACAGGTGGGGAAAGATGGGGGCAATAAGTGAGACAAGTCAGTGCTCCTGCTTTGTGTGGCAGCCCTGACTTCTGCTGCTCAAGGGCTTGATATGCTGCAGGTCTGCAGGTCTCCTCATGAAGCATGGCCCACAGAGCACAACCTTTATACCACACAAGTGTTGTCTGTATATTCTGTATATAATACACGTTTCCCAAGGACTCCAAGAGACAGAATGGCCTACAGTGTGAAAAGCAGGGATGTGGTGCTGCTGAAACCCAACAGTGTATGTCATGTTCATCCCAAATGTTGAGAAAGATCAAAATACACGCAGATGTTGAACAGTGAATGGAGGATGCAGAATGGCACAATCAAAGTGCTTCCTTTGTTCATTTACTGTTCTTAATGAACAGAAGGAACACAAGTCAGAAGAGAGTGACTTCTGTGTTACAATACCAGTAGTATAAACCAAACCATTATAGGCTCAGGATGGATGTGTCTGGTGCACAGTCTACTGCAGCCTGTGGGAATGCACTGCATAGGTAACTATTCCACTGGCAGCTGGGGCTCCCTCTATCCTGATGTGCCTTGCATTGTGATCAGCATGACCCTCTGGTGTTTTGATAACAAAATTAAGGGTTTGATGTTACAGATCCTTTTGGAAGTCACTCCCAGGGTCCAGTGAGGCTGCTGTGCTGTTGTGGGATCTCTGACACAGTACAGTTGTTCCCCTCTAGTTTCTCCCTCTGTAGAGCAAAATGCAAGGCACAAGCCAGTGTCTCCTCCAGCAAATCTTTCCTGATTTTACCTTATTAATACATTTTACATAAAGTTATCTTCAAAATAAAATGCAATTTTCCCCTTTTAATAAAAAGGTTATTGTTGGTAGGAGCAGATGACTGAATACCACTTATTTCTAACTAGTTTTGCTTTCTGGTTCTCAGGTACTACCAAAATATTGCAGATCATACCCTCTTCCATCTATGTATATGTGTTTGCTGTTTATACACACTTTCTCTTAGAAATATTTGTAATGGTAGTGTTGGTTCCAGGTCCTATAAATTCAGTCACATTGTTCTCCTGCCCTTTCATTTGTGTCTTCACAGGAACAGTGTCATGTCTTATGGGGCTGGGACACCTCTGGCACAGCAAGACCTAGTGAGGACAGAGCAGCAGTGTGACATTGCACTGGAGGATGCAGTCTGACTCCCTTTGGAGTGACTCCAAGTCCCTGTTTGCACACCAGCCTCTGAGCTTCCCCTGAGTACCACCACTGTGTGCTGCAGACCACTGGATGAGCCATCAGATGTGCTGTACTTCAGCTCCTGCAGCAGAGAAGAGGCTTTGGTGTCACTCTGCATAGCCAAAGGGAAGGCTGAGGCAGAAGCCTCCTCTGCAGTTCTCAGGGTGTAGTAATGAAAGTGCTTTCTTCAGCAACAAAGCCATTTAAAGAACCTTCTCCTTCAGGTCACTGCTACTCTATCACTGTCGCAATCTGAGGAGCCTCTGTTACAGGACCTTTGGTCATTGAAGTGAAATCCCTCTTGCAAAGGCCTTGAGAGCTTGTTTGTTTAGCTTTGTTTTGATTGCAGTCATTTTGCTATCAACCCCACTTTCTCCTAAGCACAGCTGACAGGTTTGCAAATAGAAATGAGTTGCTGGAAGTCAGAAACTCGTCTTCTGCTGGCTTTACTACTGAACAAAACTGTGATCGCCTACGCAACAAGTACCTCTGTAGCACACGAGGCTGAGGGGGCCAGTGGCTATCACTCAGCGGCATCAGTCCAGGAACAGCAATTTGGTGCCAGTGCAGACAGCATTCAGCCCTTCAGCAGTGGCTGAAGTGTAATGTCTGGCAGAATGATTTTATGGAAGAGTGTTTAGGGAAGTCCTAACTCTGCATCCTGTTCTACATTTAAGTCTCTTGCAGGTTCGATATCACTGGAGCAGGATTTGCTGTTACCTTTTAGGCAGTTATATCAATAAAACCTCTGATGTAGAAGTAGCTATACCAGTCTAGAATTCTCTTGAAGAGGAATACTAACTGTTCAGTTTCTCATATATACATTGGTCTGTAATGTAATGCACTTTGTTGTGACTTTAAAGATCTGGTATTTAATTGTTTACAGCAGGTTAAGGAGTGCTGAGGTGTTAGCTCATGCTGTCCTTAACAGATGAAACTTTAACCTAGTATCTTTGTGAAAACAGCTTTTCTTTATGACTTTTTTTTTAGATATCTCTCCTGTCTTCATCTATAACTAGATGTATATAACATATGAATGTGTGTGCCTGTGCATGCAGATTTATCTGTTATATGCACACACATACAGATTTGAGAAGCTATATAGCACAGTTGTTTGCATAATGAGTTTCATTTCTCTTCACAGGTCAGCACCTTAAGCGAATTTTGGAAAAACTATTGTGTGATCAGTCATCACACCAAGGCAGCAGCACCCATTTGGTAGGGGTTGTCTTGGATAAAAAGCTGAATGCTGTGGTTTCAGTGACTTGTCGTTGAAACCTTGTGGTTGCTGTGTAGGAGGCTGTATAGGCTGGACACGTTTGACATCCTTGTTTCTGAGCTGTGAAATCTGTACATCTAATTTATGAAAATTATCTCTGGTTTAATTTTATTCTTTTTTTAATGAAGTCAACATATTTTCCTTGCATTCAGTGGAAACGGTAATGGAAATGTTTTAAGATGCACTGTGAGCATGTTTTGACCTCAAAAAGCAAGACAAATCAAGATATTCTTGGTTATGATTAAGGTCTAGGAAGGAAATTAAAATTAAATACAGAGAGCCAGATGTGAGAGTAAAGCATTTTTCAGGTGTGGAGACAAACAGAGTAACTAACTGTGGGAAATGACATAGGCATTATAAAATAAAAATCTTCCAACTGAGAATTTGATTAAAAAACCTGCAAACAGCTAAGTAAGATAAGCAGAATAAACCATGGTACTGGTACCATTTAAGGTAAGCAGCAGTATCTGTAGTCTTCCAGGTGGTCTAAATAAGTTTACATGTAAGGTAATCCAAGACTGGAGAATCTGAAGGTAGGACAGAGAGGGAGGTGCAGCAGAAGCAATAGCAATCACAGGAAAACATAATTGAACATTTGATCAGTTGCTTGCTTTTTCTTCTCTAGCTGGGTTCCATGCTGCATTCAGTGAATTTGTTCACAGAACCACAGAATAAAGGTTGGAGGAGACTTCCAAGACCATCTAGTCCAAACATCAACCCAGCACCACCCTAAGGGTGGAACGTGCTAATGTTGGTGCAGGGGATTTGGCAGGTGTGCACAGCTGGATTTGGGAGAGTAAGTTTCTTGACTTAGCTATGTTACATAGCTATGGTGGAGACTCGTCTATGTCTGCATCACTTAACTGGAGCCGAGGGAGACATGGATCCACCTGTATTAGCCTTCATTCCTTCCCTTACTCTTCTCCCTTCTGCTCTGGTGAGTGCTCCCATGCTGTAACTTCCCAGGAAGCTGAGCTGTAGCAATACAGGACACCTGAGCCTCTAATATTGGCAAATCCCATCCCCTTCACTGTCGGGAGTGGTGACTGCAGTGACTGCCCAAACTTTGAGTTCTCACCAACTGCAGTTTTGCCTCTGCCAAGCAAGTTCCCAGAAGCATCTACACCATTCCCTATAAGTGAACCTATGGGAATGTATTAAAAATGAGCAAAGACCTCTGAGAAGAAAACAAAGGAGAAGAAAAATAATATTCAAGGTATAAAACAAAGTTTCTCACTGACATATAAATGAAATCACTATTTGTGTGACGATAACTACTCAGTGTGTTTGTGGGAGTACAAAAATCTGTCTGAAAACAGTAGTCAAAGACTTCTGTGTGAATAAAGATTGAAAGTGTGATCACCCACTTAGTTATTTCAGAGGGATGACTGCAAGATTCATCTTAATAATTTTCAGTAATTTCCATATTGAAGCATCAATAGAATACCATAGATTTTAGTTCCTTTTCACTATCTCATTGATCCTCCCAGGAGAGTTGTTCCTTTCCAAGGAAAAAAAAACCAATCAAAAGTGTTACTCTAACGTTGTACCTTTGACTGGAAAATTAAGGTGTCTTGTCCTGCTTTTCTTTTCAGAAACCTGAGCCAGTAAACGTGATGAGTGCATCTGGAGATGAATAGACAAGAAAAGAGTAAAATTGATCTCCAGAAATACTCTTCTGGACAAGGACATTTTTCTTGACTGTTATTTATGCACTTCTTGCACACTTTACAATTGATACCCATTCCTTGAGCAGACAGTGCTGTTTCTCTGAACTAACTTGTGGGAAACCAAAAGGCAAGCAAGGAGGCACTGAAGATACTAGTCCAGAGTAATGGAGGATTTGGAAATTCACATTTTTCCCATTATAATTTCAAGATAGGCAGATAACCAAGGATTAACTTTCTTTTGAAGCATCCAGACTTTACTCAGAAGCAATATCATAGGATTCATAATTCCTTTCCATATAGCTCAATTTCCAGACCTGGATCCTCCTCTTCTGATTATCCTAAGGATTACACAACTACTTTGTTATTCATCTCATGGAAAAATTCTCTCAATGCCTCTTTCTTGGTAGCTAAGCCTCCCAGGATAGCTGCATCCCTTAAATCTCCCCTTCTGCAGGTTTGAACCCCGGTGTTGAGGACCCAGCTGAAAAATCTGAAGAGATGCTGATGGCACCCAAAGGCTGCAACATAATTATACTTGATACTGCTGCGCAAAGGGCAAAAACGTGAAGGGAAATGGAAACATTAAACCTGAGAACAGGAAAACTCATGAGAATCTCAGAAACAGCCTGAAGAGAAAAGGAGACAAAGATGTAATTTCCAAAACAATACCCAGAGATCAAAGGAGGCTGATGTGCTTTTAAATCACTGTTTGTGGCGGATCTGCAGGGAAAAGTTAAAGAACATTGTCTTCAAAGATGCTGTGAAAAATGCAGAGTATGGCAGAGAAGAAACAGACCCTGTAGGTTTTTTTTCTCTTTCCTTGCCATTGCCCTCTGCACCACTGATTTGGTCACACTGAGAGAAAAATCACCATTCACTTCATTTTAAATTGAGCAGAGATTAAACAGTTTTACTCTCAGATAAAATCATGTGCCATGGAAACTCTCCTTACTCATTACCTGAGCTGCCTTGTTTTCTCCTTTATTGCTAGACTTAGTTCAGTGCCCAGATTTTCCCTTTCAGCTCTATTAATCATATCTGGATTGATTTTATTGAGTTTGACCAATTTCTGTTGAAGTTCATATATAACTAGAAGTATTAAAATGTTCTATGCTGACACTTTCATATGAGCATTTCAGTTTTCCGTTAATCATATTTCATTGTGAAGTTTTTTTAATTTGAAATAGTTGTACAAGCTGGGAAAGAAACAATTCTTCATTGTTTGATGCAGAACGTCCAACCTGAAGTGAGCTTTTTCTGAAATGAGCTTTTTCTTTTTTCTCAACCATCTCAATAGTTGCAGTGTGTTTTGTGCCACTTTATATAGTTTATGGCAAATGAAAAAATCAGATGCTCTCCCTGTTTTAGGCAATTGGTCTACCATTTATAGTCATTCTTTGTGCTCTCTTAGATCTTTATTATTCAGTTTACATGCTCTGAGAAATTGTTGTTTTTTCACAGGTGTGAAACAGTGCCAGGGTTATATAGAGTGAGTAACCAGTATTTCAGAAAATGGAGGACAAAGAAGTAACTGTAAAAGGACACAAGTAAAACCTGACCTTTGGCATAAAAAGACTGAAGTTTGTCCTTGTCCTTTCTACTTGATGCAGGAGGGTTACATGATCTGACATGAAAAAGGAAGGTCAGTGAACCAGTGTGCCAAAGTAGAACTGCCCAGGCACTTGAAGGCACTTCATAAGGGTCTGGGATAATACAAGTTAAAGAACGTGTTGGGACTTGGAGGACTCCTGGCAAGAGTGGTTGGGAAGCTGTGCACTGGGGAGAAGCAGTGGCCCTTTATCCCAATTATTTCCTGTGGATGTAAGCCTGGCACCATTTCCATGGCCACTGCCTCTGCTTCCCTGGCAACATCCTGCTGTGCTTGTGCTGCTCCTGTTTGTCCTCTCTCTGACTGGGCACTGGGTGGCATGCTTGGGTGACCAAGTGTGAGTGACCATGAGGAGCTGTGGAAAATCTGTGGAAGCTTTGTGCAGCTCAGGGAATAGCCAGCCAACATGTATCTGCTTGGGTCTGGCAACATGAGATGAGGTGAGGTCCTTCTACCTTAATAATTTTTGTCTGCTTCTAACAAGGCCAGAGCAATTTTCATTGGCTTACCAGACCAGGCTAGGGAATCTGGATTTGCCAGCTGTTTGGACAGGTAGTAGTTTCCTTTAGCTTTTTGTCTGACAAACAGATTAGTGAAACTTTTGGAATTCACACTGTATATTTATATTTATGCTGCTCTTGGATGTTTAAAGGACAACTTTAATGTTTTTATTAAGGCTAAGAGGATGGTCAAGAGAAGACAGTGTTTATATATTATATTGTCCTCTCTCTCTAAAGTTGTATTTCATAATCTACATTGTCTTCTTGTTAGTGTAAATGATTCTCCAGTGTTTTTTAAAAATCTTTCATAAGTTAGTGGAAAGTGGCCTAATATGGGTTGATGTGGACTGCTGTGCCTTATTAGTTCTTTAGACCTATGCAGCACTTTTTTGCACCTAGTGAAAATGGGGTAAAAGAGCCTTCTTTAGCTGTCTGTTCCCATTTTATCCGTTTACTGGAAAGATGGTCCCCTTAGCTGCCTCTTGCTCTGGACTGCTACCAAAAAGTCTCTATATTCCTTACTGAACGGATTCAAGGGAACTTGCACCTTCAGGGTGTTAATTTACTTTTCTCCTAAGATGAGCTAAGATTTCTTTTAGAATGACACTGCATGAACAAGAGCAGCTCAGTGCCAAGAGTGAGCATTCACATGCTGGTATGAATCACAGCAGCTGAACCCACACCTCCATTGCCTCTCAGTCTAGTACTGAGAAAGCTTTCCAGGGCTGATTAGTCATTTGACTTAAGTATAATAAATGCTAGGGAAACTAATTAAAAAAGAACCTGACTAAATGTGAGGCATAGCTGCTCTCTAGTGGACTTGTGAATAGTGTCAGCAACAGTAAGTACACTTATTCCCAGAAAATAATAGTGTTGATACTCTGCTGAGAGGTGAAAGATGAAAACTCCTTACTCCTGTGAGTTCAGCTGCTTCTTTGCTTTTTATTTGTAGATGACTTACACCAGGGTTACAGTGAAAAAACAGAAGGCAGTAGCAACCTTAAAAAATATCTCCTGTCCAGTGCTGTGGAGAGATGATATTTCATTGTCTGTATGTTGTGGTTTTGTTTGCAGAGGACAGTGTTTCCATTTAGCATCATGTGAGAGTGGCAAGTGTCTCAGAGCTAAGGAAAAACATTTTATTGGAAAACAGGGAGGTGTAAGTACAAGTGCTTACTTCCTTAGGTGGTATGGAAAGCAGAGGAAAAAATACCTGCTGCACAGAGGACCTGGAGCAGGGCTCAGCCTACAAACACCTCCAGGGACAGCAGTTCTATTCCTGACCTCTCTGGCAGTGTTTATCTTACTGTCCACTGTATGTCAAGGAATTCTCCTATATCCACCAAAATGCCCCCAGAAATAATCTGCAGCCTGTATTGATTTATTGACCCACAGTCTTTAAAAGAATTTCAGAACAAACCTATTGGTTACATTTTTTTTTTTGCAATAACTTCAGCAAAAATCAGTGACAGGTTTTGCAAGCAGCCCCTGAAAAAACCTAAGGACCAAATAATGTGATTCAAACCCACTAAAGGTTTTTTGGAGAGACTGAAAAATTAGACTTTAATACTATGCCCAAAATTAAGGCTGCAACACAATGCCTTCTGGAGAGAGCTTTGGTGCTGTGCAAGCACTCTTTGGCCATAGACAAAGCACTGGTATGTTTGTGACTCTTTTAGTCAAAAATCCAAACTACAGCATCATAGGCATTGCTGTGAAGAAAGTGAACTCCACCCTGGCTGGAACTGGGACACCCACAGTGATAAAACTGGTTTGATTATGGATCCTCTGGTTACACTAAATCACATTCATTCTTTTCTGGCAGGGACAGAGTCTACAATTTCTGATGGCTAATCTGTTGCTTATCAGTAATTATTTGCATCTTCCATTGGGAAAGAGTTCACTGAGTCCTTGTCCCATCATGTATCTAGGAAGAGGGGAGTATTTGTTTCTGTGCCTGAAGTGAGGAGCCAGGCTAAGAGCCTGGAAGGATTTCTACCTCTGCAGAACAGAAGGATTAAACACCTTTCTTTTACTGAAACCGAGGAAAGACTTCCTTACCTTATTAGAAGTAAAAAATCAGGATTTTTTAGTCTGTGTCCCCAAGTAAACGGGTGTTTTGTCCCTTGTCACTTCCATTGTGTACATATTTGAACATGTGTTTCTGAGGTGCTGATCTTTGGCATTACACAAACACCTAATCCTTAATATTGCAGTGTAGATGGTATCAGAGAATGTGAAGAAAGTCTGACTTTTGCTACCCTTAATAACCACCAGTTCCATCCTTTAGTGGGAGTGAGGTAATGGTGCTTTAAGTGAAAAAGGCTTGAACTTAAAAACAGGAAATGCTTTTTGTCTCCATAGGGAATTTAACAGGCTTATGTGAAGGACAACCTTGATCTGTGAAAATATGTCAGTTTGAACTGTGCAGAGGTGAAAATATATACATGAAAACTAATATTTTCTATTTCCTTTTTGTTCAGCTTCCTGTATGCAGAGCCCAGGTTGTTTATTCTTGTTGATGATGCAATGGGTTAACGGATAGTATGTGGGTTATCAGTAAGGAAATCTGAAGGTACAAGGACCATAACAGTACCTTATGTTTCACTTTGATTAAACTGGTGGAATTCCGTGTAAATGGAAAATTTTGAAGGCGTACAGCCTTCATTTTATCAAGAGGATACAGTAGGAAGTAACGCAAAAGACAAACTGTCATATTATTTCTAAATTATTAAATGCCTTGAGGACTTTCAGTTCAAGAATCCATGCAGTCTTTCTACAAAAGATAAAATACCTGCAGAGTCCTTCCTGCCAAGACTGAGATTTAGTGAGATGTGAGACTCAGGAGAAGGGTTTGGTGGATTTACTTAGGAGCCAAGAGTAGTCACCAGGAGTTTGCTTGCACCAAACTAATGAGTGGGTTACCTTTTGGATACTGCTTTCCATGACAAGCAACCTTGTGCATGTCAAAGCACTTTATTTGCTTTAGAAATCTAAGTAAATTTAAAATATTTTATATCAAGCTTTTTTTAAAAAATAATTTTTTGTTTATTTGCTGCTTTATAGAGTGTACAGCAATGCAGGATAAGTTCAGTTGCCTTTTAGAAATAAAAAGATCTGGCACACAGGGATGCTGCCCTTAATCCCCCACCCCTGGGAGCTTCAAGGTGCCAGTGATACACAGTGCGTGACAGAGCTTCCCTATGAGTCTTAAGCAAAAATATTTGATGCTCTATGTGGACAGCAACCAAGATTTTCTTTGAGGTGGGTCTGATAGACATTGTTTCTGTGCATAACTGCTCTTGCTTTAATAAAGATCAGTAATAATGTTTTGTTAAAAAACCAGTAGGGAGGGAATGCCCTTGGGTTACCCCACCTTAGCACGCTGCATGTTGGTGTTTTGAAAGTAGGGTGGGGTGGTTTATATTTTGATAGACCATTATCTAGGAGGGAAGCAAATAACCTGAAACCTTGACCTGAGTAGTGTCTTGTTCCTCACCAATGTTGCTGTTGTTGTTTATATGCTGCAAAACTGCCTGTGAACACAGCCAGGAGCTAAAGACAGTATTTGCAATAAATGCTGGAGATGTCCTTGCCCCCATCACCCTAAATTTCCTCTGCTTTCACTTGTGTGAGGAGGACTTTTCTCCTTTCTGCTTTTTACTCTCTTATTGTTACACTGGCAGCACTGGGGCACTCTGGCATCTTTCACCAAGTAGTTAATGTCCTTTTCTGGGTTTTGTGAGGTGGCAGTTGTTTGCTGAGGAGCCGTGTGTAGCTGAGATCATGTCTCTCATGTCTCACCAATTGAGAGAAAACGACACCCAATATTCTGAGATTGATAAAGGACCTCTAATGCAAAAGTCACCTCAAACCATAATTCAGAAGATTGAAGATGTGGTTACAGTGGGTGTCTTGGAGAAGAGAGGGTGATACTAGAGAGGTGAAATGGAGTCCAATGTCCTTTGTGCCTGGAGGAACACCACCATGACCCAGGAGAACATTTGTGGGAGACAGCTGCTCCTTCTGCAGGAGGCAACAACATCTCCAGCACCTCTGGGAAGAGCTGCTCCAATGGAGATGCCAAATCATCCTCTTCTTCAAATCCTTCCTGGCAAGCAGTTTTCCTGGGATGACTTAATAAAGTATATTAGTTTACCCAAGGCTCTGAGAATTAAATGTACAGGCAGTACTTTTCCCCTAAATTTATAGGAGAGAGGTACATGAGTGAGTGACTTCAGTGCATACCATGCACCTCCTGCTGCAAGATGCAGGGAGACCTGCATGGTCTCAGCACCGGTAAGAATCTCTGTGGCATTAGTAACAGTTAGTGGCTACCCACAGTCACTCTGGCTGTCTGAGCAAGAAAATTTGTGGTTTTGTTTCAGCTTCCTCGCTAGAAGTCTTACAGCCAGACCATCCCCATTTTGGGCGAGAGATGCACTCCCAAACCTGCTTATTACTTGCTATGGCCTGTACACATCACAAGCCCTGAGCTCCCCTGATGGAGAAGAAACAGTTCCAGGCTTTACTGTTTGTAAAGCCCATGCTTCCCAATTTCTTCTTTTTCACCTAATACAATTTCTCTCTCTGCCTTCAGAAACCTTATTTTTGTTTTTAACAGCTTAATTTTGTTTGCCTTGAGGGAGGCTTTTTTGTAAAACTCCACCTCATTGCTGCTCCACTCCTTCCTAAATCTCAGATGGAAAATGCCTCTTCCTGTCCCCAGACTTGTTTTTCTCTTCTGCTGGGACTGATTTAATTATTATTCTGCTCTTCCAATATTGCTCAAAAGATGTTGTAGAAAACAAAGTTGTATTGTATTGAAACAGAAAACAATTTCAGAATAGGATGAATCACCCTATCTGCAACCTCTAGCTAAAAAAAAAAAAAAAAGATGATTCACTGTAGAAAGTCTGTGTGAGGTTTCTCAAATTCAGTTCTGGTTTATCATCTGTGAGGCAATTCTGTGCTTGTCATTCTGGCAATGTGGTATCATTTTACTTGAAAATGGCTTGGAGGTTTTACTGATTCATTCTGGGAGGTGACTTTATTTTGTTGATAAATTAGAAGGTTATTTTTGCTTCTTTCATGAAGCATTTGAAGCATATTTCAAAAGATATAAAATCTAAGTAAAGTAAAGATATAATAAAACATAATAGTAAGTATAGTAAAAGTACAATACACGTAAAGCCAGTGTAAGGCTTTTTTTATGTGACACACAAGCCGTGGAAGCTTTTGCCTCAATATCATCAGGGGTAAGAACTTTGTGACATTGAGTACAATTAGGCACAGTGACAACATCATCTATAGTTAAATTACAGAAAAGGGATGAAAAGAAAACATCAGACCTGGGGCACAGTGATTCCTGTTGTGATGCAGGAGCAGTGCCTGGTGCCACAGGCTGGGTGCTGGGGCTGGTACAGTCCCTTCAAGCTGGATCCAACCTTGCAGTTCCCTTGATCTGGGCAAAGGCTGCGACTGTTTCTGCAGCCTGTGTCATGCTTGGCAAGCAGGATTGATGCCTGGATGTGGTGGGCCATTGACTTGCAGTACATTGGGGCTTTAAAGGACAGTGATCCTCATATCTACACCAAGATTCCTGTCCCTCTTGATCAAATCAGACTGAAAGTCTGGTCTGGTGTGAAGTCTGTTTCCAGTTCCATGTGGTGAGCAGAATGAGTATTGTGTAATCTGGGTGAAAATGTACCCTGTTCATATGTCTACTTTTGTATTATCAAATGATCTCCAAAGAGGGAGACCACAAACAGCTTTTGTGGAAGCTGAGCTGCGTGCATCAGCTGCAGGAGCAATCTGGAGACCCAGAACGGTTGGGGGGACTGGGGGGACTGGCTGCATTTTGGGGAGTGGTCTGTGAGGTTTAGGGAAGTTCCTTGAGCTCACAACAAATTGCGCTGGATTTAAATAAAAAATGTTGGTGCAGTACTGGATAAAGTACTGAATACTGAAATACTCTTTATTTTCCTTTTCTCAAACAGGCTTTTTGCAAAGTTCCTGCAAGAAAGATTGTGAAGAAGCCAAGCGTTGCTACTCAGGCGAAAGCAATGGAGCAGAGAAGTGGCACAAGGTCTTCCTGAGATTCCCCATGGCTGGATTCCTTCTTGGCTGCCAGCCCCGGCTCCTGCAGGTCAGTGCAGCGCCGGGTGACTCCAGGAGGAAGTGTGATTAAGAGGGTGACAAAAGTCAGTGGCGGCTGCCATGAAGCCCTATCACAGGAGGTGTGATACTTAACAGCAGTGCTGACATACTTGCTGGGAATTGAAGAAAGGGCACACGAGCTCCTTGGCTCTCTCACTGAGAGCCATCTGGAGTAGAAATCAACTGCTGCAAAGCTTTTTATGAACCACTTTTAATTAATACTCGGGGAGGTGGTGGGAGGGGGCAGTATGAAGAGGGATCAGTGCTGAGTGTGGCCAGAAGCACTGCTGCTGACAGGCCACACTGCCCCTGCTGGCACAGGCACAACGGCAGCAGCTCCGTACTGAGATCTGCAACTGCACATAGACTCCGCGTGCTGACAGCTTGCCCAGATAGGCTCTGCTAGGATTGCCAAGCACACTGCCTCTGGAACAAGTCCAGAGCACAGCCACTGAGTTGATCACAGGGCTTGAACACCTCTCCTGTGAAGACAGGCTGAGAGACTTTGGTTGTTCAGCTTGGAAAAGGAAGGCTCCAGGGCAACCGTATAGCACCATCCAGCATGTAAATGGGCTACAAGAGAGCTGGAGAGGGACTTCTAACAAGTGCATAGGACAAGGGGGAATGGCCTTAAGCTGAAGGAGGGTAGGTTTCATTTAGATGTTGGGAAGAAATTCTCTACTGTAAGGGTGGTGAGGCACTGAAACAGGTTGCTCAGAGAGATTGTGAACTCCCTATCCATGGAAGTGTTTCAAGACCAGGTTGGATGGGCCTCTGAACAGCCTGATCTAGCGGAAGATTTCCTGCCCATGGCATGGGGGTTGGAACCAGATGATTGTTAAGGTCCCTTCCAACCAAAACCATTCTGTGGTTCTATGATTAACCAAATTTTCATGATCTACACACCTTATTAGAGCTACATTTGATATACTTATCAACCACATCTACTATAAGACAGCAAAAATGGTAGACTTTATTTGTCCATGATTTATGTAGAAATCATTTCACATGATTAAATTAGTGTGCTTTGTTTGGGGGAATTTACTGTTCTTCTAGTGTATAATAGATTTGCTTCCTAGTGTTCTAAGGGTAGTCACGTTCATATGGGGAAAAATGCGATCCCTTGTCCGTAACTGAATTTCAAGCAGAATATATCACAGAGAGAAAATTTTTTTTTCATGCCTTTGGTGTATTCTAAGTCTATGAGATGTCACACCAGTAAGTGACCATCTCTTGGGGGCAGAAATGGGAGTCTCAATCCCATTTTAGAACATAATGCTCAGCCAAATGCTTTTACAAGCCTTAAGACCATGAATTTGAATTGTGAGCATTACTTAGAGCACAGTCAGCTCTACGAGGGTGCTAGCAATTCCTTTTACATTCACGTGCACATTGGTGCCCCCTTTCCTCAGTGACAGGCAACATGTAAATAGCCAGAAACTCTCTGTCTACAAGAGAGAGCCAAAACGTGCACCTCCAGCAAACCCACTGGGGTCTGTGGTCGCTGACACTCACACCTGGGCACATGTGGGTGTCAGTCTGTTCCCTGCCAGCATGTCAGTGTGAAAATCTGTGCTGCTTTGTGGCTAAAGGGACCCTGGGGACATTCACAGATGTTCTCTATGGGTGCCCAGGCTGTGTCTTTAGCTTAGAAATGCACCCTTTTAATGTACATCTGTACCCAGATGATGGATAAGATATGACCAAACCTGAACGCTGTAACTACCATCAACAACATTTAGCATGTGAAGGACAATAAGACAGTGCTTTAAAAAGTACAAGGCAGCATTATAAGGGATTTAAAGATACCTTGTTTTAATGCAGTGAAATATAAAAATGTAGGCTGATCTTTTGTCACTTCTACTGCTTTGCCTTACATTTTGAAATCCCATATATGAATAGCAGTAAATTTTTATTCTAGCACCAATTTGCTCACAGGTTTGAATTTCTGAGGATAATATAGATAAGTGTTTTGTGTAGATGTGGCCTTAATTACAGACAAAGACAAACTTGTCTGCCAAAGTAGTATTCAGCCACCTGAGAGTTTTCCAGCAGGAGGTAATTCTCAGGTACTGGAAAAGTTGTCAGATGTTGAAGGTTCTCATTCAAGGTTGCCTTTAAAATGATATTGTCTGTCTGCTGGAAATGTTTTCTTCTTGAAGGCTTTGTCAGAGGGTGTTTTCTTAGGTGTTATTTCTGCAACTGAAAATGGCATAAGAGACGTTTTTTACTTGGTTGCCATCATAGAAAGTCAAGCTTCACTAAGCAGGCTAGGACTCAGATATTCCATGAAGTTCTGAATTGAATAAGATAAAGTGACTTAACATCAGTGAATGTGAAGTTAATTTAAATTTACATTTCTATGAATCGAAGGCCTAGATAACCTAAAATAAGAATTTTACATTTAAGAAGTAAAAGAAATAGCAGCATTCACTGTACAGTTTGGAAGGCTGTTCTGTAGTATAGGCAAATGAATTCCTTTCCTTTGCAGTCATGGTCAGGGTTAAGGTAGACACTTTGATTGCAGACTAATTATTTCCACTAAAAACTTTAGAGTACTTAAAATTGTAAGTTGATCTTTGTACTTTGCAGTGCTGCTGCAGTTTGCGTTACATGGAGTTTAGTTCAGTAATTGTTCTCATAGATCTGCCCATTGCTCCAAATCCTACCCAATGATGAAAATGTCTGCAATTCATTTTGGTACTCGGTGTTTAAGTGGTTGGACAAAGCATCAGAAACCATCTGCGTATGTTTTATATACACAGTAATAAACATGAGAGGGATAACAGAAGGTTTCTGCCAGACCAGTGCCAACTATGTTATACGCCCTAAGGAATGACTCAAACAATGGGATAGGTTCATGAATACAACAAAAACTTTGAAGAAAAATGTCTTTATCCACATACTCTTGGAGTAACATTATAACATGGCCAATCTTACCAAGTTTCACAATGAATCGTAAGTGGGAACTGAAAAAGCAAACTGTTGCCCAAACATCGTTACCGTAAGTGTAAAGGAAAAGAAACACTGTAGGTGGGGATAGCAGTTCTGAGCCATTCCTTTGGTGTCTTACATGTAACTGTCCCAAAAAAACCCCAATAGGACTTCACCGTCAGAAATCTCCCATTCTGCAGACAGCCTGCCTGTTCTTGCCTGGTTGGCCACAACCCCTGAGCACTTCTGACAACAAGAAAAAAACAGAATGCCACTTGACGTATTTCACATTTCCACTCCTGTTCGGTGCTCTTTTTCCTTCTGTCTGCGGTTGTTTAACCTTGATCCAGTCATTCAGGTGAGAACAGAGAAAAGCGGAAACAAGGCTATGTTTTTTCCCCCTCTGTGTCCAGACACAGCACGGCTGCCACGGTCACAGATGGACTCAGTGGCCTTCGAGCTAAAGTGTTCTTTGAAAACACAACAATATTTTGATTACGGCTCAGTGACATTTAATTTCTTTGACCAAAAGTAATTATTTTACTGTCTGGAATAGTGACTGTTGAATTTTCCCCTGGGGATGGCTGAACCACAGAGGAGATTGTGGGGAAGCACCGTTCAGGTGCCAAGCTCCAGAATCCATAGTGCAGCCAAGGATCAGCCCTACATTTTGTAAGATCATCCTTTGTATGTGGTATATCATGCGTGTTTAGAGCTTGCTATTTGCAAGCTGTTCGGCTGCAACAAAAATTTCTGTGGAGTAGGGAGCAGTGTTTTGGGATAAAATCCAGACGGATGTTTCCAGCCTGCTAGCTGCCTACATTGCACTGGCAGCTACAAATTAGGTGACTCAGTCCTGTGTGGTCACAGTCAGTCAGAAAATAGCAATGTTTGTGGCACACAGGGTAGTGTGGCTGGTCCCATTCTATTGAGCAAATCAGTGTTTACAGCGACCACTGCGCTTTTCCTTTCCCTGGTGCAACACCCAGACCAGCCTGCTTGATTTTTCAGTATCCAAGGATTTCCGTGATACCTGGGCCAGTGCTTTCAGAAACGTGTCTTAGAAATGATGGGTGAAAATTGTCTCCTCCACTTAGACAGCTAAATAAAATGCCTGCCTTCAGAAACACATGCTGAAAACCCCGGACTTTATCATTAGTGACGTTTTGTTGAGATCTGTTATCTGTGTGGTTCCACAAGTGACCTAGAATAAGAAGAGCCGAATTCTTGTTTTTAGAAATGGAAGAATTTGCCCTTTAGGGAGTCGTCCATGACGCAGAAATATTCAGGGTGTCTGTTGGCCTTTGCTTTGACTACCATTGCATAGGATGTTCTTTCTAAGCAGTGCGGAATTGCCCAGTGGCAGTCAACGAGCAAAAGCAGTTGGAGATGATCCAGGATGGTTTTGCTGGCAGTGTTACTTTCCCAGGGCGAGCAGGGTTGGGGCGGAAAATCCACCACAGTGCAAGTGTGCAGCAGGGAAGCAGAGCAGGGGGAATTCATGGCACACCACAGCAACTGTACTGATTGCTGCAGGCCACAGCCACAGTGCGGATTGAGGTTGCCCTTGGGTTTTTCACTGATTCCTCTCAGCGTATCTGCAGCCAAAAAAATCATGTCTGGCTTTATTTTAGCTTCACTTTAGCAGCCAAAGCAGATTTCCTCCTGGCGGCTGCAGCAGTGTGCAGAGGCTTGGGACAGGGTCTGTTCTTAATGTCAGGGAGTAGCACACAAGTCCCAGGTGCTAAGTGCAGTCAGGAGACTTGTGTGGGCAGCTAAGGGTGTCAGAGGGGTTTGGGCTGCGTATTTCCACTGTTTCATGTTGCGTTGTCTGGCTGCAGATTTATATCAGTCAGGAGTCAGGAAGCATAAAAATACCATACAACATTTGATTTTATCATTATTATTAATACAACACCCCCAAACTCCTAATTCTATCTTATAGGAATAACTGGAGCCTGCCTAATCTCCATTAGGATTTCACTTCCAGATAGCTTCACTTAACAATACTTATTTTTTCAGAGGTGAGCCAAGAGCAGAAGGCATAGCTCTTACCAGAAGCAGTAGTTTCCTTGAAATTACTGACTGTAGATGGACATTACGTGACTCAATCCATATGTAGAAGAGTTGGTCTAAGTTGACTAAGGAAGTGGTCCTTAATTTGGATTTCTATCTCTGAATACAGCCTTGCAGTTTCCCAAACATCACCTTTTTCTGATTGAATAATGAAGGGGAAAATGGTTTCCTGAAAGGGCACATGAGAGGCAGAGCACTGTCTAATATTTAATCTGGACAAGATTATATTAGGGGGAAAAAAAAAAAAAAAGAATTGCAGGAGAGTATTAACTACTTTTCCTATCAGAAATATGCAAAAATAATTGCCATGCTAGGCAAAGACTGTCTATACATCCTAGAAATTCAATATTTAGTAGAAGTAATCAGGGGTGCAAGATCTTCTTTCTCTCTTTTGGTAACCTCCACAAAAAGAATAAAAATGGATAAACTATATGGGGACCCATCAGTCTTAATCCAGAATACACCTGTCTGCACATGAAATTATTCAGAAAGATCTGCTCTTCAACAGATCCAGATGCCATCCTTAGATGTGAAGAGTAGGAACATCAGCTTAAACAAGAGCTAAAGTCTTCCCAAAACTAAAGAGACACTATTCTGTAGTCTTACCTTTTTAGTGTGCATTGTCCCTCCAAATTACTGATCCATGAAATTGCAAATGAGAGCCGTGCAAGGGGGAAAAAAAAAAAATGACTAAACCATTTGCCTCTGTCAGTGGCTTCAAGACAAAAGCCTGTATCTGCAATTCTACATTTCTTTGGCATAGGAAGCAAAGATGTCTGCAAAGAGGCTTCTTAAAATAAAAAAAAATCAGCCTAACTGCTGGTTCCACCTGTGTACTAATACATCTGTTGGCTTGTGGGGGCTTCTCTTACTCAGAATAGAAACTGAGACTCATGGTAGCATTTGTTTACTGCATATCCGATCGACCACATATAACCCTTGCCAGGGCAACTAAGTTAGAAAGAAAAGAGCAATGCATTAGGATAGTACTGGCATTTGCAACATAATTTTTAAGGTCTATTTAAGATGAAGAACATACACAGGTCATAAGCACATGTTACTGGAACGAAATTTTGCAGGAACCAGAAGACACCTGCTTTTTCAAGGCAAAGATTGCTAAAAGGCATGATAGGATACTGAAAAAGATTTTTATATATATATATATATATATATATGTATAAAATAAAAAATATCAGTACAACAGGATATGAACCCAGGAGCCTCCAGCTACAGGTCAGATACTTTACTGCTTTAATTGACTGTGTTTGACTCCTCTAGATTCAAATTTGCAATGTTGGGCTTCACAATTCCCAGAATTTGCATGAAATGGAATATGTGCAGCTGAGGGCGTGTATCACGTCAGATGAAAAGGAGTTAATAGTCAAACACCTACTGAGAAAACCTGGCATCATCCTCAGGGAATATTTTTTCTAAAATCCTTATGCCTGCTTTGGAGTGAATTACTCTAAACAAAAAAGTTAAGGGGTTTTGCTTTTGAGGGGTAAAAGAGTTTTTTTGGGGGTGTGGATTGCAGCCAACACAGGTTAAGATGCTGCTGTTACCAATGCCCAGCACTTTGTTTGCAGCTCTCACTGGCTAAAGCTTTTATGTCAGGCAGCAGAGTGATTGTCACTGTTGTTGATCTTCAAATAATTTTCCTGTATTTCCTCTCTGGACTTCTTGTTATGAGTAAAATAGGGAAACAGTACAATATTACATGTCAGCTGTCTGGAAGTTAATGTGTTTGTATTTGGAAGGAATGAGGGGATTTGGAAGAGGAATGTGGATCTTTTTACAAGAACTTATGCTGGATTTACCTGGTGTACAAAATAATGCAAACAATGAGAAAGATCAATGAATTGAGTGCTTTTTCTGTCAATTTCAAGATTCCTATGGGAAAATCTGCAAGGACATGCAATTAAAGGCTAATACTGGAACTTGGCAACATGCTGAATTAAGCTTGAACAAGTGAATATAGCTGCTGCTCTTTTAGTTCTGAGAGTTGGGCTTTGCAAGTATACTGCCTTTCCCTGGCAATTTTCTGTGCCTCCAGAGAGCTATGGATTCTGAAGACAGGACACTAATTATGCCTCTCCTAGATTCACAGAGAGATTTGCTTGATTCCAGTTTTATTCCAAAAGCAAAATGGTATTCTCTTACATAAACCCTATGGTATTAAATCATGGCATGATGTGATCTATCAAAGCGGGAAGTAGAATTTTGAAATACTGTGTTTTTCACTCCTGCTCTTCTCAGAGTCTGTTCCAAAATCTTAAGAACATCTCCCAGCTCTCCCACATTTTTAATTATATTGTTCAACTGTTGCCTTTCTTGCCCATGTCTTACAGGTTTCATTTTGGGGTCCTTTGTACTGGCTAAAGTAAAACTTGAGACACTGTGCTGCCATCAGAGTCCTCTTAGGTCTGTGAGCTCTGAAATGAGAGTTGTCCTCTTTGAAGGCAGAAAAAAACCCTGTGTGTTCACAACTTTAATCCACTGCAAAAACAAAATCTCCAGATCTATCACCTGGCATTGCTATAGAAATGCCTCTGTAATGAACCAGATTCTGCTCATGTTGAAGCTGTTCTGTTCTGTATCTGGATTTTCTCTCCAAGCTGTCTAATCTCATTCACAGCAGAGCCACAGGCAGAGGTGTGGTGCATGCCTGCACAGTCTGCTTTTAAAACCTTGTTCTCTGCATTAGTCTGTGACTACTGCCTTGTGCTTTCCTCCAGCTTCCCATGCTTTTTTACCAGAGCAAATCTTGGTGTTAAGAGATAGGGACGAAGAGGAGGTGCTTGGAACTGTTTCACAGGGTTTCTATATACAAAAGCATTTCTGAACCACTTAAAATCTTTTGGTTAAAGTAGATCAGTATCTGCCAAAAATAAGCTCTCAGGTGCATTTCCACAGCCACATGAAACAAGCAGCCACCTGTGACTGTTGTGCAAGTTGTGTAGTACCAACAGGATCCTGGTTTTCCTCATCTTTTGCATTCTCAGTTAAGCCATGGAAATTGTATTTGATAGCAAGTGCTATGATGTGATGTAAATAAATCAAACCTTGTCTGGTTTGCTGAAAAATAAATTATTAAGGGCTTCTGTCTTTTGATCATTAATTGAAGAGACTGACTTAAATTAGAGGAGAAATGAAGAGCATTGATGGAAAATTACTACTGAATTACATTGTCCTGTATGCTTGAAGACTTCACTGAGTATCCAGTGAGCTGCTGAGTTATTAACATCAGACTCTGGGCTGCAAAAGTCTCTGCACAGACTCTGTACTGAGGCTGTGTGCTGGTGTTTAAAAATGGAAAGCTTTACAACCGATAAATTTATCACCCAACTGTGTATTTTAGTGCTTAGTCTTTAACACTGCTGTAACCAAAAGCCCGCTCTCTGTCTCTTTCCTTTGTTAATAATAGAAGACAAACCCTTTATTGCACGTGAAAGAAGCTGTCAGATCGTTATAAATGAATAAACAAGGAAGTGCATGTGTCATTGGAGATGTTCAAGAGGTGAGCTGAATAGCACCATACCTCTCTCTGCTTGCTGCCAGATCAAAAGCCAGTCCCTGAAGTTGTATGGCTGCTGTTAGTTTCAGAACAACACAGTGTTTTCTTGGGCTTTGGCTGGTGCATACCTGAATGAATCACAGGTCCCTGGGCAGAGGTGGGCAGGGAATGTGTTGGCAATGACATTGGAGAGGCCGTGCTGGAGGAGATTATTTTAGCACGAAGCAGGGAGGAGTAAAGATGATAGTCAGCTGGTTAAAGTAGATTGTATCTGCCAAAAATATCTCTCAGAGCTATTCCCATAGTCTCAAAAAACAAACAGCCACCTGTGATCACATTGTGCAACACATCACATGTTTAAAGATGGTTCATATTTTTGTGCCAATCTGCCTGTTGGAAGGGATTGGGATACAGAACTTGCACTTTCACTCTAAGTCTTGGAGGAAATTCCTCTGTTGCTCTCTGGTGTATGCCTCTTATTTGCATCTTGAAATTATCCTCTGTTGTGTTATTCTTCAGTTAAAGGTGAAAATTCATCTAAATCTCCTTTAGAGTGTAGGTTTAATTATTTAAAAAGGAAGTCTGGAAAAACGGTGGAGGTGTTTACTATTAGGAGTTAGACTGAGGATAAGCAGAACTTGTCATTCCTGCTGTCCACAGTTCTTACCAGCTCCCTGCTGGAGACTGCACGGACTTCCCGAGGCAGAGAGGGAGACTCGTGCCCTTGCTGTCAGAGGTAGAAAAGGATCTCCCAGCTCTCGCCAGCGCGGTGCTCTGCGTTAGTCACAGCGCTGTGGTTGCTGGCAGCTCCCCACTGCTCCACCCAGGCAGGTACAGGAAGCACAGTGCAGTCCGTGCCCCAGCTCAAGGCAGGAACAGAGCACCTGAGCTGGGACTCCTGCAGAGCCAGAGCTGTACAGCTTCCTTTGCTTGGCCTGTGCCTGAATCCCTGGCTCTGCTCTGGGACCCCTCCAGTGTATCCGCACTTGCAGCATGGCCAGTCTGCAACATGGATTAGTTACCCACAGACAACTGAGACCTGGCTGTACTTGGTGTTTGTTAAAGCCCCAGCATCTTGTTTTCACTCAGACTTGCAATTTGGCCATCATCTTTGACTATTCTGTACACAGATAATGCTTAATCTGAATGTGTGTATTCAGTAACCTAAAGATTTTATGCACAATGCTAAACGTTCTTCTTGTATCTCTTTATTGCAGGATTCTTCTTGGCTTTCACGTAGTCCTTGCCTGCTCCTGCAAAGCTAATTTTCCAAGCCTACCTCTCTGCTTGAATAATTTCTGTGCTATCTCTGCTGTATTAGGCGCAAGTGAAATGCCTGTTCATCCAAGGCCAGCTGTGATGTACTCTCAGCCTTGTGATCGTCTCCCACTTGCTTCTGGTACCTTCCCTTCCACCTCTCCCTGACCTATGCTCCAAGGCTCTGCCACCCTCCTGTTACATATATGAGTGCACATTTTTTGGTGTTTCCAAAGCATCCCAATTCCAGTTATCCTCAGATGGCTTTTCTAAGAAATGGCTTCCAGAAAGATGTTAGCAGTCCTTGGATTTCTGGCCAGTACTGTCTTATGTATTATCTGTCTTCTGCTGAGGTTGAAAGCTTTCTAGGGCATGGGGCTATTACTGTTCTGCTTGGATAGTCCCTAAAACAACTCATATGCAAATAATAAATAGTGGTAATTGCTAGGAACTCAGTGAGTGTTATCAAGTAACATCTACTGAAGTTGATGTAATGTTTTTAAAGAGATGGTAACTTGAACAAGACAATTTCTCAATGGAAACTGCTGAAATAAGTGTGAAATGATTTCTTTTTGTCTAAGACTTATGCCACCTTTTGAACTGTGGAAGTTTCAAGATGGCAACAATGCCACAAAAAATTACTGCCCTAGCCTCCATTTTCCATTAGATAACTAGATTCAGTTTGAATCAGTTCTTCACTCTTAACAACAAATCATTTTGTCTGCTAAAAGGAATTAATCTGTCACCTTGACATTTGCAGGTGGTATTCAAAAACCGCCTTAAACTTTTGAACTCCAGGACAATGAACCAGCAGCTCACATGTGATTTGTTGATACAAATTCATTCTAACGCCACCATGTAGAAGGAAGTTCACTCCCAGAATACAGCTGTAGATATTTAGAAATGTCCCAGGTGGCCACGCTATATCTGTAAACTATCACTATAAAACAGTTTGTGTGAAAAGGGACTTGCTGGACCAAATAACGGGGGAACCTGTGGTGTAACCAGCTCCTCCCTGAGCCAGGCCCATGGTGGAGCCAACCCCTACAACAACTCCTTGGGAAAAAAAAATCTTGGTGGTGAGTATCAGTGTTAAAACATCCAAGTGGTGACCCAGTCACGGTAAAGTATCTGTGGGGCCTCGTTCCTCCCTTGTTGGCATAGATTACAAAGGCAGGCTCTGGTCTGCCCATCAGGCTGGGCCAAAAGCACTGGGTCTAGTAAATGAATACATGCTGAGACAGAGTGAGGACAGGCTGGTTTGTTTTTCCCTTGACATGTAGCTATTTTCTCCTGTCTGTGCTTTCCTGTTTTGGTCAATATGAGCACGGAACAAATGTGACAGGGAATGGGTGTCAGGAGAAGTTTTCTCTCCTTTATTTTCTGCATGGTCTTGCTGCTTAACCTTCCTAGGAGAAGTTTGGGTTGCTAAACAGAAGGCACAGGGGCAGCAGCTTTTGCTAAGGAGGCACAAGGAGGAGGACAGGAAGCCTCCAAGGAAGCATGGCACTAGCAAAGAAGGCTTGCATTAGAGCTGTGGGATTGGCTGGGGTGCTGATGCCCATTCTGATCCAAGTTGCTTATAAGCCATTGGAGACTTGGGGTGGGAAGGCTTGTACTGCACAGGACCGACCAGGGACTGTTTGATTGCTTTCCTAAGGCAACCTTTCCCAGTGCCAGCAGAACTCTCTGGTTGCCACCTCAGCGTGTAAGTGCACATTTAGGAATGTCAGGTCTCTTCTTGTCCACTCTACAGGAGCAGCTTCTCAAAAGAGCTTTTGTCTGGAGCAATTACCCAGACAGCTGGGCAAACCCATGCTGGTCTGTTCCGGTGTTTCCTTTCCCAAGAGCAATACTCAGCCTTAGAGTGGAGAGCCAGGCATTGGCTGCCTGACCCAGGATGCTTGCGGTCTGCTCAGAATAACACCACCCTCACCATGAGCTTGGCAAGTGCCACGGGGAACACATGGAAGTAAACAAGATGGATCTGTGAGCAATGTCTTGGGTGGCTTTCCCAGCAGGACGCTTGCAGAGCCATCATGAGAGGCAGCATTGGCAGTATTCAGCCGGCACTGGAAAATTCAAAGACTGAAGCCACTCTGGCTGACTGCACCCACCTCTGCAATCATGGAATGTGGATGGGAGCAAGTCAAGACGGGTGGGAGGTGAGAGCAGCACCTCTGGTGACTTTCACTGGAGTCAGCAGTGCTGTGAAAGCCACAGCAGCACGGCAAGAGTCAAGGCTTCCATAAGCCCCTGCACTTGAAGGCAAGCAGCCTGGGCTGGAAGACCAGGAAGGGCAAGGTATGACGTGCTCCTCGCCAAAAAGCAGAGAGACAGGATGAGGTGGGACACCAGAGGCTGTTTCCTGGTGGGCCTGGCAGATCCCCATGCGGGGAGGCCGAGCTGGTCACACACCTTGCAGTGCCGGGGTTGCCAAGCTAGCGGGGCTGTGGGCAGGCAGTGCCGGCCCCGGGCTCTGCTCGCAGCTCCCCGTGCCCCGGGATGCTGTCGGCAAGGTCCTGGCACACTGGCCCTGAGCTCACAGACACCGCCCGCACCACAGGCTCCCCTTTGTTTTTGGAGGCAATGCATCCAGAGGCTGTAGCTGCGTTTCCTACACCCACTGGGAGGATGTGGGATTTTCCTGGCTGCGAAATGCAGCAGCAAGAAGCTCTGCAGGCTGGGCCAGTGACTCAGCTGCCGGCGATGGGCAGAGGACATGACAGACGGGCTCTCCCCTCTCCGTGTGCGCAGCAGCCTAAGCCTCTGTGCCCTCGCAAACCTTAATCCTTTTGTTTTCCACTCCGCTCTTACTTTTGCCAAACAAGAGGTGAAAAAATTAATGTCACCAGCAGGAGATACCCCAACTGGTTTGGAGAAACAAACACATGATTTTTATTTTAAAAAGATTTCATTCCTTTCATCATAGTCATTTCTGCAGAAATACAGTCAGAAGTTGCTGTGTAGGAGTATGGATTTCTGGTAACAAGGCCACCTACACAAATCCACTGCAGGAAATAGGAAGCCCATACCTAAAGCCTTCATTGTCTAAGGCCTAATTTTGCACAAGTGCTAAGCACCCCTGAGTCCCACCGCAGGCAATGGGAATAGATGATGCTGAGCCCTTAGCAGGAGGTGGTCAGGATTGCACCATCCTAGGCCTTGACTCGGTGAGTCACAGCATTGCAGGGCATTTGATAGTCAGGAGAATTCTGAATCTCTGCGCAAAAATCCCTGCGCAATAAATAATATCCTGTTTAATACATCTGTTGCATCTTGTTTTGGTACTAGGGAGAAGAAAAGCACTTGTTTGCTTCCCACCCACCTTCTAAAAGTTGTTTCATTTGGGGGAAAAACTCCTTTAATTGTGATACATAAGGATTTTCAACTCGTATTTTCTCTTGGATTTGTAATACTGCTGCTTTTAATGCTGTAAGCAATAATAGAGTTGTCTTCTGCAGAATGATCCTAAGTGTTTAGTTCACCCAGACAGTGACCCAGTTTATCAGGATCTGACAAAAAATATGGATATATTTCACAGCACAAACAGAAATAATATTCAAACCTGTCAGCCATTTTGTTGAATGCTTTATTGGTTCCTAATGTTAAGGAGGAAGATGAAAAGGAGCCATAGGAAGATGAAAAGGTGCCATGTAAGGGATATGTTTACCCAACACTAGTCTCAACTATTTTCTGCTTAGAGAAAATAATTGTAGTTTTAGCACCTATTTCACCAGTTATCTCCTCTAGATGGACTGTACCTTCACTGACAAAGATTTTTTTCATCTAGGAAAAAGATCACCTTTTATTTCTGCAAAACATGCCTGTCATTCCACAACTAACATCAATAATCTCATCAATAATTGAGTTAACCTGATAGGAAAAAAACCCCCCAAAAACTGTATTAAATTTATGTCCTTTCCAAAAGGAGCTATTCTGCAGCAATTCTCTTCAACCTCACAGTGACTACAATGGCCTGATTTAAACAAAACATTCAAAGGATGTGTGGAAACTATGTATTTGTGCATTTCTTTGACCAATCTTGTTCTAAGATCTCTAAAGAGGAAATATGGGCAACACAGGCTTAAAACTTGTTGCTTTTTTTTACTGAAATACCTTTTAGTGTTTCTAACTCAGATCTGCAATGTTTGCGGTCAGTTTTTCCTTGATGTTCAGAGCTTTCATGGTACTTCTCATTTGGATGTCTGAAAGAATTTACAGGAAAGCATCTCTCTGTTTTCTCTATATTGAGGGTGTTGAGCAGAGGCAGGTGGAGAAGGAACCATACTAGGAAGGAATTTCAGACAATAGCATGGATGTGTGAATTATGCTGGTTTTGTTTTGTTGCACTAAGCTACGTTTTTGGATAGAGTGGCTCAAAATAATGTTAGACACGGGTTAGGTTAGCTATTGCATTTGCTTCCTATGAAAACCTATTTTTATGGCTTTATTTAATGTGGGGGGGGTCTTTTCATAGTGAAACTTATGTCACTACTAGAACCAGTTAGAAGCTTTCAAAGGAAATAAAGTGGCCTGGAGAGCAAGGGCAAACTCACTGAGGCTGCACCAGTTTGTTGCAGACCCCCAACCTGGTACAAGTAGTTCCCATGCCAGTTCTCACAGTCCTTACTGGCTCTGTGGGATTTTCACTCCAGGGAAATAAGGGCTAGATTTCTGCTCCATGATAACCTTACAGTACACGAAGCCACATTTGGGATTAAAACGTTACAGCAAATCCTCCCTTTCCAAGTGAAGCTTCCAAACATACATTTGTACTTTTTGCATGTCACAAATATGTGAAACTGCAGTAATGGTAAGACTGCAGGATTTGCACGTGTATGTGCCTGCAAATGCATCCAGCATGAGGGGAGTAATAAATGCATGTGAAACTGTTCCAGCTGTGGCCAGAATTTTGTACCTCTGCACCTCAGGTTTGACAGTTTTGCTTTGTTGGTATTCTCTATGTCAAATCTAATTCAGACAAGCAAAAAAAATGCCTTGAGCAATTTCAAGTTCTAATTAGTGGCAGCCAGGACTCCAAAGAGATCAAGAGCAACAGTTTTAGGTCCCCCCAAGGCCACTGGAGTTGTGCCACATCCCAGTGCAGACAGCTTCCTAAAGGTTAACACACTCACCTGCGGGACAAGAGTCTAATTCTCAAATCCATGTTCCCCTTGACTTGAAGCAAGGCCACGATTCCAGCTTCCCACATCCCAAGGGAGTGCCACAAGCATCCTACGGTGAGTCTGGCTCTGTCTCTCTGCTGGAAGTGGTTCCATTTGATAGCAGTTTTCCCAAAGGGAGAAAATAACTCTACAGAGTGGTCAGAGCACTGGGGGGGTCTCTGTGAGTGGAAAGTTGAGTTCTCTGCTCTCCTGAGAGTGTGTCTGTAATTATTGATACAGAGTGGGAGTTTCAGAAAGTGTGGTTTGGGAGTTTAGCTTTGAACAACTGACTAATAATTACAGCATTTTGCACATGGGTTGTGAGAGAAGCCTTGTGTTATTTTTTTTCAGAGAAAATAATTCTGTATCCAACCACGTATTTCAGCCCTGTCTGGATAGTGTTTGTTAGCCGATTTTCTCTCGTCGCTGAAAGCCACAGAGGAGGCAAACAAGCGTCAAAGCCTCACTCCCCTCACGCGTTAGTAACTGGATGCCCTCTAGCGAGACTGCCAGGCTCTCAGATCTGTCGGTCCCCATTTATACTGAGATGTGTGACAAAAAGGAAGCCGTCTTTGCAGGATTATCCCCTGAGGAACGGTTCCTTTCCTCAAGTGCCAGGGCTCATCCCAGCCTGGAGAGGGAGCAGTTTGTTTGCTGCCCTGTGCCAGGAGGTGCCCGGTCGCTCCTGCCCGTGGTGCAGGATGTCTGAGGAACACCCTGATCGTTTGCTGTCCCTGCCTGCTTTCTCTAAAATATGTCAGACAGCTGTGACTGGTTTCTCTTAGCATCTCTAGCTAGGTTTTGAGACAGAGCTTGTGTTCTGAAGAATCTTGGGAGCAGTATTTTCTCATCTTCGTTTGTTTTTACCTCTGTTAGGAAACAATTTTCAAACAGATGTAGTAGGGAGAAAAAAGTTAGTGAGCAGGAATGCCACTGGCCACAACACCTGGATGCAGTTTCAGTGGTCCTGATTTGGCTTTAATGTTGGTATTCTGGGAGAATGGATGTCTACAAAAAATGCACCATCTAAAGGCTGTCCATCCCCTTGTCAAGGCTGCCAAAAGTACCAGCCAGCACGTAGAATACATTTGAGTAGTGTGGTACTGCAGAGTTCTTGTCACAGAGGTCACAGAAAGATTTAACCCATGTCAGAAAAAAGTGTTCTGCCAGCATTGCCATGTGTCAACTGTGACAATGGTGAGTTCTGGCCCAGAGCACTTTCTGCTGCCAAAGTCTTTCTCTTACGCTGTTCAGGGGTGTTTAAAAGCAGTTGTAGTGTGGCAATATTTGATTTATTTAACTCAGTAAGGAGGTTTCCAGGGAATTAATATTTAACATTTCAAATACGTGGTGTGACTTCACCAGGCAGTCTGCAGGATGTGAGAGTTATTCTTTAAAAGTGTAAATAACCAATTTAAATATTTTAATATTAAATGCCTCATCAGTTTATGGAACAATTTGGGCTCTGTTAGTAAGACTCTTGGCATGTGAAAGTACACAAATGTTTCTTCTGTTGCTTTCCCCCATCCCCTTTTAAATGCCAAGATTAGGTGTATATACCTGAAAAGAAGGTCTTTTTCTTCTGCAATGTTACAAGTTGATCCTGTGCTCATTGCTCTGAAAACAAACTCACGCCTAATCACGTGAGAGCATAGCACTTCTTAGCAGTTACTTGGATCTTTTTTTCCTAAAGCCAACTCAAGATTTACCTTTAGTGTGGGACTGGCAGGATTGTGGGACTACTGTGGGCCTGAGAGATGATTAAGAACTTGAAGGTTGTATGTGGGAGATAAAATTGCCATGCAATTGTCTTATTTTGGAATACAACTTGTAAGCATTTTTTTTTCTCTTAACTATATTGTATTTTATTAAAAGCCTGGTACATTTTCATTTCAAAACATTTCATTAGAAGTCATCTGCCATATTATCTGCCAAGCAGCTGCCCTTAACAACACTTTGATATTTAGGTGCTTGCCAAATGCAGAGTGCAGTTCCACTTTCCTTTCTGTACAGAAGGAACACTCAGAAAACCAGGCTTTGCTGATGTTGCAGAGGAAGGATCTCCGCTGGGTGCACAAAATGCAGCGTCTGAATTGCAGCCATCTGAGGGGAATTTGCAAATGCCAGGTAAGGACCCGCTCTCCATGTCAGCATGAAGGGGAAGAGGGATGCAAAGGATGAGGTTCACAGCCAACTGCTTCCCCTGGCCCTCAGAGCTGCCCAGGTTGAAGAGGGATTGATATCCCTCATATCCTGCAGACTAAAGCACCATGAGACACTTGTTCTGCTAACACTTGCAAGTTTTGTGCTAAGTCAGACACTGCTTGACATTCCAGACTTCAGAGATTAATGGGCCAAACCAGAAATAACACTTCACCATTGTAGTACGCATGGCAGGTATGATTATGTGGCTTTTTCCTACCTTCAGGTCAGGTAATGGGATTAGTACAGGAAGAGAGAAGTGACATGCATCATAGGTAAACCACAGTCATCAATCTCTTCCTGTGGCAGCATAAAAAAAAGTACAGTCACTCTCATGGGCTCTGGGATTCCCCATAATCAACTAGAACTTCAAATTTCCCTTTCTGAATAAATGTGGTTAGTACTAGAAACTTTTAATCAGCAGAGTGGAAGAGGAATTACGTGACAGACTACTGCACCTAAGAATTCCTCTCTAAGAAAGAACAGATAAATGAAAGTGAAAATGTACTTGGTAAACCGTGTAAGACTTTAAAATAATTTTTAAAAATATAGAATAAGCATGCAAACTCCGTAACTTGCAAAACAGTTTTATTTCACACTTATACGAAGTTAAGACATTTAAAAACACTTACAGTACTATAGATTACATCTACTGCCACTGACTATGTTAATAGGGGACTTCTCAGGTCTCTGGAGCTTTACAGGATTTGAAAGTTTTAAAGCTGATTGTCTGTAAAGGATAAACCCTCCTGCAGAGCCACATAATTGTGTGTCACTGCTCTGTAATCTTAATTCCGAAGGAAATGGGGCTCTCCAGCAAGTCCTAGATTGACAGTATATGCAAGAAATACTAAAAAAAATGAAGGTACTCCTAAAAAAAACCCCCAAACCTGTGATGTGCAAATTGAATTTGGATTGCATGGATCTAAATATATTCAGTGTTCCATGGATGTCCATGGTGAGCTACTTTTTCACTTCAGATGCAAATCCTTTCTGCAATGTAACTGTCAACAAGACAAAATTTACTGCAGTACACCATGGAACAGAACTTTTTAGGTACCTAAAACCCTGGAGTGACAGCAGCTCTGTAATGTCTGGGGGGTAAGAACAATGGCACAAGATGTGGCCTGGTTATACAATAAACTTTGGTGACCCAAGCAGGTTACATTCAAATTTCATTCAAGTTTCATTCGGGTTTCAGGTGATCAGATAAACACAAGAACATCTACGGATGGCACGCAGCTCCAAAGGAAGATTCAAATCTACGTTTGCTTTTCATTAAGCCCAAATACAACTTGCCATGGGAAAACAGTGTTTCATACAGAAAGACAGACAAATATGCAATTCATTTTATGGTCTTTCACGGAAATAAACAACAGGAGACAAATACCAAAAGATAACCTAAAAAACCTTAAAAGGAATAAAAAATACTGTGCTTGTCCCTTCTATCTGTAGCCTTAGAAAAGTCAAGCAGCAGTGGGAATCTTCACATCTCAAGTGAAATGTCTTTTAGTTATATAGTAAAACAGTGTTTTTTATCCAAAATGACCATCAGGGAAGTTGTTGTGGTGGAGGGGAGGGGACCCTGCCTTGCAGGTTCAGTTCATTCTTTTGACTTCTGCAGTATCTCATTTCGACAGTTCTGAGTACTGCAGCCTCTCTTCCCCAATTAACTTTGTAGAAGAAGAGGAATGAACCATAAAAATCTGTCCTTTCAGACTTTCTTTACATGGCAGCAAATATGCAGGAGGCACAAGCCCAGTTTTTAAGTCTTTTCCAGGTTATCTTTTGGACCAGCTGTATAGCAAGGCAACAAATACTAGTATAAGCTAGTTTTCTTCATGATTCTCAAAAATTCTTGCTCACTCACTTCTCCATCTCCATCTCGATCAGCTTCATCGATCATTTCCTACAAAACACGTTGTACATTTGATCAGGCACTGAACTCTAAACACAAGATATTCCACTCATTAAAACAATAATGAATCAGAAGCAGTTCATGTGAAAACTACTGTGTATTTGACTGCTCTTCACACTTCTGATCTCTCAGCCCTTTTTGTATATAGGCCTACATTTCCACCCAATTGGATTGGTCTGTGCTTCTTAGAAAGGCTCTGGCAAATCAGAATTTACCTGAAGTTCTTCATCTGTTAAATTTTCTCCAAGCTCCTTGGCAACCCTTTTCAAGTTTTTGAATGAAATTTTTCCTGTCCCATCATCATCAAATAATCTGAAAGCTTTCAGGATTTCTTCTTTTGAATCCTTTTCGCTCTAAACCAAGAGTAAAACATATGTTAATTAGAAAACTCCTGACACTGAGACGTTCTTTTTTTTTATGCTGTCACAAGAATTTCTGCTAAGAATTCCTACCATTTTTTGTGTCATCATAGCCAAAAAGTCTTCAAAGTCGATGGTGCCGCTTCCTTCCTTGTCAATATCTGCTATCATCTTCTTAATCTCTTCCTTCTTTGGTTCAAAGCCTAAGGCACGCATTGCAACCTGTGCCAAAAAAGCAAAAGCCATTTTGTTAGAGGACTACCAGAATTATGGTGTAAGCAGCTGAGCTAAAGCCTGTTTCATTTCCTTGTCCAGAACTGTAGTAACAACTCACTGCCATGAAAACAGACACCTTGGTGTCCTCTAACAGCTTCCTTCATCTTGCTAAGCAGTAACAGTGTAGGTTTGATATTCTCAAGAGGTTGTTCCTCCTATAGGGTCTAGGGGAAATCCATAGCTAATATTAGGCAGAGATAACTCATGCTTCTAGGTAACATATGCAGAAATTGAGGCAGTGCATGTGAGAAATCAGGGTAAAGGAGATCATTAAAAGGGTTCACGCTTACACAAAGATCAGACACAAAAACATAAAGAGAGAACTGAGAATAATCTTCCCCCTTGTACTACACTGTCTATGCAAGTGCATACACACTACCTGAATTGTTACTGAAATGCAACTCAGATCCCTGTTTTGTTCTTTTTAAAATTAAAAACCAGGTGATTTTTGTATTACATATATGCAAATACAGTTGTAGCTTTCCTGAATGTATGCAAAAATCTGTGTTTAGTTCTCAGGTGAAGAAAATATTTGATATTCTGACATTCATCCCAGAACAATAGAAGTTCACTTCCCAGAATGAACCATGTTAATCAGAAAACTGAAATGTGCACCACATGTACCTAAACAGAGGAACTGCTTAGTTCCTCTAATCCTCAGCTATTCAAGGTTATCAGACCTAAATACCCACATAATAGAGAAGCCTGTCTGCTGTGAAGCATTACATGCAGAGTGCACCCCAAATTCAGTCATGACAGCAAGCCATTACTCTTCTTCGCACTCCAAAACTATTTTAAATTAGGGTTGGACAGGCAGAAAAAGCAGCTACAATTTTGAGATCAAGATATTTTCATCCAAGCAAAAAAAAAGAAAGACGTTTGAAAACCTTCAGTTCTTTTATGTCGATGCTTCCAGATCCATCAGTGTCAAACAAATCAAAAGCTTCTCTGATCTCCTGCTTTTGTTCTTCTGTAAGTTCAGGTTTCAAGCCACTTTTCTTCCGCTGGGCTGTACCTAAGCCCGGTTTTCTATAGTTGGATGCCTTCAGAAAGGGAGGGAGAGGACAGCTAAGAAATAGCCCATTCCAGGGAGAATTCAGAATACACTAAATTATAAATAACATTAAAGTTGTAGCAGGGGTGAAATACATTCCTTGCTGCAAGTGGTAGACACTGAGTCTCTATGCTCATTTTCTTAGGTTATTCTATAAAGAAAAGAAACCAAGATTTTGTTCCTGGGGAATGCACTTTTTGGCTTCATGTTTTCTGTTTTAAAGAGAAAGGTCATCAATTAAAGGAGTAATGCCAGAAAAACAGGTGGGCAGCCTGGAAATGAACACTCCACGGAGGTGACCAAGACCCTCTGCAACTCCTGCCAGTTGCCTTTCCTACAGGTTTGCCTAGAAAATGTGAGCACAACATCCTCACAGCTAAAAAGGATGGTTGCTTAGGGTCTTGTCTGTAAATGAGACTCAAAATCAGCCACTCCTGTGCGAGCAAAGTTTCAAAGGGGCTGTGTAGCTCCAGGCTGCCTGCCCATGGAGCAGCTGTGGAGCCAAGAGGGAGCAGTGAGATCAACACACCAATAAGGAGAACTAATCTGCTTGTGCTGAGCTGGTGCATCATTATCCAGGACACTTCCAAAACCTTTCCTACTTCTGATGTAAGCTGCATGCTACAGAGTCTGTGTGTCCCGCCTATCTACTGGGCTAGAAATACATTTTTCCTTCTTTTGAACCAGCAGCAGACAGATTTTAGTTCTTCAGTCTTGAATCTGCACAGATGTACAGAAGGAAAGGCAGTCCCTCCCACGCCCAGCTTCAACTGGTTAGGCTTTATAAAAGTAAATAAAACACAAAGCAAGGAATTTGTTTTCTAGCTACTGCTGACCAGTCTTACCTCTGCTGAATTGTTACCCTTTTTTTGGCTGAGATCTCTTTTAAATTCCCAATGTGTAACACAAGATTCCATTTTCTTGTATTTGGAAATGAAATTTCATTTTTCAACAGAATTTGTCCCTCCCAGGTTGGATTGCAAAGCTATTTGCCTGGCTCACCTCTTGACTTTTCCCTGCTATTAACACAAGCATCACATTTTTATTCGTTATATGCTGCTCTGGGAAGAGACAGACGAGACCCTTCCCTGACTATGAAAATGTTGTTCCATTTATTTCGCATCTGAGTTGTGCAAATCCCTTTCAGGTTCCACCTGCCGGCCTGGCCCGTGCCATTCCAACAACGCTAGAGGGGCCCGAATGATGCGGAGGTCAGAGAGCTACGCCAAGAGGAATCAGGCGTGTTCCCTCCGGCTTGCCGAGAGCGGGTGGCGTATTTTGCGAATCCCGGTGTTCTTCCGGGGGCGTTTTTCCGCGGTGACAAGAGGGAGCGGGGGGCTGTCCGGGGTGCGTTGTGCGAAGTAACCAGGCAGTAGCTACGGCCTGGGCAAGGGGTGGGACCTGAAGGGGGTTTGCACAACTCACGCTGCTGGCGGGCGAGGGCGGAGGGGCGCGGGGGCAGACGGCGGTGGGAAGGGGAGCCCGCGGCGGGAAGGGCGCGCTCACCATCCGGCCGGGAACGCCGCTCCGGGACGGGACCGGGCCGGACGGGACGGGACGCAATGCTCGCCACCGCCGCGCGCAACCGACACGCGCCGGACTGCCGGCCAATGAGCGGGCCGGGCGCGCGGGGGAACCCGCCCCCTTCCCAGAGCGGGCCAATGGCGGCTCGGCGTGCCCGTGATGGGCAGCTGAGGGAACCGGGAGCGGCGGGGGGGCCCGCCCGCGGGGCGCCTGAGGGAGCGGCGGCCGTGTCCAGGCAACTCGTGTCCAGGGAAGCGGCGGGAGCGCCGGGAGCGCGGCCCCACCGGTGAGACACCCGCACCCGCCGGCCGGGCACCCTCCGGCCCGCAGGAAGCGACCAGGCCGCCGCCACGGCAGTTCCGGTGCGCCTGCTGTGTTCGCTCCAGGCGGCTTCCCCGCGGGCGTGTGGGGCCGGCGATCCGCGAAGCGCTTCCTTTCCCTAGGAATACTACGACATAACATTCAAATGGACTTTCGCCGAGTTGGATGGAAAAAGGGAGCTTCTTGGGTTTGGAATAGCTACGGAAAGGGGCCTTTAGAGAGATGGAATAAATGATGCCATAAATAAATTCCAGTACTTGGAGGGAACTTAGAGGAAAGATGGGGCAAGACTATTCACAAGAGCATGTAGTGGCAGGACAAGAGGTAATGGGTTCAAACTGAAAGAGATANATGGGTTCAAACTGAAAGAGAGTATTTAGATTAGATATTAGGAAGAAATTCTTTTCTGTGAGGGTGGTGGACACAGGTTGCCCAGAGAAGCTGTGGGTGCCCTGTCCCTGGAGGTGTTCAAGGCCAGGTTGGATGGGGCTTGGATCAACCTGGTGTAGTGGAAGGTGTCCCTGTACATGGCAGGGAGTTGGCACGAGATGCTCTTTAAGGTCCCTTCCCACCATTCTGTGATTGAATGATTTGAATCTGAGCATAATAGGTGCAAGGCTCAGGGTTCTCAACTCTTGGTGTGTATACTTCATAACTCAAAAAGGAAGCTTTATTTTAATCCACATGGCCTGCCACACGACCATGCTGTGGAAGAGATTTTGAGGGAAAGAAGATTTCTTTTTGGTGTGTTAAGAATGAATAGTAGGTCAAAACTTTAAAGTCTTGGCACTTTGTGAGGTATGAAGAAGTGGCATTGCTTTTGCTTCATTTAATGAAACATTCATGCATGCTAACAGGACTAAATAGAATGGAAATAAAACATGTTTTTTCCAGATTTGAAGGTTAAAGTCAGTGGCATGACTGTTGGTACCAAGAAGGATGTGAACAGAGCTCTTGAGTTTTGCCTGTAATTTGTCCATTCTTCTCTAGTGAACTTTTGCCCTAAGTAAGGCAAATAGCTGAAATTCCAGATAGCAGGTCAGGAGGGAGGTGGTAGTTCTACACAGTCTGTACTACTTCAAGTGTAAGGAACCATGGGAATTAACAGTTACTTACTGTCAGCCAACCAGAAACAATTCCATGGTATTTTAGCAACCCACCATTTCAGCCACTGTGCACATCAGTAAGTGCACAGGATGAAGACCTGTTTTATACAGTGGAGAGCTGTGTTCAGGATTACACTGTTAAATTAATTTTTTGGTGATGTATGTTCTGGCTTGCTGTGAGGATGGGACAGTAAGTTTGTGCTGTGTTCGCAGATGCTGCCCGTTGCCCATGGCTTTCAGGGATGTGAATGCAAGGAGACATATTGGACTCCAGCAACTCTCATCCTTAGCATCAACTGGAAGAACATTCCTGGGGCCAATGAAATCTCATAAATTCATTGTGGATGAAAGCACCAAGCAGAGCACATTGATTTGTTCTGCTGTTAGACTGATTGAAAGTTTGGATTTGTCTAGTGCTGCTGGACAGCTTCTTAATGAAACCATTCAGGCACAGAACAAGGAGTTTAAGACCGGGATGAGTACCCTGTTGTTTCTCGTTGGAGCGTGGAGCAATGCCGTGGTGGAGTGCCTCCAGCAGAATGTTCCTGTCTCAGCAATAGTGTCTGTGATGTCTGAGGGGTTGAACTCTTGCTGTGAGAGAGTCCAGTGTCTTCAAATATCAATACATGATGTAAATAAAGAGCTGTGTTCCAGCAGAGTTAAGCCAAATGCTATTGAGAGCAAAATTTGCCAAGTTGGACGTGATAGTCTCACAAATCCTCAGAATCTGATGTATTTTCAGAGAGAGATTTCTGCACCAGAAGAAGTAATTCCAAGAAATTCTTTTTCCCGTCAAGGAGATGATTGTAATTTTAACAAGTGCCTGGTTTCACCCTTGGTTGGCTTTGGTTCAGTGGCTTCTCCTGTCAAAGCAGAGGGTGACCAAAGTTCATCCGTGATTTCTGGAAGTGGTGCTATTGCATCCATTAAACAAAAGTTAACCCACAGCAGACACTTCAGCACTCTAGGGAAAAGCCGTTTTTCAAGTCAGCAAGGTAATTTTCAGGGATACCTTTCAGGACTATCAGCAAATCCATGTGAATGTTGTGGTTTAGAACACCTGGCAATGGCTCTGAGCCATGGAAATCAGACCAGCGTGAAACTGCTACAGAGCATTGCTGCGTATCAGCAAGAGAGAGCAGAATGCAGTGGCTCTTCCCAGCTTAATATCGCAGAGATTGTGACGTGCTGTTTGCTGGGCCTGCCTGAAAGCTATTCCTGTGTCTCCTCAGGCTTTGTCACATTAGTGTCACCAGAGCAAGCCACCATCATCAAACACTTGGAAGAGAAACCCCTCCGGATTCTCCTGATGGATGGTGACCTCACAGAACAGTATCGTCACTTAGGTTTTAACAGACCACGTAATGTAAGGACCATATTGAAACATCCTAATCCACACGGGGCCAGAGCAGGAGACGTGTGGCTAAGCAGAATGTTAGATATTCTGATAAGCTTTGAAGTAAACTTGGTTTTGGTCAAAGGAAACTTGTGTGAAAACTTACTGGAAAGATGCATTGCAAACAGGATATTGGTAATTGGTTCTGTGGCTCGGGATGTGTTGTGTGCCTTTGGGGAGGTCACCGGTGCCCAGCCAGTGACATACCTGACCCAGCTGAACGCTTCCTGTGTTGGGAACGGGGCCCGCGTGGAGCTGTGGAAGGCCAGCGATGGACGCGCGATGGATCTGGGTGAGCTCGTGCCGGTCCAGATCAGTGCACGAGGTGTCCCCCTGCTCACGGCCGTGCTCACCACTGCTGTGCCTTCCAAGGTGCAGCTCATTGAAGACCAGTTCTGGACTTTGGTGTATCGGCTCCATCATGCTTTAAAGGACGGGAAGGTTTTTCCTGGGGGTGGTACAGTGGAGCTCTTGTGCCTCAGTCACATCCAGGTGCTCACGGAACAGCTCGTGCGACCGGGAAATGAAAAAGCTGTGAAAGAGTTTCCCAGTCCCTGTCCGGCAGAGTACCAATCCATTGCGCTCCAAGCACTGGCAAGCGGCTGGAAGTGGTACCTTTCCGTGGTCATGTGTAACACTGCAAAGGCCAGGTCGGAGTTGGAAGCGTGTGCCTCAGTGGATCATCACCTCAAGAAAGCAGCGGACTGTGGCTCTCCCTCGATGTATGTATTGGAAGAGTTTAGGAGAGGTGGAGTGCTCGGGGGTGGCTGTGGTCCCTTCACTGACCACGGCGAGGGTTTAAAGGTTTGTGATAATGTTGCAGCCAAGACAGAGGCGTGGCGGAGAGCTCTGGACCTGGTGCTGCTGGTGCTTCAAACGGATGCTGAAATTATCACAGGCCCCAGAAGGAACCAGCTCCTGAACTCGCACGTGTCAAGCGAATTTATGTTTTTATAGGACTTCCAGGATTTATAAGTCCATGAGTCAGTGGGAGAAGTCCGGGTGCAACCTACATATCTTCATAGTTTGTAAAGCAAACATTGAGATGTGATTGTGACTTTAGGATGTAACAGCAGAAATCAGAATGAGAGACAGTCGCAAGGTAATTTCTTATTTCTAGAAATGGGAATTAAATTACAAAAAAAATAACTTACGGGTTTATCTCTAAGCCCAGCCATGCATTTCTAGCTAATGGTATTGCTTGTATGGATGTCTTCTAATGTCTTTTAAAGAAAGGTAGAGATCTCTTACATGACACTGGTGTACTTGTTTAAATGAAAGAATATAGTGTCATTATTTCTTAATTAATATCTTGTTCTTAATTTCTGTACATTGCAAACATAAGAGTTAAACTTGAAATAATTTGAATGTTACATTTTATACTGGAGACTGTATTAATACATTCTATTTTTGCATATTTATATGGTTCATATATCTCCTATTTTCCAGTATATACCCTCTGGAATTTCTCTGAGGCTGAATCTTTCCTTTTGGTATTATAGACTGGATGTATCACTACACAAAATTTTCTTTTACATTGCCACTGGTATTTTATATTATTTCGTTAGGGTCTTTCGGTTATCCTTGCAGGCAGGAGAATGTATGTTTTAGGTGTTTGCTAAAAACTGCGAACAAATCTATGACGATGATTGAGGCAAGGCATTTTTACTGTGTTACAGCACTGTCAGTTTGAAAGCAGGGCACTGGAGAACTGGCTCTTCATTGCAAGAAAGAGGTGTGTAACTATGGAGATATTTTTTCGAACATGGCATTCTGAGTCACACTTCAAGTGAAATGTCTCACCAGTCTAGTGAAAACAGAATGAAAAATGAATGGAAATGGGGATTCTAAAGCAGATCCATGCATTCAGGAACTTTCTCATTAAAATGCTCATGGCTGGCAGTACAGGTAATGAAATTCATCCCCAAATAATGTTTAGCTACTTATAGGGGTGTCTGTGTGTATATTAGTGTTACATCTCTGACCCAAAGCTAAATATTTTGGTTTTCTAACAGACCCCAGAATTCAGTGGATTTTGGCAATTAATACTATAGGTGTTTATAGTTTTAATTTGGAACAGTGGTTCCTAGCAGCATAGGGATCTAGTTATATTAAAGTTTTGATCATCCTGCAGTTATATTTTCATTGTTAATCTGTTGGCAAATTGATGTTTAGCTGCTTGGCAACAGTCCTGGTATGCCAAGACATGAGAGAGAAAGAGTCTGGTAGATCAAAAGAGGCCAAAGGAGCTAGGGGCTGTTAAGTGAGAATTAAATGGAAACACAACATATAAATAAATATAAACAGGCTGCTGCTCTGCAAGTGTTTGCAGCTCACGTTTGGCTTTATACTGTTTTTCTTGAACCTTCTGTATCCTCAGCATTGCATAACCCCTGTTCCCAGGGAAAGATCCACTTGCACTTTATTTGAATAATACAGTTAAGTGTGTTATGGAAAAACTGCAGACATGAATTGTATTGAGGTGGTCCAAACATCTATTTATGGGGCTCTTAGACACTGGGAGCTGACGCACCAAATGTTGAGAAAGTCCAAAATGATGTAATTTTTCCAATCAGGCTTTTAAAAAGCACATAATGATACATTTAAATGTTGTGATGCTGAAACCAGGACAAGAAGTTTTCTAAAAAGCTGTCAGACATTATATTTTGATTAATTAACACTTGTTTTTCTACAGGCCAACGAAATGGAAAATTTTATAAACTAGGTAGGTACTGTATCCTGGATTAATCAAAATTCTCTCTTTGATATGTGCTGAAGATTAACATGCATGCTGTCCTCGAGGCATCCTCTTCTGCGGTTTGGAATACAATATACTAGTGTGGCTCCTCAGCCTCAGATCTCTTAAACCTCTTTGCAACATGGAATGGAGATCCTGTGCATGTCTGCCACGGCACTCGGCACAGGGAAGGATTTCAACATCTGCCACGGGCGATTTCAGCTGCTGCCACGCAGAGGATCCTCCTCTGGGCACAAAGGCTGTTTGTGTAGAGCATGATGTGATGGGAGAGCTAAGCTTTTACATGTGATGTGCTTGGGAAATTGGGAAACGGCAGAGATTTCAGGGAAAGGATTGTCCCAGGGAGTTGGCACATCTCGCTCCCCGCTGAAACCAGTCAGGTGCTTCATTTCTCATTTCTTCATTTCTCCCTTGTATCCTAGTATCATCATTCCCGGCTCACTCCTCCTTCTGTATAGGGCTGATGCCATTGTATTTCATATTTCTCTTTATTAGGCAAATTTTTTAGGCCTCTGCTCCTTGAGAATTTCCTGAAATGTAGTGGAGGTCTTACAGCAACAAGACCCTTGTCCCATGCTGGGCCAGCCTAGAGGGCACAGCCCCTTGCCAATTCTGGCCCTGTAAGGGATCTAGACCAGTGATCAATGGCTGTCAAGAGGCACCTGATGATTTGCCTGCTACCAGCTGTGCTGAAATAAGTGAGCTAGGAAATGTAGGAGAATGAGTACCTACAGTGGTCCCAAGGTAGGGAAAGGAGTGACTGTGGGAGGGTGGGGGGTGAGGAGAAAATGCTGAGACCATTTGTTTGCGCTAAACTCCTTTTGATATCCCAGGCCAGGGCTGCTGGAGAAGCTGGCAGAACATTTTCCTTTTTTTAAGGGGAGAGAGCTGGAGAGGGGAATCAAATCTAGGACAAAAGTTATGGAGTGAGAAAAGATTTTCAGCTGTGCTCACAAGGATGAGGTGATTGGCAGACCTGAGTCATCCCATCAGTTACACGGTCAGCAAAAAATCATTCTTGTAGCATCAAGAACTGACCCTCTTCCATGGAAAGTAGGCTGGCTTCCCGTTACCAACTCAGGTAAAGGGACATCTGCAGGAGTTGAACCAACTTTACCAGGTATCAAGAGAATGAAATGTCTTGTTACTGATTTTTTAAAAAATCTTTTTTGCGTGTAAACTCTATAATGCCTCGTTATATGATAGTGCCATACTGAAATGGGACTGAGCTGCTGCTTCAAGGAGGGGCTTGTGTTCTGGAACCTGATGAGTTGCCAGGACTGCTGTGTACAACAGGCACTTCTGGGAGTAACAGAGACTCCCTACAAGCCTTACAATTTGTTTTATCCAGTTTTATCTCTCTCTGTAAATCAGCAATCCTTTTGAGATAATTCCACACCAGTACAGTGAGAGCATAGTTTGTATGACATCATTTGGAAAAAATCAAAGAATCACAGACTAAATTCTGCCACTTGCGACCAGCATCATTGCTTTAATTAACCATTTATTGCAAAGCTGCAGAACCAGAACTCTTTTTTTTTTTTTTTCAAAGCAGTGTGGTAACCAAGCATGAATAGATCTGCAGTCTTAAAGAGCTTTTTCTTTATAGATAATGTTGCTCCAAGAACTAATGTCCGCAGGGATGATTTCAGCACAGCTGACAGGAGAGTGAGAACAGCTCAGGTATGTGCACAAACTGAGACGGTTTGATACTGAATAGTGAAAGGAAGAAAAGAACACACCTCTTACCTGTTTTGGCTCCCTGCCTGTTTATTCTGCTACTAATATCCACTGCTATAGACTTTTGAAAAGCACCCACAGTGGGTCTTTGGCTGCATTTCAGTGCTCGTTTGCTGTGAATACTGAGATTCCGTTTGTTTCATTATGTCCCTTAAAATTTTGTAGGTACAAGGGCTTTTTGGGGCAGAGATGCAGAATGGAGGGAAATAGTAGTTCCCCAACTTCTCCTTCCACATCAGGCCCCAGATGGCCTCTGGGGAGTGGCTTCATGTCACATTTAATCCAACCCCGAGTTCCCCTGCACCATCCCAAGTAGCCATGTGTTCCCATGGTGAGACATGTTTGGGAGGAATCTCTGAGTGCTTTTCAGAGGGGTGGAAAGAAAGACTGGGCCATGATCATGCACAGATGGTGATAGAGCTCATGAGAAGGGGGAGAAACCAAGGCCTGTGTTTGGTTTTCCTGCCTAGCACAGATTCAAAACAAAAAACTGTTTAGTTGAAAAGGAATTCTTTCCTTGGGGACCAAGTGCTACTCCAAACAATAGGATTATTTTTTCATTATTGCAGGAATAGTAAAGATAGCATGCAGTTTTTATTTAGAAGTAATGGGAAGACTGGCCCTGACTGTCTTTTATTCCTGCTGAAATCAGTAGAATGGGGTTGAGTGCTGTTCACAACTGTTGTCCACTGTGTTGTGAGACCAAATATTTAACCAACATTGCAGATCTGGAGAGATGACTAAAAATAACACAGTTGGTGAACTTATTTATTTCCAAGGTGTGATTTGAGTCACTGCTTTCACTGACTAAACTTCAAAACAAAACTAAACAACAGAAAAGTTCTGTTTGTTAGTACTGGAGAGCCAGAATAACCTCAGAGGAGTTGTATAAAATGCATTTTATTTATGTATCTACATATATATGCACATTCTAGAGCAGAACAGGAAGAGTTGCTCAATTAGCAATATTAACCTATAGTCTAGTCAGACAACTCTGAACTAGGGCAGTTATTCACGTCCTGTTTATGTCAGAGAAAACCATTGAAATACCCCCTGTTTTTAGGGTAACTATCTAGTATCTGTAAATCCTGTTTCTTTTTCCAAACCAGCCCTGTAGAAAAAGGATCTCTCCAGTAAGCTGAAAGGAATTGTGTCTTGTTTTGGGTATTAATTCCTGCATTCCACTTGCTGCTCCCTGCATTTCAGTTCTGTCTGGGAGTCACAGCTCAAGGATACACCTGTACCACTGTTTTAGGGGAAGTGAGCACAATTACATGTGTATAATTCCATATCAGTATAATGTATTTTATTTCCTACAGTGATGAAACTTAGCTAGTACACCTGCAGCAATACAGGTATGTTGATTAGATCAGTTTCATTAACTTGCAAAGTCCTGCTAATAAAACATTATTCCAGTTCCCTGAGCACTTTTTTCTCAAGGTAAGGGGCAGTCAGTGTTCAGTAGTACCTCACGTCTCACTGCCCTTCATCTCTTAGTTTATGTGAGCACTGTTTAAATAACCATCCCAAACAAATCATCCAAACTGTGGCTCACGGGTACTTGCTTTCTGGAGCTGTTTAGCTGGGACAGTATGCTGATGGCTGCCAGAAGCCAGGAAACTTGGATGCAATTGGCAGTAAGAGAGCTTTACTGGAATTGAAGCCCAAATCTATCCCTGTTTATCTGAAGTACCAGGCAGTTAACTTGAAAAATGGTTTTACGTGTGACCCTGGCTATGCAATTCTTCTAGCTTGTAATGGACATCTCAAATACAAGAGCAGAGCTGTAAATAAGCTCAACAGAACTGCCAAATGTCAGATCACTAATTGCTATACATGGAGTTACTGTGGCTGATTTGGGAACGGCTCTCCAGTCTCAGCTCCAGTGATGGATACTTGGGACTGTTTCCCAGCAGAGCTTGAGGAGAACCCCCAGCCTCTCAGATCCTTCTCAGAACCATTCATAAGGCCAGTGAAACTGTGGATGAAGAGAGAAGTTTCAAGGCCAGGAGAAACTGGAGGAAATCCAGTGTCTCTTATTTGTTCATTTCATCATTAAACAGACTTATTATTAAACTGCTGAAGAAAGGTCTTCCAAAAATACAGGAGCTCATTTAAAAGTATGTGACTTTTGTCTGTGCCAAGAGGTGCTGTTTGAATTAACTGTTTGCTCACCTGTAAAACAGAACTTCAGACTGCCCTACAACATGAGACTTGGAATTTAACACATGGCCATGATGTGAAGAGGCATTGTACAAATAGGATATTCCATCCCTTCCCCTCCCTCACATGCTTGTGCCCATCTCTCAGGTCAGCATTCCTCCAAGTTGAAATAGGGTTTATTAGGAATTGCATGTTCTTTTAAAAGGCAAATCAAGCTGTTTTTGTTCTGGTTTATGTGTTGCTATGAGCCACTACGAATTCAGTTCTTGAATGAGAATTCACAGATGCTTTTGCTGTGTGCTTTTGCTTTTGATATGTTATTCTCCGGAGACTGGAGGAGAAGAGGAAATCATACTTTGGTCGTGAATTAATACAGGAACCAATCCCTTTTTCATTAAAAACATCAGTGAAGTTTCCATGGCTTTGGGGAGTTGGTCCCTAAGAAACAGATTTTTGCAAAACCATGATCGTCCTTCCTCCCTCTTCTGAATAGTGGCAAAGGGTGACTTTTGGATGATTTCTTAATGGCAAGAAATGTAAAATTGAAGACTGCTAATGCTGATGAGGAGTGCAACCTTCATTAAAAGCCAGTCTTTCTCAGATGAACCTCTAGTAAGCTCTAATAGCAATAACCATTTGTTAATGATGACATGGAAAACATTTCCTTCAGAGATGCAGTTAGGTTGAGCCATGCTTTCCACTGAAGAATTTGATGAGGATTAAAAGCCCAGCATCCCTAGGTTAAAGGATGCCTCCTGGAGGGAATGTCCCTTAGGAAGAACAGTCAGCTTAGGAAACAGGCATATCCAGGTCTATCAATCTGTTTCTTGTCTTAAAACTGCAAACTCTGTAGAGAAGAAACTCTTTACTCTGTTTATATAGTATGTAACGAAATGAGTCCTTGGATAATGATCGGGAGTCAGAATTATTGTAGTAATGAATGAATGTTTGATGTCCTCTAAGATTTGGCTTCTTCCCCTTGAAAGACATTTCCTTGATTTGCAAACCTGATAAAGCTGATGGCATTTTTCTAAAAGCCTTCTGCATTGCTTGGCCATAGACAATTCCCACAAGTCTGAACTCCATAAGGATAATACCAAAGACAGAGTAGTTCTTGGAGAGTAATAGTAAACTTTGACAATGAACACAGTAGCTCCTTTTTTTGGAATATAGGGTGAAGATTAAACCACAACAGTTATAATGTGCCAGGCAGAGCTCTGAGTAGTCCTACAACTTACAGTGCAAACCCACTAGAGCAGAACAGTTCCTCTACATCTGAGCTGGCACACTGGCAGCATGGAATGAATGTTGTCTTTTTGAATGCCTGGGAAATGAAATGAGACCACAATATATGTGTGAGGGGTTGGAGTTTCGCTAATTCTTTTTAACATCTCTTTGAAAGAATTCCTCATAATCTGCAGTTGTTTCCTTTACATGCAATTTCTGGCTTTAGTGTTAGTCTCCAGTGTTGGATCTCTGTCTATTTGTCTTGGTCTGACAGAAGTGTTGGAAGCTGCCCCTTGTCATGTTTCCTGTATTGCTGATGTGATGCAGTGCTGGGTCAGGCATATTCGTCAGCAATGGCTTTAATATTGCAAGCCAAAAATGAACAGACTTCATTGCTGCAAGTTTGAGGAAAATCCTTCCTTCCTCTCTTTGCTTTACTTGGGGTTGTTTTGGTTGTTGGTTTTTTTTAAAGTGGAAACTTAAATTGCTTTTTTAGAATTGTGCTTTTCATCTGTGTCTGGCTCTTCCCCTGCTCTGTTTGCTCTTGAGTCCCCAAAATTAGCAAGAGTAATGTTCTAGTTTGCAGTGCAGTAGGAAAGAATAACTTGACTTTCTAAAATGTAATAAACAGTGCAAGACCTGGAGCAAGTACAAAACCTTCAGACAAGGTGAAAGCCCCCAGAAGAATACCTCTATTCAAAATGTCTGTGGATGTCTGCAAATACTGCCAGGAGCTTAAGTCTTGTCCTTTTCGTTTCCAAACGTGTATTAGGTTTTTCTTTAAAAATACGTACTGTATCCCTGAACTCTTCCATGCTCCTAGTCAAAGAAGGTAGTATTTCCTTTAGACTAGTTGATTCATACATAAAATAAAATCTGTGAGACGTTATTTTGGTCTTAGTTATTTCCCTCTTGTGATATTGGATGGAAAACAGTCTTTTTAAAATATTCAAGCTTTAAAACCGGCAAACATGTCTAGCTGAGGGTTGAGGGCTACCTGGCTCGATGTCTCAGGAATTCCACTGGATTTAAAGCCATTTCTAACGGATCTGATCCAACTTTGGTAAAATGTCCTATACTCTGGGACGTGCTGCTATACAGCAAATCTTACAGATCTGTACACTGCACTTTATTTCTTCCTTGTGTTTTGGTTTTAAATGAAATTAGTTATAATCTTCCCTCCTCTTGTTTTTTGCAATAAAATACCTGCTTTACAGACAGGGCAGAAAGGTTTTACTTTGTGTCCAGCTACAGACTTACCTTTCTGTAATGCCTGCAGGTTTAATTAATGAAGATAAAACCCTTACATCACACAATCTGGTTTGTACCTATGTCTCTAAATGCACCTGGGATGACTTAGAATAATATGCAAGCAGATCACGGTAATTTGTTCCTTAAATATGAGCTTTGTCATTATTTTGGGGTCAATATGATGGAGTGAGAGACTGTCTGTTGTTCAGTGTGTCATCTCTTCCACCTGGGTGACACCCATCTGTTTGAATGTCCCAAGCAGAGGCTAATTTTGTATTTGTGCTGTTGCCAGCAGCCTAAGAAGGATTCTTTGTGGCATTTATTTACTCCTTTTTATTTGCCTCAAAATCACTGCTGATTGCAGCCTGAGTCTCTCTTTGTGGTCTGTTGAGAACAATAGCGAAAATTGGACTGAAATTTAACTTGCTGGAAAGAAGTTTTAAGTGGTCTAGGATTTATTCTTGGATTGTTTTGCTGTGTCACCATCTTTGATTAGCTGATAATTTCCTGTTCATTAATGACAAGATAGTCAAACAGCACATCCTCTGCAGCAGAGGTTGTCTCTACACGAGTAGCTTTTCGTATGAGAAGTCTAGGCAAGAGAGGATTCTTCTTGGGCATGCAAAATGTGCATGGGAGGAAGGGATTAATATTAGGATGATGGCCTCATCATCTGATTTGGCCTCTTAAATCCCTTTGGAAGCGCCAAGTCCAGAAATTCTTCCAATTTTCTTACAATCCCCTCTGTATTCTGCTTCTAACAAAGTCCTGTGAGAATGACTGCAACTGATGAGAAAATTAACTGAGATTTGAATCACATTTGAAATTGGCAGGAAAGTGAGGGGCTTAAAGCCAAACTCCACAACATCCTTAAATACGGAGTATTTGGGATCAAGAGCCCAGTGTTTGCTTCTGAGGAGAACTAGGGCTACTTGTGATTTGCTGCAATCAATCAGGACTTTCCACTCCCGTAAAAGCAATGTCACTGGCAATGAAGTGCATGGAAGAGAGAGTCACCCTGGAGGCTCGTCTGGGGGACAGCACCAGCAGTGGGTGGGATCCCCTTCCTGGTGTTATCTGGAGTATGGAAAAGCCAGGCTGTAGAATATCATGAGTCCATTTTTTGTTGCTGTTGTTTTGTTTGGGGTTTTTTTAATGAGTTGAGTACCAGAGGTTGGCTACAGTTGATAATTGGGATTCCTGAGAGAACCGTGTGACCTTCTCAGACATAATTCTGAAGGCATTAATTACATATTGCTGGTATTTCAAACTATAATTAGAGATAGATACTATAGGTAAGTTGCAGACTTCTCAGTAATCTGAAGCAACCTAGTTCCACAAGAAATTTTGGAGACAAGTAACCCCTTGAAGCCTAAAATTGTTCTACTGTTACTATTGCTTTTTGTTTTCATGTTTAAATCTTGCAATTAGTGTTCTTAAAAAAATAATAAATAAAGCAAAAGGCAAATACAGACCATCTGTGAAACAGAAAGAAATTGTTAGAAGCTGCATCCACGAGGATCTCTGGGAAGAGTGCCATAACACAACTAAGCATTCAGCCAGCATGCTATAATTACAAATTAAACATTTTAAAAACAAATTCCAAGTTGAAAATAAAAATCCGTTCTGCTTATTTCTTTGTGGTAGAGAGTCACATTAAGTTTTGGAAATTACCATCTATCCTCTGCATACTGCAAGGTAGTGGGGTCTGCATGCCCTCTACAAGTGGGATTTCTTGAACGGGGCACCTCATCAGGCATTGCTCAAGTCCATATTTCAGTCAAGAGACTGAATTCAGGAGAATTTAGAGCAAGCCTGGAACTTGCAGTGTGTTTTAGAGATCTGGCATAATGGCAGGTAATGATATTCTATGTTTATGGCATATATAAATGTGCCTCTTGTTCTAGGAAATGGTTTGTTCAGTTCATATCAACTGGATTCATTTAAATAGAGGGTCATTGACAAGGATATGTTGAGACATAATCTTTTTACACTTGAACTAGAACACAGTCTCTAATACTTTCTCATTTCTTACTTTTATCTAATGGAGCATTTTGCTGGCTTAAGCCAGACTGGAGCTGATGACTTCTGGGATATGCTTGAGGTAAAAATGCTTTCAGCAAAGTCAACTAAGCATTTGTAATAACAATTTATATTATAATTTACTGCTGTATTTCCAAGAGGAACAAGTTTAAACTTTAGTTCTTGAAAAAGAAAAGCCAGGAAAAGAATTCTGTAAGTGAAAGAAATGGATGATGACACAATGTTTAAGATTATTCCTGAACAATTTTGTCACGTAAACCAGACTGGTTTTTTCTAGCCATGCCCTGTGTTTCTCAGAAAAATGTTACCCTCAGTTTTAGAGGTTAGATCCATATGTCAAATAGATCTGTCTTCTCCATGAAAACCAGAAGTATTCCTGAGAACTAAAGATGACTATAATAAAACAAAAATCTCCAGAATAAAATTTCTTCATTAAGAGCAGATTAATATGAGACTGAACAAACAGATTAGTTCCTCAGGGAGGTTCAAACTAGCTGCAAGAAAATGGTTTGACGGGTCAGGTACAAAATAGTACATCAAACATAACACAAATCTTGGAACCTTGATAATTTAAAACAAAAAAAATCCTCTCATATATTTAATTCTAAATAAATAATCAGTTATTATTTTTTAAGTTTTGATGTTTTGGTGTTTTGAATGTTTTGAATAGGAAAAACTGAATTTTGTGCTTTGAAGAGGAGCATAAACCAATGGCTTTTAAGGGGAGGCTCATCAGGTGAGTTTTCTGTGGACATCTGAAAGGAATAAAGATGTCTATGGTAAACACAAGTACTGCAACAAGTGTAAAAATTCAAGCTTTTGTGCTTGCTGATCAGATGTTTTGGTTTTTCCTTACGACATCATTATAGAAATGGAGACCATGTATTTCACTGTGAATTTCTTTACTTGGTTTTGGAACTTTTGCCTTAAGCTTTTCTTAGATTTTTCAATACCTCTGAAGGGATACGATTTAATTTCAGACTTCTGTCTGGGTTGCATTGTAAGCTTTACTCTGGTCATAACAGCTCTTGTTTTTGATTGCAATTAACTGAAATTTCTTTTGTTAGGATTAGAAAATCTGCTTTCTTCCTCTTTTTAAAAGAAGCTGCAGCATTCATAACAGCTTATTACTGCTCACTCTCCTAGAAAGAACGGGAAATTAGAGCTTTGAAATGAAAGTATCTTGAATAATAGAAAGGTAATGTAGTGTAGTGACAGAGGTTCCATTTCCTGATCTGTCAAATCTATAACTCCAAGGCACTGCACAGGTGAGATACTGGCCCTGTGTCAAGGGGGTGTAACTATACCACCAGTGTATTTCTTTACTAGAAGGGCCAGCTGGGGAAATAATTGCTATTATTTATATCCAGTCTGTCCACCTCCATACTTCCACTTCTCAGCTCTTCCCATATGTCCTAGGTGTGTTACATCAGCAAGTCTTAGCACTGCTGTCATCTGGTCTGTACTTCTGGCGTTCCACCACGTGAAAAACTCTTCTCTGGACAAAGTGCATTCTGGAATAAGTCTTCTGTGTGCCTCATGGGATAAGATGAGCAGCAGCAGCCCAGAGCTGTTGTGCTGAGTCAACTTAAAATGCCAGCTGCTGGTTAATAACAATTAGAACTTGTTGACACCAATTCCATTGGTGGTTCTTACGAAGTAAATACCTGCTTGCTCACTGTTATTTAATTGAGGTGATGTCAGGCAGACAACACCAGCAGTGACTGGAGAGAGACTATGAATCCAACTTGACTTCCCCCACTTTCAATTCTCCAGAGACTGCTAACAAAATTATTGAGATTTTTCCCTCTCCAGTGAATAAGAAATGCTGAGTAAAAGGATATTACGTAAATTGGCTGACATTTGCAGTGGACTAGCTAATTCTCATTGCCTTGTGTGTGTGGTGGCTGTGTGTGTGCACATGTGCCTGGTATTGTCAATGAGCTCCCAACCCACTCCCCTCTGCTCCCAGCAGGCTGTTGTGAGACTGAATTTTGGGGGTTACGTAAGAGACAGTCTAGGAAAACATCCCAGCCATTTGGAATTTACCCTCGGCACTAACCTCGTTCCTCCATTGTGTCATACTCTTTTAAAAAAATTATTTTTTGTTTTGTGGCGTGATGGGGATGTGTCTCATCTGAAAAAATGATGTCTGTCTGTCGTGGGGAGGGAATTGGGTGTACCAAAAACTTTTCCTTGCTTCTGCTTTCCATGGGCTGTGGCTGCAGTCCCTGGAGTCAAAAATCTCTTCTTTCTCTAACAGCTGGGAGCTGAAGACTAGAAAGGGCAATCGTGCAGCAAAAGGAGATAAAAATGAGCTGTTAGGGCTGGATCTTTACCCTACTGGCAGCTGCAACAGGTGCTGTGTCTGCAAAGAGTTACTCTTTTCTTCTTTCTGACAAACTATTTCCCTTAAAAAGTAACAAAAAAGCAATGTTGTGAGATTATACTTTATGGCCAGTGAGCATGGGGTCATTTCTAGTTTGAATAGGTGGATGTGAAAATCATAAAACACATTCCAGTGAAAGTGCATTTCAACAGGAGCGTCACTTGTTTGATATGTGTAGTGCGTTGTGCTCATTCTGAATGTTGCTTCATATTCCTACACATTTGTAAGGATTTTTATCCAACGAGTTTTGCTTGGCCTGTCTTAAAACACCAGAAGCACACTCCAGTAAAATTTTCTTATACTACTTTGGAACAGAGCAGTTACTTTATTACATGTGATTTTTCTCTTGCGGCCTGGAACCTTAATCCTGATTCTACTCAAGTTTCATAGCAAAGATCTTAGTAATACTTGTTTTTTCTTTTACTAGTGGTTGGGATCAGACCTCTAGGCCCTGCCTCTGCTTTGTAATGTACTGAAAATACTGGTTTTAAAAGTGGGGAATTTCTTAAACATTCTGCTCTCAATCTTTGCAGGTTGAAGTAAATGAGAGTTCAGCTAAATGCAACAGAGCAGGAATTACAGCTGAATTCCTCCCAGTGCCACTGCTTCTTGTATGCTAAAATCAATAGATTGAATTCAGACAGGAGGAAAGCAAATGCAGCTCCTTTGTTTATGCACACTTGTACCACATCGGAATTCTGGCCAATTTGATCTAGTCTCCTAAGCTAATTGCATACAGTTTGTTCCAGTCCTTTCCTCCCATTGCTTACAGCACGATTTGCCTGTCTTGCATGTAACCATTCTGGAAAAAAGACTCGTGTCTGAGAGGTAATGCAATTGTGTTTTCAATTATCCCATGAGGTAGTCATCCAAACATAATAAAAGCTAACCTCTCTTTAAAGACAGTACACAAACCTGATGTAAAGAAACTGAAATAAGAATAGTCAGAGACTATTCAGTGCTGATCTATTTTGTATGTGAATGGAAGAACAAAGGTAGCCTGCTTTAGTCCTCCTAACAATCAAAACTATTCACCTCTGTCGTCTCCTAACACAGCAACACACACACTGCAGCTTTTTTCCCAGACCACTAGGAATTTGTGTTGTGTCTTGGGCATGTGGCAGCCAAAACCCATTTGTTTACCCCTTCATAATTTTCAGGGGCCTCTTTTCCTTCCTATTTCAGAAAAATTACTTCCATCTGCTAAGTAGAGTTGAATTTTTAAAAAAAGCTGGATAAAGTTACAAATTATGCTTTTTTTTAAAATAACACAAATCACTTCATCATTAATTCTGTGACATCTTTACTGAGTTGTCCTTACTGCATGTCCTAGACCCAGGCAGTTTCACATATGTGATGCATGGAGCCAGGACTTCTAGTGAGAGCTGGCTGGGAACTCAAATGTCTTCAAAATAAGGGCTGCCATCATCAGTTAAAAGAGTCCAATAGATTTTTAAGGGATTTGGATTGAGGCCTGAACTGACTCCAAAGTGCTGAGATGCTTTATTGGTGCTTAATTTGGAGAGCATGGGACATGTCTGGGAATCAACTGTTTAAAATGACAGACAAAATAGAGACACCCTAAAATACTAATTTCTCTAGAAGCTTATGCTTAGGGTATTGAAGGTGAAAGTGTAAGGAAGAATGGCAGAAAAGGTTTGTTATCAAGCTAACAACTCTAGTGACATGAATTTAATTGTAGTAATCCCCTAAGCTTGAAAAAGGTTTTAAATAAAGCTCCCAGATAGGTCCAGTTGACTCCTGAAACATTAATTGTGTATGTCTGCCAGTCATGTGGCACTGGCCAGGCTGCTTTAAACATGGAATCAAGTTGGTTCAGAATAATAGTTGAACTAATTGTTTAATAAAATCTCAGATTTTATTAGATGATTAACCTAACTTTATATTTGCTATAGGCTCTGGAGAAAACGTGCATTGGCAGTAACTCATTCTTTATATTACAGTTTCCACTTCTTCCTATATATACTACTTCCTGCTCTCCTGCCCCCAGCTCCTGAGAGCTTTGCTGTGATACTTTTTAACTGTCTCACCCGTTTGCCTTCATGGAGCAAGGACATAAGGAATGGCTCTTTTTTTGGCTTTCCTAAGCAAATGTCTTTGGGCTGTACTCAGGTGCACCTTCCCCTTCAGAATTTCTGATACTTTTATTTGCTAAAGATCACAGTTCTCTGCTGCTCCATTCTGTTCTCCATTCCACAGCCACAGCTGGGAAAAGTATTTATTCTCATCTGTGTTTCTGTGGTGAAACTGGCCACTAGGAAAAAAACCCAGTGTTCCATAAAAATAACTGTGCTCAATAATAAATTTGTGCATGAGGTCATATTCTTAATCTGAAAATAAATAGCTAAATAGTTTTGGGGTTTTTTTAAGTCCAAAAAAGCAGCAAGCAGGAAGAAAGGAGAACCGTAGTTCAGCAACTAATAAAGCCTTTTGGTACTGCTGTGAGAAGGAGGCTGGAATAAGGCATTGTCCTTGAAAGTCATCAACAAAAATGAAGTAATTGGCATGGCCCTGGTGTCACCTTACAGTGTCTGTAATGGTAGGGATTGTGACAAGAGACATATTAGTGAAAATTACGGGAATTCTGTCCAGTAGGAGATGAAGTAATTTGATGAAGGGCCATAAAGGCTCTTGTATACTTTTCTTGGGAACACACAAGTGCTGTAGGTAAAAATATTTCGATACCTTCATATGATTCTTATCTGTATGCATTCAGAATAACATCTGGAGATGACTGCCAAAGAAGTCAGTGGAGAGGTGCTATTTGAAGGGTGTGAATAAAAAGTAATGTTACCATAAATTCCAACCAAATAGGTGAGGTAGCCTGGGGATATATCCTGCGCACATCCTGTTCTTCCTTCCATACATTGCTATATGCAGGGACTTGTATCCCTGCTATCTGTGCAGCCAGCCTTTCTTTTGGCATGGTGTGCCCTGCTTTGTGGAACAGCATCATGGTATCTTCAGGGAGGCCAGGGCAGACAACAGGAAGTAAAAACCTAAGAGGAAGGCTTCATCATTTTCTCCTTGCTTGTCTTCAGATCATCCCAGAGCAAATTTTTTTACATTGGTAAAAACAAGGAAGGATGTTGGCTCTGAACTGTTCAAGTGCTACTTGATACCAGCGAAGTCTGCTCCATGGGACTGCCTTGGCAGCACCCTCCCAGCCCACGTGTGGGGGAGCTTCTGCGGGGGCCGAGCCCTGCAGCTGGCACCCAGCAGCAGCGGCCCTGGCAGGCTGCAGCTCTCCCAGGATCCCATCCCTTGGGCACAGCTCCATACGTGTGGCTGCTGTCCGGGCCCGGGAGCTGACAGATGACATCGTGCTCTCTGCAGGCCCACACAGCTGGGGAGTGACTAACCCAGCCTGGGCTGTGCACCCACACACTGATGTCATGAGGGGGGCCAATACCTCTGAGCTGACTCTCCTTGCCTTTGTGCACATCAGCCACAGCAGTGGCAAACCCAACAATGGGCAGGAAAGGAATCAAAGGAAAACCCAGCTTCACATTAGGAGCAACTGATGTAAAATGGGTTGTGTAACTCAGTGAAAGGAATCATCAATATTAGCTTGGTCATTTTGAAATAAATGAATCATTAGATGACAAAGCCCATAAATTGTTTCATAAACAGCTGTTACTTTAATATGAAAACCCTGAGATTATTCTGTCTGAAAAATTGCTGTTCAATTATGAATGGAAATAAGACCTAAAATCCAGCATCCATCTTGGCCAGGATGCCCAGGGTATTTTACAAAATAAGCTTCTGAGCACACTTCTGAGTTATATCCATCCTGGCATTTAATACGTGTATGCAAACATATGCACTAAAAATGCTGTCTGCCCACCTTGATTTCAATTAATTCATTAATATCATTAATTGCAATGAATTTGACTTGCTGGTCTTTGAGGGAAAGGCTTTTATCATTATTTACTTGCTGAGTTTTCTATTGTTTTTACAAGGTACTTGTTGACTGTGGTGAAATGACTCAAGGTATGCGATTAGTCAGAACGAGAGCCCTTAATATTTATGGCAATAAAGTTTGCCACATATATTTTTGTTATTTTTCCTTGCAGGGAAGCACTCCTAGGTGATGTACAAGTTTGGGTTTGGATGTAGTTGCTGAGGTAATCGATGCCATGATACCTTCTTTAAAGAAGAATGAAGAGTTTTGTAATTCAAGTTTTATGATAGGCAGGTGATGGGCAATCTGATGGGACTCGGGGACACCCTGCCAGGGAGTGAAATGGGGAGCTGGGAACTACCATGAGGAGAGAAAGTGCTGGGAGAAAGGCAAATGAAGGAGTCTGTGGAAAAAATGAGCTGTAGGGTTACAAGGATTGGCTGGGGAATTAGGACGTGGGCTTTGAACTTCAAGGAAGGCAGGGATTAAGAAGCAGTGGGGAAAGGAAACCCAGCTCTGGAGCACACGGCTAGAAGCCATAGTGGGATACAAAGGAAAAGCAGTCCAGAGAACAGAGCTTGGCATGAGCTGCTGGGGAAAGATTTAGAAACAGGCTAGGAACCTGTGCCTGACAGCAGGGGAAGGGAAAGGAACAGGGTGGGGACAAAGGATGAGGAGACAGGCTGGGGGTGGAGGGTGGGGCAGCCAAGAGAAAGGAAGATGAGTCTGTGCCTATTTCGGTGTCCTCCTGGTTCTCACTCCTGGGTCTGGGATTACACAGCCTTTCCCTTCATCTGCTGTCAGAAGACACTGTAATCCACTGATAACATGCACACATTGACTCCTACACAGGAGACAACCTGTCACAGGGGGCAACCTTTTACTGCTGAAGACAGAGTCATCGTGGCCTGTGGCAAAGCCAGCTTTATCTCCAATATCAGCTGATAGGCCCCAGAGGGTATGGGTAGGGAATTTGTGAGTTTTAGATTAACAACATGAACAGCCCACAAAGTTTTCAGAGCAAACATTCAGACTTGAAATGGCACCCATAGCTCTTACTTTTCATTCTTAAGTCCCCGTTGCTTGGGGTTTGCACATTCAGCATTCTCCTTAAGGTACAGCTGGTCTTTCTGTAGAGTTTTTCCAAATGCCATGTGAAGTATGAAATGGCTGGAATTCATGGCAGCAGTTGAACAAGGCAGAAGTCAGTAGCTGGCCACATTAATGTCACAGTGAGCTTCATCTTTAGCATTTGCTGGGGGTTCTTGGACCAGGTGATACAGCTTTTACAAAGAAAATTAACATGAAACCAGTAAAGCCTGAGCAGGTCCTTCTCCTGCCACTTTCCTGTAAGCCCTGAGCTCTTCACACAGATATTGGGCTGGTGGCAGAAAAGCAAAATCCATTTGCACAGCTATTTATTATCTCTGGACTAAGGGTTATATAGAGCAACTCCTTTTGCTCTCCACAAAGACGGGCATGTTCTCACAAAATTTCTATCGAGTGCTTGGTGGAAGACTGCACTTGATAAGGTTAATGAGGGTGCAACAATGTCGTTTATGCAGGCATTCATTCTCTAATTTTTCCAGAGGAGGAAAAGGATATAAACTAGTGATTCTTAGAGTATTGCTTTTGCATAAAAAGAGACAAAACACTGAGCAATTTAACCTCCCAGATGCTTGGAAGTTAATTATTGCAGGTCAGCTTTGAGATAATAGCCTGGACAGTGCTGGGAAAGTCATTTTTTGGCATATAACAAATTCCATGTTGGCGTGCGGACAGCGGATTACAGTTTTTTAAACCACCACGAAGAGCTGCGCTAAGCTCTTGTCTCTCCAAGAAACAAACAAGATTTCACAAGAGCCAGTTGGCTGAAGTTGCACTTACAGTACTTGTAACTTCAGATATTGTAGGAGATGCAGTAATGTGAACTTAAAGACGTATAGGAATGGTTTCATAGCTGAGACGGGGGATTGCAGAACCTGTTTCTCCTAAGCTGGTCGCTGCATGGATGGATGCATTGGGGTGTGGTGCAGCAATAACTGCATCCACCCCAGCACTAAACACTGCCTCAGGCTCATTTGGGATAGTTCTCCCTCCCTAGAACTAAAAGCTAATGCAGCACAAGGGACCACATCATTTATTTGCACTTCCAAAGGCATTCCAGGGCCTGTCTCTGTTCTCAAATGCTGCTGTGCCGATACCCTGAACAGTGACCTGTCTTTGTAAGAGGTTTATCGTGTTCACCGTGCCACTGGGATTCTGTCTGTGTTCGGCTTGTGATGCTTGGTCTGTGACCTGCTGCTACAGGGTGTTATGCTCTGGGGAACCCTTCAGTGGGGCCTAGGTTTGGGGATCCATGGAAACCATCCTGAAACAAAGAGAAAACAAACGAGTGAGTTGTTGTGACATTGCTTCTGGAATACTATCAGTACAGATTGTTACCAAGAGAGGGGTTTGGGTTTGTTTCTTTATTCTTGCTATTTTCCACCTGCCAGCTGATACATTCTACAGAAATTATGCAGCGCAAGATTTCAGTTGTGCAACTGGTAGAAGCTAAATTAATGATGTAGTAAAATAATTTTTAAAAAATTTGTAACGTCTCACTGATCTCATCTCTCCTTGCCCTTCAGTGTGAAATGATGAAAGCTGCGTGATGTGGTAACTCGTGTTCCTTGGGAATAGTCTGTCTTTGCTATATTCCTCCATGAAGTTACTTTGGCCTTGTGCTATAACATACCAGTGAATGGAAAAAGTATTTTGCTCACTTCCACCTATATTTAAATTTCCAGCTGAGGTCCTGTGAATAATATAACATTCTCCAGAATTAGCCCATATGGAAGTTATGAATCACATGACCTGTATAAGAACCTAATTTAAAAGAGGATAAAGAAGAATCTATAACAAAACTTTGACTATTTCAGGATCACTTGCTAGGAGACAGACAGTGAAAGAGACACTTTTGACTGGGGGGGTGGTTTGTAGTTGATGTGGAAGTGTTCAGAGTTAAAATTGTTGCAAGCAGACTTGTTGCAAGTGGCCCTGCTTGAGGTGGGGGGGTGGCCCAGATGTGCAGAGGTGGTTTCCAACCTCAACTATTCTGTGGTTATGTGAAGATCCACTTCCTAAGAATTTCTATGTGCTCTGATCAAATGGGATAATGGCTTTCTGAAATGACAACAACCACACAGGAAGGCATGGGCTGCGTCTTTGGATCTGCCTCAGAAGCACTGATTTCCCCCCCAGTACAGGGAGAAAGATCTCCCTGTAATCTCCTAATGTGTATCTAAGCACTTCCAGTGCAAGAGAAACTGCTTTACCCTGCGGTGACATGAAATGTGGCTTAAGTCCTGAGCAGGGGCCAAGTTACTTTGGGACATTTTTTGCCACTCTTCCAGTGATGTGGGATCAGGAGATATAAATACCCAAATCGTGATCTTGTGGTTATAATGCAGTGCTGCAACAAAAAAATACAGCTTTATGATTGTTCCCGTTAAGGAAGCTCTGAACAAGTACAGATTTCTTTGAAATCCAATATTACCTGAAATTCTTTGAGTTCATGATGTTTGATTACAGAGTGTTTTTATAAATTGTTTTTTTAATGTATATTATCAATCTTTATATTGACATTATTTTCTTAGCCTGGAGTAATTTTGCTAATTTAGATGTATTACTACTCTATGCAATGTGGATACAGAGAAAGAGAGTGTGTATATGTGTTTGTATGTACATTAGAGAGACGGAGAGGGGTGATCTTGCTAATTCTGAACTCTAACCTCCATAAATATTTGTTCTTAGAACATTATTTCTCATTTCTCGTAAGCTGAGGTCACTACTGCATCTCTTACATCTGCAACAGCTGTCAGTGCTTCTAGACAGTTCAGTTCTTTTTCCAAGTGCAATCATTTTGGACCACAGCAAATTTGATTTACTTCCAACTTAGGCCTCACTGGATTGTTCGTTCTCTTATCTTCAGCCGTGCTGGGCTGTTGTGGTTCCAACATCAACCATTTGTAAAGACAACCCAAAACAAAGTTTTGGCCGTCTGTGGCATTCTCAGATTAAGCATATATTGAGAAAATGTTATTTACAAAGACATAAACAAGTGTCCACTGGTGCTCTAGAGGAATAAAGTACTCTTCTGAACTGGAATGGAGACCATAAGAGGTTTGTAATAGGGAGAGGGGGTTTTTTTCTGTTGTTGATGTGATTTCTTTCTATTATTTGCACTAGGAAAAAAAAAAAGATGAAGAGCAAAGAAATAAGCTATTGCTTAAAATAAGTATTGATGAAGGATCATAAAAATCATGAGAAATTTAAAAGAAAAGCTGAACTTCTGTTACAGGTTTTTTAAGAGTGACCATGCAAGTAGACTTTGTCAGGCACTTAATATCCATATATACTTAAAATAGAGAACTTTTGCCTCATAAACTGCACTTAGAAAAGGTGGGCAAAAAACCTGAAACTGCTTTCTATAGTAATTAATATTTAGAAGGAAAATTCAGCTAGAAGGAAAACTCAGGTTTGCGGCTGTTTGTTTGCATCATACAAAGCAGGTGCAGCATGTGTTTAAGCTGCTGAACAAACACATCAGTGTTGATCCAGAATATAAATATCAGCCCTTGTGGTGAAAGAACTAAGAATTCTGAGGGAAAAATTGCTACTGAATTCTTAAACTCATGCTCAGGCTTTGAAGGAAAGAAATCTAAGCAGTTAGTATACTTAAAATTAGTAAACTTAAAATTAAGCAGTTAGTATACTTAAAGTCAAGTTTTTGGCATTGCCTGTGACAAGTGAGCATGTGGGAATTTGGTGGGAGATCTTCGGTGTCAATATGTGCTGGAGAAGGGAGATGGATGATTTTTTTCCACTGTTAGCTGAGTGCTAGACAACACAGGAAAAACTTCAGAAGGGACACAGCTTATCCATCTCTTTTTGGCTAATTGCTACTTGGATATGCACTAAAGAGAGGGATTGGGAAGCCCAACAACTGGAAGCATTCCCTGCCGCCACAGTGATACAAACCACCTGCTGATGTGTCTGAATGGTGGGAAGATGGATGAGCCAAAGTGTTCTGTGTGTCTTTCCTTTCTTTTAATTGCTTTGCAAAAGTGAAGGGTGTTTTGTTTGTTTTATTTTAATTCTGTAGTAGAACAGGTCTTCTGCAGATTAATTTAGGATGCTTTTCAAACACCATTTTCATTATTCCTTTGGGAGCAAACACTCTGAGATGTTGTCCTGGCAAACTGTCAAGGCTGAAACCCCTCTAAAACCAGCTTCTCTGAAAGGGGATTGACATTTCCTGGGCTTGTTGTATGGCAGGATTTGTAATAGTAACTGCTGGAAAGCCCGGAAAGTTGTTGCACCATGGATTAAAAATGAAAAACTGATGAGGCTGATGGAGTTCTTACTCTTGATTTGAAATATCTCAAAAATTACTCTTGGATTTTTCAGAGCTTTCCTGTAACCAGACTAACTATGTAGATTGGGTTTGATTGTGTTTGCTTTGGGGTTTTTTTTCAGATGTTCCTACTGAGAGTCTCTAGAAAATTAAGAATTATATATTGAATAAATGTCATGACTGGACATGCAGGTGAGTGCCTTGTGTTTAGTATGACTCCTACCTATGAGAGCAGTGATGGATAAGACATCTCTTTCTCTCTAAGAGGTAGGATATTCCTGTGAGGAGCAGGGAATTGACTCAGATGATCCTTATGGGTCCCTTCCAGCTTGAGAGGTTCTATGGTTCTATTAAAAAAGCCAGCTGGTTACAAAACAGCACAAGACAAACACAAAATGGCAGTAGTTCAGACAAATGGAACAAGTTAGAGAATAGGTCTCCAAGATGTATTTTTGAAGTAGAAGGAAGGTAGGGTTTAAGGCATTTTGGCATGGAGTGTCTTACGCAGGCCAAGAGAAGGCTTGTGAGGGGGTTGGAAGCATGGATAATTGACGGTCTGGGTGGAGGGGAAGTAGCTGTATGGATGTAATTGTGTGGAAGGTCTGCGTTGAGGAAGGGTGGTTGAGGCCACAAGAAAGGAAAATGGTACTGCCAGAATTGCTTTAGTCAATCTTTAAGAGGAATATTAATGACCTTATTAAGAGGTCGGACTGCAGAGAAAGTAGAATGGAGAAAATGAAAACAGGCGTGTTTTCCATTTGAAGAAGTAAAAGGAAAATATATTAAAAAATATAGGAAAGTGGCAGATCTTGAGGTGGGTGCAGATAGCTTAGGGAATAGGACTTTCTTTTTAGCTCTGTTGCCTTTTATTTGTAGGCCCCATGTATATATAAGTGTCTAAAGAGTTCTCAAGCCTCACAATTTTAGTGGTAAAATGTGTTTTACTGGCTTTTGAAGGGATCATGTTATAAGGAATTTGAATTGGGTTGGGCCCATCACGAAGGTCAGGGCTCAGAAGGGTCAGAGAAATATCAGGACCCTGTCCTGTAAAACATGGTGTTTACACTGCAGCTCGGTGTCAGGGCTTCCAGCTGTGCTCCAGTGGGGTGCTCCTGGGGCACAGGGACTTGCTCCAGCCCTGCTGGCTGTGTCCCTCTTCCCAGAAGATGGAGCTTTGACCTGTGAGATGCTGAAATGTGATTTCCCAGGGCAGCACTCCAGGTTGGATACGTGAGAGCTGTGAATGGCTGTGGTGTGTGCGGGGAACGAAGAGTTTCACAAATGGCTGAGAGGAACTATGGATGTTTAATCTTTAGAAAAGATTTTTGGGTTTTCAGCATTTTGAGATTGTCTTTTTTGGTTTTTTTAAAGAACTTCTTCAAGGTCTAAAAATGACATTTTCACCCCTTCCCTTCATCTACTTGAATCAAGCTTCATCGTCCCTTCATCTGCTTTCCAAGAAAGGTGCAAGGACTTTGGAAGACTCTGAAGTGCAAGGACACAAAATGCCCAGAACGGAGCTTCTGTTGCAGAGGAGGAGCAAGAGGAAAGGAGGAGGGTCTTTGCTGTTGGCTGTGACTGCTCAGAACTCTCTGGTACAGTGACAACAGTGGGATTTCCAGCAGAAATCCTTTGAAGTGGATGGGTGGCTGGGGAACCTAAGGAAGGAGGGGATGCTCACGGAGCAGCAGGGCTGAAATGTCCAATAGTGGAGGAGGGCGGCAGGCGCGTGACCCCGGGTTGTGCCCGCGGCCCTGAGGGGGCGGCTGACACGGGGTGACCCTGCACCTGGGCCGGCCGTGCTCTGCCTGCTCCCTTCATTATGAGGGTGTGGGAAGCAGTGTACTTGTCGCCGATTCCGGTAAAGAATTAAAATTTATGGCTTGTGAGAGGTCAGAGCTGGAAAGTTAATCGGCAACAAAATTCCTTGACGTACATGCAAGCAACGAGAATATTACAAACTGCGTAAGCTGGACGCCGTGTCTGCTTTGGCTTGGTTTGTTCCCGCGAGCTGCTGCAGGTTGGCTTTGTAAAAAGACCAGTGTTTGTAGTCCCAGTTGGGATTGTCCGGGGCTGCTTGTGCTGTGTGTGAAGTCAGAGAGTTCCCAAGGTCCAGGCATGAGCTGCTTGCTGCTGTACAGGAGATTAGGGGCGCAAAGCATGCATTTGGAAACAAATCTTTTCATCCCATTTTGTTGTCAGCCTCAAGCACTAAGTGCATTTGATGGGTAACTACACTTTATAAACTCTGTGCCCATTTGTTTTATTAGTGGTGGTGTTGGAAGGCCAGTACCAGAATTTTCACCTGTTGCCTTTTGCTATCAGTTTGCTACTGCTGGATGAGAATTAGTTTGTGGTGAATGCAGTGAAGTGAAAGGCTGCCACGTAGATTTATTTTAAACACATGTTTCATCATATTGTGATTTAAACAATTTAGTACGGTCCAGAGGCCACATAACTTCTTGTGGTCTAAAATAACTCTCCAGATGCTTTTTTGATAAGGCCAGAGGAGAAGATGTCCGACCGATCTTCCCTGCATCCCGTTTCCAGCGCTGCCGGGAGCGATGCTCAGCCGGACAGAGCCCCACCATCCAGGCCGGGTCTCCTCGGCCCCAGGACCTGCTGCCGCCCCTGCCCGCTCCCCCGGGGCCGCCGACCCGGCTCTGCCGGCGCAGGGAGCGGCCCCCGGCGCGGCGCAGGGGCGGTCGGGGGCGGGGCGGCGGCGGCGGGGGC
>WBMZ01009788.1:436-153822 GCA_013400975.1 Atrichornis clamosus | reverse complement strand
CAGGCTCAAACCATAACACAGGGCAATACATAAGGGCATGCGACCAGCCTAACATTTTTTTAAAACCTAAATGACAAAGTTTTCTGCTGGCTAATGACATCCCCATGTCATCTCTTAAATGCACTGACCTCACCTGGGAGAAGTCAGTAATAGCTACTCAGAAAATGGAGGAGGTTAGCATATTTATGAATCATATTTTTCTCTTAGTCATGTGTTTACCACAGTTTAGGGGAGACACTCCCCTCCTCGTGTTTCAGATCCAGACCCTCCTGATGACACAAGGGATAGGCATCTCCTTGTTATTTTTCCACCAGCTGCCTTTGGGAATTAGGAGAGAAAGAGTGTATTTACTCATGTCCAAGCATCCACTTCTTACTCTTTCCAGTGAGTAATCCCATGTCTGTCTCTGCTACACAAAAATTTCTTATTCAGTGTCCCTCATGCCCCTAAATTCCCCAAAGTAATGATGAAAATTCATTTAACTCATCATTTTTTAATTATGCTGTTGTTTGGGAAAACTGAGTAACAGCAGGGGCACTGAATCTATCTGTTAAACAGAATCAGGAAGACAGAAAAATGGTTAAAACTGTGATTTTGAACTGGGGATGTAGACAACAATACCAAGCAATCCACTGATTTGTGGATCATACATTTTATGGCTTTCTAAAATGTTTCCGTAGAACAGAAAAATAAAAATCTTGTACTGACAACAGTCCAAACTCTCAAAGCCTTGGGAATTAGAAGACAATCTTTTGAAACAGCTAAAAAATAAAAATCCTACACAGTCCAGATGAGCATAGGAAGAAATGTTTGTAGTAAATGGGAAGGTCACCAGTAGAGTTTCACAGAGAGTTGTACTGAATTCTGCATTGTTCAATTTATTCCTAAGAGGAAGAGTGACGAACCATAGAAAGAAAAAGTTTTGTTTATGATATTCATCTATTTTAACAAAGTCTGACCAGGAACAGCAGGAAAAGAACCTGTCAACAGTCCACGAATGGCTATTAAAATGCATATATTAATACAAAGTAATGTACATGGAGAAAACCAAACTTTACAAATAAAATAGCAGGCCTAGAACACTGATCATTACTACTTACTGCCAAGATCTCAAGCTACCCTTGACTGGTCCATGAAAAAAAAAAACAACAACCAATTCAAGAGAAGGAAATATCATGTTGGGAATTATTAGGAAAGGAACAGAAAATAAAAACAGACACCATCCTAATGCTGCTTTATAAATCCCCAGTTAGCCTTCATATCAGATTTGTCCATACAAGTACTGGGGAAAGTTACAATTCCCTCACCTCAAAACACAGCAGAATGGGGAAGCAGCAGTCCAGATGAAGAGCGGTTAAGAATACCAACCTTTCACTGAGAAGACCCCAACTTTAGAAAGAAATGAATGGAGAAGCTTAGGATCAAAGATCATAAAATCATGGCTGGCACTGGAATTATAGAGAAGGATCCAGTACTCACTGTCTCTTGCAATACAAGAAATGGGGAACACTAAGTGAAACTAGCAACTTGCAGGCTTCAAACAGAAGACAGCAATTTACACCATATAGTTTGTGTAATACTCCTTGTCACTGAAAGTTATCAGTGTAATTTAACAGCTAAATTAGTTGGAAAAAAGAGGTTAAACAATTTGTGGAGGAGCAATGCATCAAGATTTACATATAATATGAAAATATCTTTAGCCCAGAAAATCCCTATCTGCAAATAATTATAGGGATAAACCACTATATGCTGCTCTATACTGTCTACTCGTTTATAAGCTGCCTTTCAGTCACCCTCCAAGAAGAAAGATCAGGTGAAATGGATCTTAGGTTTTACTTACTAAAGATATCTTTCTGTAAACAAATGCATATTTATCATTTTAACACTCAAATGTTAAGTATTTACTGATCAAAAATACATCTTAGTAAAACAAGATGAAAACCAGAAATTATATTTATTAACTGTAACACATGACAATGTATTCCTCTGATGACTGTGTTAAATGTACAGTAAGATCATTGCACAAAATGATGGGTATCATTTTGTTCCATATATCTTCCCGTTCTTCAATAAAGAATTGACTATTGAGATGACAAAAATATTTTCCCACTAGTGGATCCAGTGACTTGAAGCGAAGACACATTTGGGCCTTCTGTTACAGCCCTCAGCAGCTTTGCCTCATGTCTCCCAGGGAATGTCAAACACTATCAATGCTGTGCCCTTCTGCCCCCTGCTAACCACCAAACATTCTGCAAGCTCTGCAAATGGCTCTGACATACTCATGCCTTGGTCCTGGCTCATTCCATCGGCAGTACAACCACACTGCCTGGGAATGGCTTTAGGAGGCTTCACATCCTACACACCCTCCACAGCTGCTTTGCTGGGGAGGATTGGTTATCTTTTGCAGTATCCACTTGATTTGTTTGGACTCAGGATGGGGCTTAATAGACGGAAAATGCTCTCCTTTTAGCAACAATTTATGTACTTTAAAAGTTGGGGGGTTTTATCGTTTATGACTCCTTAGCCTGCTTTTAGCAAGTAGTTTCCTTCTGTTGAAAATTCTACAAAAACATTCTCTTCTGAAAAATACTTTAAGCTTTTGTTTAGAAAAATAAATATCAACATCTACATACAGACATTTAAACTCCTTTTATTGTCAACAGCAGACTAGTCAACACACTCATGCTGGAGAAGGCACAAATAAATTAATAAACTGCCCAACAGTAGCAACTTAATTCAGTTGTTTGACCAGTGGTGCCTGCTGTTGGTTTAGATGTCCTAGGCTATCTGACACATCTGTTGAGAGCAAGCAGATATGGCACAGGCCCAGTAAGGACCTGGTCCTTTTAGGGAAGGTAGCCTGAGGTTAGAAATTATTATCTCAAATTAAAGTCTCTCCTTTTGCATGAGCTGAGTCCTGCTCCAGGCTGTACTGGCTGAGTTGCTACTCATTAGAAGGGAAATTCACAAACTAAATACGGCTGTAAACTCCTGTATATGGAGACCTAAATGTAGGTGTTTTAATCTCAAATTGAATTCTGCACTTGTTCATGAAATTTCTATGAAGGAAGACCTATGATAATTTTTATTGAAACAATCTTCTGCTTTTCCCCATTGTCTGCCATTCGAGCAAATAATCACAGGCACTTATTGCAATTTGCTGCCTAGCCAGGAATCTGTCAATATCTGTGTCAGTATTAAGTTATTTTCAAATCCCTCAAATAAATTTTCAGTATCTGTTCTTTTTTTAACGCTAAGTATATATAAATCTCTGTGTCTTCAATAAAATCTTCTGGTATCACACCTCTTGACTAACTCCTACGTGCAAATTGATGTAGGAGTAAGTTCAGCAGTAAAGTGATCAAGCTCACTCACAGTCCAGATCTGAGACTGCAATACTTTGTATTGCACCTTCACAGTGTGGAGGTGTGCTGGGTTTTTTTGGTCTTAATTTTAATCTAATCAAGTTTTTCTAAAAGGGTTTCAAAGATCTGACAGGAAGCAAGGATCTTGCATTTGTCAGATGAAAATGGGATGGTTGTTTGCTGACTGAAAATGCATTATTTCAAATAGCAGATCTGCAAACAGCATGCAGTAAGATTTCTGCTACGATAGCCCAGAGACTCCTGCACTGACAGACACCATACATATCACCCATTTCATTTTCCAAAATGCCTGTTAAGAGGCATAATGTTAGCACAAATCAACACTGAAATCTGAAATGTCAATTACATTGCCATTACCCCCACCTCTTTAGTAATTCACATATTCTCCAAAGAAATGTGTGATTTGTGTAATTTGGTGTTATGGGTTTTTTAATTCTATTAAGATAGATGCTCTTGAGAAACACCAGTAATGGTTTTCACAGGCATTATGAAAGTACATTAGATTCCACAAAAAGTTCTTATGGAGAGATGAAAAAAATGTAATTACTTCTTACTCAGCTGTCTAGAAAGTCACTATAGAATTAAACAACTAATGCTTCCCACAATCCCTTCGACATTTACACTACAAACCAGAAATTAAAATACACTGCTAGATAAGTAAATAAAAAGCTATGCACCCTAAACTATCCAGTGTTTAGAATATGTTGGAATCATGTAACTAAAGCAGTAACAAGCAACATAGACTGTTGCCTTCAACTTCATTTTAGTGCCTACCTTCAAAAGCTATTCACCTGGAACAGCTGCAACTTAAAAAGTCCTATTAAGGTTTGATTGCTTAAAATTATAATTGCACATTGAAAAGGTGTTTCAGTCATAGCAGACATGCAGGAGAGCAAACTAATAATCATGCATAGCAAATACGGAGTTACTTATTTAAAAATAAAATTTTCTCCTCAGTAATTTGCATGCCATTCTTAGTGCAAATCAAGTCCACTTTCTTTTGTGACAACTATTTTTGTCAACTTTTGCCTTTTCTGCTAATAACAGAACATTAGTTTCTCTTCTAGTTCAGTCTGTTAGACCCAAATGCAGTGAGTATAATTTTGTTTGTACAGCTAGTAAGAAATAAGAGAGCAACGAGGTGCTGCCAAGAAAAACTGAGAACAAATTTCTGTATTGGTCTGAGTATGTGTAACTAGTCCTATAGACAGGTTTGGATTTGGATTGTGTTTAATTACAAATAGTAACATATTGCATCAATATTCAAAGGACTCCTATCAGAATTACCAACACCATATACTAGAAATTGCTGTAGAACACAGAAATCCCCTAAAAAATGTAAGATAGGATTCAATTATGGGAAGAGGGGACAGCAATAGTACTGCACCCAGAATTTTACATTCCTCAACTGTTTAAATGGTCTAATATAAACATGTTTCAGCAATTTCTGTGAATATGAGCACTCTGTATTTAGTCAGCAATTAAATAAAATTTCCACAATTGTACTTATAGTATGAAGAAGTTTTTCAAACCACTTTGGAGGTGCGTCTCCATTTTTAAGGGAAGTAAGGCCGGGACTGGGATGCTTGCCCTAGTCCTACAAAGAGCCTAGATAATAATCTCTTCTTGGGTGAAACCACATGTTCATGCAAGGCTCCAGGAACTCTTGTGAAGCTGGCAGAATCCACTGCAGAAGCAATCTAAACCATGGATCTCAGCCTGCAGTAGGGAAGGGGGAAGTGCCAGAAAGTGGGAGAAGCAAGAGAGAGCCATAAAATGTACATCCAAAAGTAGCACTGTCAAAGTCAGCAACTAGTAATGTTATGAACAGAGAGCCTGAGATTAGGAGTAGACAGTTCTGATATGTGGGGAAAAACATTTGGCTGCACCATTGGTCTGGGCCCCATGCTGTTCTAATCCATGTAACAAATTGCATGTGAAGTGGAGCAAAGTCAACTCAGCTTCCAAAATGGGACATTTTTCAGAACCAGTGCTCAGCAAAATACTTACAAATGAGGAAAAACTTATGGTGATTTTTTTTTACAAAATTACTTTGCACACTCAATCTGTGTTGTAAGGAAGAAATAAAACAGATGAGAATGTGGTATTTATCCATGCCAGTAAAAATCGACATAACCCATCAGCAAAACACTTTGCAGGATTTCCTAAATTTGTGTTTTAAAGGGAAAGATGTTCAACTGAAATTAATTAATTATTTTTAATTATCTATTTATCAACACCAGTAAAGAAAATACATTTAATACACAGGTTCCACATGAAAGACAAACACTGAGAGTCAAACCAGAAATGAAATAACTGCTTACTTTCATGCTTAAAACAGAAACTGTTCTTGAGTGTAAAAAGCCCTCTGTGGGTGATGGGCTACCTCCATGAAGCACAACACTGCAGTGTACAATTGCAATTCAACATAGCAGGTAAGTAAAACAAATGAGTGGTGAACTCTGGTAATTCAGTGAATACCTCAGAAATGTAATAATTATTCTGAAAGAACATCCTACAGCTAAAAGTAAGCAATTCATATAAGACAGGTGAGCTATTTATGTATTATTGGTACCTTCAAACTACTGATTACTAAATAAATTGCACCACTGCTCTTTGTCACAAAGACTCGTATTGCCCGACTATCTTCTGACCCAGCTCCTCCCCATTCACAGCCATTCAGCAGAACTGTAGCAGAAGGAATTAATTGAGTATTTACACACATAATACTACCTATTTCATTTATAACAGTTCCCCAGTCAGTTGTGCAGAAAGGATAATACCCATTACTAGACGACAAGTAAGGACACCATTAGGTTTTGAAGAATGCTGGTCATCAGCAGTCATATTTTGAAAATTACCATTCTTTGTCAAGCTGAAAACATATTTTTAACATCTTTTGCACTACTTCTCCCGCATTGTATCTTGCATTACACTGGAATGATAATTCAGATTTGGGATACCAGACAATTTGATATATTAGCGGGGCTGGACAAGTATAATGCATGCATTGTTCACACATTCTCCTCTGACTCACCGCAAGATTATAAATACCCACCGTAAGGGCAGCTCTACCCAGGTGAGGTTTAATCTAATACCTTCTGCTGTTGCAGACCCCTACACCTCTAACATGAAACCAAGCCATTAAGACTTGACTCCACATTCTAAGATTTTTTTTTCATGTTTAAGATGATTCACAAAACTAGTTTTACACGGTTTCCTGTAATCTCAAGGCAAAAGGTGTTCTGTAAATGTACTTTGTTTCAAATGTAAGAAACATCAACCACCCACTTCCTGTACTGTTCCCTAAAAGGTTTACAAGTACCGCAGAACTAATTCCATTCTGCCAAAAGCCTACACTTTTTGCCAAAGAGGGACTCAGTTAATGTTAAATGACTGTACTCTTCACATTAAATAATACTTGGAAGCTGAAACACAGCAAGGCTTTATAGATCCCTTTCGAAAATATCTGACAAACTCACAAGTTAATTTATTACAGGAGGCCCCGCAGAAAATTCCCAGGGCCAAGCTCTGCTCAGCTTCCAGGGCTGAGTGTGTGTAAGGAAACGGCAGGGCTGGTGCCAAGAGCTCTCTGAGCCCAAGTAACATATAAGCAGGTCAGTGGAACAAATCCGTTCCTCTTAGTAAACCACGAAACAAAATAGCGTGTGATGTTCATTTGGAACTTTGCCTTTATTGCAGGTAAATACAGCTGGATAGGTAACTGTTTCAGTCAAATCGATGTGAACTAAATGTCAATCACTGTCAATGCTGAGTTTTATTACCAATTCAATCCCACCCAAAACAGTGACCCGACCCTGCAGAGGAACGGACGGGCACTTCAACTGACACATTTGTGCCTGAATTAAAAACGTGGGTATTAAATAATGTTCACAAGTCTCTGCAGGAATTTGAGCCGGGTTAGTTTTCCGCAAGCCCACGGTCTGGGTCCCGATTTGCTCGTAAACCCCCACCATGTCTCAGAACTGAGCACAAAGTGCCACCTATGTCCCTGCCGATCCCCCTGCAGACTTAGTAAGCTTTTAAGCAGGATACTAAGGAAGTACCGAAATCCTTCTAGGACTACTAACCCGGGACAAGGCTCGCAAGCTAACCAGAACATCCACTTCTAACAGACCCCGCAGAGCCGAGGGCACCGCTCAGACCTCACCGGCCCCGCGCCGCCAGAGCCGGGCAGGAGCGCGCCGGGCACCGAGCGGGCGGCGAGCGCAGCCCCGGAGCAGCGCAGGGGCACCCGGGCCCCTCGGGCAGAGCCACCGCTGCGGGTCCGGCCCCCTCCCCCGACCGCAGACAAAGAGCTCAGGCTCCACCGCCACCCACCCCAGTGCCTCTCACCCCAGGTATCCATCCCCTCCTCCGCCTCCTCCTCTGCCCTCCCTCTCTCCCTCTCTCCTTCTCTCCTTCTCTCCCTCCCTCCCTCCGCCCCCCTCCCTGCCCCGGGCCGCCGCGGCAGCCCCCGCCGTGTACTCACAGGATGGTGGTCTGGGGCGACACGGCGGGGACGCTCTCCAGCATCAGATGCATGCAGCGCACCGTGGTGCGGAAGCACAGGCAGCGGCTGGGGCACCACACACTCCCGCGCTGCGGCGGCGGCTGCGCGGCGGCGGGGGGGAAGAGCCCCCCGCTGCGGAGCAGCAGCATGAGCAGGAGGCAGAGGCCGGGGGCGGGCGCCGCTTCGCGCCGGTCCATGCCGCCGGGCAACAGGGCGAGGAGGAGGAGAGGGGCTGCCAGCAGATCCGCGTCTCGCCTGCTCCGCTCCCCGGCCGCGGCTGCCGCTCGGGTCGGCGGCGGGGCGATCCCGTCCCCCGCGCGGGCTGGAGGAGGGGACGGCGGTGGGCCCGCCCCGGCCGGCGGAGGGATGGGCGGCCGCCCCGCCGCGGGGCTCCGCGCCGCCCTGCGCACGCACCGCGGGGCACGGGGCTGGGGCCGGGGTCCACCCGCCAGCGCGGGACGCTGCTCCCCCGTGCTCGGAAGGGAGAGGGTGAAGGCACCCCCTGAGCGGGACGGAAGCTCCTACCTCGGGAGAGGCGGGAAGGAAGGCAACGTGAGGGGAGTGGAGAAGGGGGTAGAAAGGGAAAGGAGAGGAACAGAAAGCAAAGAGAAAGGATGAGGAAAAAAATATCAGGGAAAGAGAAACCCTTATGGGAAGAAGCAAGTCCAACAAGTTCCATTTCTGCCCTGCTTTGAAAAACCCACGTACACAACCCTTGGACTGTCCCCTATGAGTGCTGCTACTTTGCTGAGCCAGGAAAATCTCGGATTTGGCCTGAATTCCTTTCTGGTGGCAGTTTTGAGTAGGTGGGTACACGGGCAAGGAGGTGTAAGATGATCACCAGAATGTCACTTAGAAGAATAATAGTTGCAGCCACAGCTTACACGATGTTAAGACTTCCTCGGAAAAAATCTTGCATGAGAACAAAAACCTAGACTGCCTTTGAGATTTCTAACACTGCCCTAAAGACTCTGTCATTGTTATGTCAGGTCTTAAGCAGATCAATGCCTTTTCTCCAACCCTTTCCCTATCCCAGGTGAGCATTGACACATCATTTCTATGATAACAATAACAGTTATCACAACTAACCTATTAGGCCTAACAACAACATATTCTTTTATAAATGATGGGTGTCAGCACCCCCACTTCCATCCCAGAAATAAGTCATGGCACGTCTGCAGTATTGCCTGCATCCCTTTTTCTTCAAGGAATAATGTAGAGGCCATTCTTGCCTAAAACTTAACTAGTAATTCGTGGAACAGATTGCCCAGAGAGGTTGTGAAATCTCCCCTGTATTCAAGAACTGTCTGGATGCAATCCTGTGCTATGTTCTCCAGCGTGACCCTTCTTGAGCTGGGAGGTTGGACCAGATGACCCACTGTGATCCCTTCCAACTTCACCCATGCTGTGATTCTGTTACTCTGAATCTCACTGTAAAAACTTAGGTTTAGCCCATGAATCTGGGAGTGACTTTTGGACACTTTTTTTTCTTTTTTAATATCAAGTCAAATATCTCATCAAGAAAATCAGAGCCTAGAAGTGTGCTGTGATGCTGGTAATCACTGATGGGCCCAGAATCAAAATACACTGAGATGAGTCATTATCTGTGACCATGTTTTTCATGAGTCACTATGTTTCCTTCTCTAAAGCGAGACATGACTGCTTATATCTTAAAAAAGTAGTTAGCTAATGGAAGTATAGAAGTGGATTTTGTGTTCTAAGGAGTCCTGAATCCTTTAAAAGATCTTTCACCATCCCAGTGAGCTGGAGGCTGATTAACTGGGAGCCTGCGGGCTCAATCTGCGTATGGAGGTAAGGGAGGCTTACTGATATGCCATCAGTAAGACTACTGAGTTTCTGGGCTGGTCAGAGACTCCTAGAACACTGTTACCAGTTAGATACACTTCTAAATTGGGTGCATTTCTAAATACGGTTGCAGGGCTGGGCTTAGTCTGCTATTTCAACATACTGAGTTACTCAGAAACTCATATACATACACATCAGCTGTTTTACAGTAGAGGATATTAGTCTGAAGTAGAAGAGAATTTACAGAACAAGCAGGTTTAAAAGTTCATCACCTCAAGCTCAATCTAGCAAGCAGCTGCTATGTGTATCACCTCTGCATTTGTAATCAATGTTGGGATATAAGCATGTCTTAATCTGAAAATTAAATTTGCTTCCTGGTCCAGGAAAACCTCAGGCACTTTTGACCTACAAAGTGCAAATCTTGGCACAAATAAGTTTTTGCTGCGGAAATGCCACTCACATTAGAGCATCTAGGTGGCTGTAAATCTGTCATCCTGCAGCACCTGCACTGAAAGCAGCAGAACATCTGAGGTTAGATAATTAAACATAATAACATATAGATATCACTAAATTGGGATATTCGTGGCATTTAGGAAAATATGATTACAGTTTACTTCGTGTCATTTTGGTGCTTTTTATGATGATTTTTTTCCCAAAATAAAGAACATAGTTAAAATTGATCACGTTTTCTATAGGAAATTAAAGTTTTTCTTAAAAGTTTGGATCTTGTTAGACTATTGTGCTATGCATTAGGAGTATCTGTGCTATTACATGTGTAATTCTGAGAGTGACAATAAAAGTGAATAGATACTCTGTTGTTAGGCAATGTAGATGTAACATGTGCTATAGCATTCTTACAATTTATTTTGTTACATGCAACTTCCAGGCTCTTGGTTAATATATTATTGATGCTGCCTAAGTTAAGTTAGACTATTTTTTGTGTCCTGTGAAATCCAGAAGTATGAGGTGTTATGTTTATGATTGGACTCAATGATCTTAAAGGTCTTTTCCACCCTAAACAATTCTATGATTGTATGATTTTAATATTTGTTGCATGCTATTTTAAATTGGTGGCAGGGAAAGTTTCTGATAAATAAGACTTCCAAATGGTTTTGATATATCTTTCTATTCTTAGCCAGTTTTCATAGAAGAATTTTTATAAAATGTTCAGGGTCATTTTTGTTGACCTTGCATATAAATATCCATGGGAAATTTGTCTTCTGTTTCCAATTTCTCTAGTTGAAGGGTTGACCTAACAAAAAAAAAAAATTATGCTGGATATGAGACATCTTCCTTTCTGAATGCTGGTAAAAGTCCTTACCTTATAGTTAGATACAATGCAAATCTCCATTTGCTTTTAAAAGTTTCCTATCTACATCTCAAATTTTTGTCAAATACTGCCACTTGCTGGTTTTATTCCATACCAGTAATTTAGTTTTATAGCTTTTGCTTTGCTGAAGTACTAAAAATAACTTTCTAAAAGATCAAATAGTTAATACTTTTATCTTTTGTTTTGATAAAAATTCAGATATAAGAAATATATGCTCAAATCCTGTTCAGTTTGGTTTATATCTCCATGTTAACATTCTATCTTTGAATATAAAATCAGGCATTCAAGACATTTCAATATATTTTCAGATACCTGACAATGGAAATGCTTTTCATTGACTTTGGCAGACACTGAATCATGACCTAGTTTATTATTTAGAAACTTTTGGTCAACAACAACAGTATCAGTTAAGAGGAACAGATTGTCAAAATAGCTAATGAAGCACTATAGAAACTTATATTTAAAGTATTTTATTATAATATACCAGCACGGAGATCTAAAGATTATACACATCTGATCTTTAATTTTTTTAAAGGCAGAAACAAAATTCAAACTGATTTTGAAAGCATATAATCTCACCTTTTATTTCTATTATATATGCAAAGTAAATGCCATGGGGTAGCTGGGTGGTATGTCAGCAAGTGTGCTAAACTCAATTATTAAAATTCATAAATGCTTGTTCATAAGCTTTTCTCAGCTATCCAGGAAAGCTTAGGCTATACTCAGCTACATTCGTCTTGAAATGCTTCCTGCATCTTCATAGCCAGACCAGTCAGAGGAAATGTAACTTCTCCTGTGATCGTGAGCATTCGAGGGTTTATGATATCTGCTGGCACAGCAAAGAAGATTGAGGGCGTTGTCTCCACAGACTCACAAATCCTTCTTCCTCTCAGTTGGGAAAGTGGTGTTGTTGATATCTTTAAAAGCTGCCATTCTCCTTTCCTGAATATAATATGAATTTCAGGGGGAAATTTTTCCTTCATTAGGTTCCATTATAAAAAAGGTTCCCTCCAAGTTCAAACAAGACTGTACCTAGCACTGGAATGTGCTGGGTATCTTTATTTGCCTGGTGACTTCCAGACACCTGAACAAGCATTGTTAGTTTCTTTATAATAATAAATTCCTGGGACTGGCAAAAAAGGAAAAGATTGGCTTTCAAATTATCTTTAATCTTCACTTCAACCAGACTATCTGGTGCTACTGTATGCATCCAAGGAAAGATGGGTTACTGTACCTTAAATCAGCCAGTGTAACTTCCATTTGCCACATATTTCTGTTCTTTCAGACAATGCGTTTTAATGTGTGCTCCCTTTCAAAAGGACAGTTTGTTAAGTGTAGGAAATGGATGTTGCTAACCCCTTATCTGATATTTAGGAAAATATACCATAACCTTGGGTTTTTACTAACTGTGCAATAACGATCTATTAGACCTAATTCCTTTGGTTTGATTCTACACAACTCCCACAGGTAACACAGTAGGGGTAAAACACTTATCAGCCTGCACTGGCTAGTGAAGCCAGGCTTGAAAAGTAGATGGCACAAGAAGATAACCTGTTTTTATCCTTCTGGCTTTTTAGATGCATGCTAAGAAAAATACTCAATAAAAATAAAAATAATATTAAGCCTTGCTTTTGCAAGCCTCTTAAAATATAGGAAAACATAGCCAGGCAACATACAATGGAAGAGTATGTGTGATGAAAAAGGAAAATAAGAAAAATCCCCTGAAGAGACTTTCCAAAAGGAAAATATACTTGAACCAATGATCTGCTGGTTTCCCACAGTGTAATTTTCCTGAATATCAGCATAGCGGGAAATTGGGTGTTATTAGTTTAATCCCTTGACTACACTGAGGAAATACCTCACCCAGAAGAGATTCCAGGCTATGATTTGTACTACAGCTGTGCCTGGAGGCCTCAGAGGATCAGAGCTACCAGTCACATGTTTTACAATCATAAATAAAACTCAATGCCCTCTCTGAAGACAGATGAATGCAGTGGGACTGTGCCCTCTTTCCAGCTGGGCACTGTCAAGGTCCTGGGCACCTTGAGCCCGGGGCCTGGCTCCTGGGGTGTTGGGCCAGTCTGGGAAGAGCAGAGCTGGCTCCTGAGCAGAGAGAGGAAGCTGCTGTGGGAAAGGCCAGGGCCCCTGTGAGGGCAAGCAGACCTACTTCTAAACAAACTGCAATTTCCAGCCTCGTCTCAGCTCATCCCCATCCCCACAGCCCTGCCCAGACATCCCAGGCTGTGTTGGACACCCGTTTCCACTGTGGGCTTGATGCCAACCCCAGCCCACAGGTCAAAATCCTGACTCAGTCTTGGCTCATCCCACTCCTCAGGGAGATGTCTGATGCTGGGGCTGGCTGCCCTGCTCCTGGCTGGGAGGTGGGACAGGCCTTGGCTGCTGCCCTAGCCATGGGCATACCAAATCCTAGGAAGAGCCCTGGAGATGGTGGTGAACAAATGCTGTTCAACTCTCCAGAGCAGTTGAGATGTCTTCTGTTCTCAACTTTAAAAGAATGAGCATAATCAAGAGAAACATAGTCAGCAGATCGAGGCAAGCTGCTTTCCTCCACAGCTGGTGCTCATGAGGTCCTGCCTGGAAGGACTCAGCCTATTCTGCGCTCACCAGATCAAAGGGGATGACAAAAAGCTAGGAATAGGAACACCAAGATGCCCAAGGGCCTTGAGCACATGACCTGTGAGCAAAGGTGAGTGATCTGGGCTTGTTTCATTTGCTGAAGAGGGGTTAAGGCTGTGATCCAACAGCAACTGTAACACTTTGAAGAGAAACTACAAAAATTGATAAAGCAAAGCATTTTTTTTGCAGTGGCAGATGATACAATAGCAATGATATAGATTTAATGGTTGTAAATTGTGACTTGAGAAATTTAGGTTAGATATTGTGCAAAAATATTTTTATCAGAATGGCAGTATCGCACTGGCACAGGTTACATGGAAATGCTGAGAATCATCTTTCTGAGAGATTCTCAGGATTTGATTAGATAAAGCCATGACTTCTATGAGATAGAGCTGGCAGTAGCCCTTATCTGAGCAGGAGCATAGTCCAGAGGCCTTCAGACATCCCCTCCAGCCAGCATCTCTGTGGTTTTGTCATCACCTGACTTGCCCTTTGGCAATGACACCTCGTTGTTAACAATAGCATGAGGGGGTGACCAGTTTGGGCCAGGCACCTCACAAACCTAAAGAGTGAGTCATTAGCAACTTCACGAATATGACACAATCTGGAACAGGAATGATCTCTTCTATTCATCATGGCTTTAGCTTCCAGTGAAATGTAACATTTTTTCTGGAGCAAAATCAATTTACCATAGTTTGATTGAAGTAATAGTTTAACAAAGGCCTTTAGAAAACCACACGTAATGCCATACTTTAACAGGACATTCAGAAGAATATATTTTTTCCCAAATAGATGCTTGTGTTTAAAAATAATAAACCATAAAAATACATTTCCTCAAACTTTCAGGTCAAATACCAAAGTACACCAAGAGGCAAGAGGGTGTGTTCAGCTAGGTTGTCTGAGGTTGAGACTATCAACAGACCTCCTCAACTCATCCATGTTTTCCAGGCTGATTAAAGTAAATAGCACTGTTCAACTAGGGTGGGCCAGCCCGGTCGAGTTCTCTCCCTCAAGGCACTTTCGATGTCCTCTAATTGCTCCCCGGATTGACTAATTGCTGTTTGATCTTCCTCCTTTAGTCACCTTTGATGTTCTGTTGTTTGTTACAGAGTCTCTGGTTAGAATTAAGTGATTTTAGACAGTAAGACAACCATGTGAAGGGGAATACAGACAAATAAGTACTATAAAGAGAACAAAACAAAAATGTGTTCTTTACTCCAGGGGGCCAACTCTGAGTTATAATAGCACTGAAATTAGTGATCTTGATTTTGTAACTCAGGTTATTGTATTATGACCAAAATTTCATGTTTGCAGCCTATGCTCTTTTCCCGTTGGCCCTTGAATTTTAGAATGACCTGCCAAGAGAGCAAAACAGCCATTCCAGATACAAGGCCTAGATAAGAGTAAGCAAAACAGAGCCTGCTAACGGAATAAGTGGAGAAACATCCCCCACTACTAAAACCTATAGAGGTATGGATACCTTTTGCATGCAAATCAATGTAATGTACAATTCTCTTCAGTTCCACAGACAGAAATCATATTCTCAGCAATCCTTGCTGTACCTGCTCCACTGCCCTCCACTCATCTGTTTGTCCCATCTCATCCACAAAATGAGCATTTGTCCGGTTTGGTTCCTTTCTTTCTTTTTGCATAGCCTGGGGAAAGCATAATTTCTTCCCATCCAGTTCTCACTGAAAGTGACAGTATCTTTAAAATACGGCTGTGTTACATGAGTTAAGGCTCTATTATTTATCCCTACCATATCATTTGAAATTTAGGTGGAAGAATTTTAGAAAATTAGCAAATTTTTTTTTCCTGATTTTTCTAGTTTTCTTTGGGTTTTTTTCATTGCCATTTCTCATTCTATTCTGTCTCATTTTTCTAGCAGAACAGCCAAACTAGCTTTTCTAGCCAAAAAAAGCTCTTAGGGTGTAATGAGGGTGAAAGAGACAGGGTTGGTGTTTTCTTTTTAATTACTTTTTTTTTAATCAAAAAAGGAAAATATTTTAAAACCCCAGTTCAATCAAGATGTCCTATTTTGTGGAGAAACAAACAAGAGACCTTGTCCTCTTTAACAAGTATCTATTGAAAAGCTGGCACCTGACTGGCATTTTAGTACAAAATACTAGCCCTTAAATGAAAAAAACCCTCCCAGTGTCATTTGTAAGATCAACATGAACAACATACTTCTAGTATTTTAGTTTGTAACATTTTTCAGAGGCACCAGAATTAAAAGCACAGAGTGTTTCATTTTCCATTTCAAACTTTCTTTCTTCATCTTTCTTCTTCATACTCTCCCTGCCCTTTCTCTCCAAGGCACAAAGTTTTATAAGATTAAAAAACTCAGAATGTAAGACAGTGCTTGAGTGATCCCTAATTCCATTTCTGTTTTTGAGTCATAGTGTTGATTTTATTTGACTGTTATAAATCTGTGTTATTAAGAAATACCGAGGAGGAAGGTGAACCCTGCGGCACAGAAGCAGAAGGTTTGTTCCTTTGTGTGAACACTGGGGCCTGGAGCAGATAGTCGTTGATAGACTTGGAGCAGAGACCTGGAGTTACTTCTCAGAGAGGGTTTGAGGAACCTCCCAGGACCAAGGGGCATAAGCAAGGGGTGAGTCAATGACTCAGAAATTTGTTGGTTAGCTTGGAATTAAGGACATGCTTGCCAGGAGCACGTGAGAATACCTGGAAAATCCTTTTATTTCCCTTCTAGCTGCTCTGAGCCTTTCCTGTTTAAAAAATCAAACTCCTACTTTTGTTCAAAACCTGTCTTTTTCTGTGTTTAAAATATTTTTGGTCTTCTTTGGGAAGAGTACACCTAGGCATATCTTCAAAGCCAGCTCAGGACCTTGCCACACTCACATATACATATATATATAAAATATAGTATTATAGGTAGCATATATATTTTCCTTATTTTACATTTTTTATTTTACATTTTCCTTATGTTTTATCTAAATTTACTATTTTTATTCTACTTTTTACTTTTTATATCGATTTGTTTTGCAATCAGCATTTACCTGTATATCAGATTCCTTAAGAAACAGTGGGTGAATTCAAATTGCAGTTTGAAAAACCAAGGTTTATTCAGGATTTTCAAAGCACAGCATGTGAGAACAATTTTTCAAGGTGTTGAGCATCTCTGTTCAGACAGCTGCTGATCATGTGTAGACAAGATGCACCATGGGATGGTTTTCATGATCCCTATCTACAGATGAGACCACCTCCTGTGCAGTGCTGGCAGCCTCACCTGAGTCAGCACGTCCAGTGAGAGATGCAACCTTTGCTATGAATATTGCTATCACTTCTTGCTTATTCACCCACCAACCCTGAAAGGTTCTCTTTTTATGCCAGTCAGTTCAAAATGGCTTATAATTACACAGTCATGAAAGTTATGACTACAAAAACTTAGCAGTTCTGCTGATATTGCACTACCTGTTTTTAGCCATACCACATATTGCTCTTAGTTTTAAATATTTTGCATCAGATGTCCTACAGTAAATGTGATTTCTTAAAAAGATCATTCCTTTCTCTCTCCTGGAATGAATTATTCTTCCAGACAGTGTATCCAGACCTGCCTCCTGGGATGGAAATTCAGCTTAAGTAGTTTTCAGAAATGGTCCTCACATGTATTCCAATAATCATAGATGGTGCAAATGAGAAAGATTGGAAAAACTGGAAGGGAATTTCAGAAGATTTTTTTTAAAGTAGCATATAACTAAGCATGTGAGAATCAGAAAAATTGGCACCTGACAGAAATAAGTTTCTCATGAATAGGCTTGAATTGGTTAAATTTGTTTCTATTAGTGTTGCTATGCCATTTTCTTGGGTGGAGCAGCAAAACTAGATTTTACTGTGAACATTTCTTTTTGCAGTTTCTGAAAGTATTAGAGAAATAAAGTTCTTTCTTGGTCCAAGAGGCATACCATAGAAAGGCTCTCCATCTTTTCTAAGAAACATAAAATTTTGTGGTAGCATTTTTAATCAGAGATTAACTCTAAAATGTGTCTGGGTACATAGACATGAGAGGTAAAGAGTTATCATGTCACGCGTAGTCAGAAGAGCTGAAATATCTGTTTTAGCAAAAAAGGTTAGATGTTACTCATATCAGAGCAGAGACCTGACTTCTACCTAGGCCTGAACATGTTGGTGGAAGTGTTAACTATGATCTGATTAAATATGAATGTGGCTCACACATCTTAGGCATCCATCTGGGCAGAGTCTCAGGGCTCCAAGGCATGACTGTGGATGTTGTGAAGCAGCACACTTCACAATTTAAGACTATATGCACATGTGCATATACTAGTCTTTTGTGTTAATGTTACAAGAAAAAAAGTTAACCTCCCATTTCATGCATGCAGAGAACAGATCTCTTTAGGAACAATGTTTCATGCAAGGACAACGTGGTCCATACAGAAAAAGATCTCTTTGTGAAAATCTGTTTTCATTTTGTTAACATCTCCTTAACGTGTAAATCCAGTAATGACGTGCACACTTCCATCATATCATTATAAAAGCCATGGTCAGTGAAGAACTGAATACAAACAATTCCATATGTTATGAGGGTCACTGAACAGCTCATTCTTTATAAACCACATTAATTCCTAGCAGCACACTTCTCAGATATCATTGAATTTAGCACATTTACTTATATTAATTGAAGTTAAAAACACATTTAAAAATAACCACAGCCAGTTCATAACCACCACAAAAATGGAAAGAGCATACAACTACTTGTATTGTTCCTATTATAAGTAATGGCTGCATATGAATCGGTGCCTCATTTTTGTGACAAATTACCACAGAAAAGGACCTAAACTAGCAGTGTTCTCTAAAGCATAGTTTGAAGCAGTTAGTGCTCCTGTCACCCAGTGACGTCTCTGCTGCAGCTGCTGCTCTCCCAGAAGCTGCTGCAGGTTATCACTGCCTCTGGGACCACTCGGTGCCGGCAGCCCCTGAGCGACTGGTGAGGGAATAGCAGCACAAGCATCAAGGGGAGCCAGAAGCAAGGGAAATCCACATGTGAGGCTACAAGATCTGACAGAGAAGATAACCGGGCCCAAGGTTCTGTTCTTCAGGGGGGTAATCACTTTCTTTAAGTGTCAAATGGAAAGTGGGTGCTTGAGCAAAATTACAAGTACTCACAAATCCAGGTCATGCAACATACAGAGTTGTTCAGGGCTGGAGAAAGAAACTTCATCAGTCATCCCCTCAGCGCAGTTGGTTGCTCCTCAGATGTGCTCAACAGCAGTGTGTGCAGCCCTACTGTTTGGTGTGCAGTAGGAGACAGAACACTGGGTTTTTCAGTGAAGCAGTTTGACTTCTCAGTGTTAAGAGTTCCTTATTTTCAGATTACAAAAGCAGGACACATCTAAAGATAATTTAATGTTAAAGCTTCTCTCACTGACAGCCTAAATTATGTAGCAAAAGGTGCAAAATTTTTGGACAGGGAAGAGCCCAGAATATCAAAAAGAAGGAAATTACTTCTGAGCAATATCCACTGGGCATGCCTGCATCCTCCAGCTCCACCGTACCCTGCATTCTTTTCCTTCTTGGAAGAACTGTGATCCCAGCACAAGTGTTCCTTTTTTTTTTCTATTTGCTCCATTTTATATGCCTGCATTTTTGATGATCTGACTAAATCCTGTTTCTTTTGCTTTTTACCGTGTTTACTTGCTCTGCAACTTTTTTTTCCTGTTTTGATCCTTTCCCACACAGTTTGGCTGATTGTGCTTTTTGGAAGCATTTGCAAGAGGAGTGGTTATCAATGTACAGTCATGAACCCTGGAGAATACCCAAATTATTCCGAATAGTTCATAAGAGGTAGTTAAGAAAATCAAGTCTACTGTCATCAGGGTTAAATGTTTTGCTTAGAGATCAATGCCTCCAATGAAAAAAACATCTGTAATGAAAACTCTTTCCCTAGAGTTAAATCTGGTTTTCTCCACAAAAAATGCTGAATGAATTATTGATTGCACGTGCTCCATTCCACATCTTCCCTCCCCTTTATGATGGAAGTAAAACTCTCTATCTAGTAATGACAAGACAGAACTCAAAGTTTTTTGTGCATACAGTTTCTGCCAATGTTTTTCTCTTTTTGGTACTATTGAGGCACATAATCCCATTACTGATTTTCAATAACAAAAACCAGAAATGACCAAAGATGGGAAGATTGATCAGCACAGAACTGATATATTGCATGTAAAGAACTTGATGGGGTTGATGGGCTACACAGAAATGCTTAGACATGATAGACGTTTTTTCAATCTATTCCAAAACTTGATCAATATGTAGCAGTTGGCCACCTGTCTAAGAGCCATCAGTGAATGATCAAGAAAAAGCAATGTGTAATACAGGGATGTAGTGACATGCACAGTATTTCTGGGCAATAGGAACAGGGAGATCTGGTGTTATTTATTAAGACATTGCTTGGTATACTGGGCACAGTAGGCTCAAGAAGGATTAAGTCCAGCAAGTTCAAGAAGAATTAAGTCCCCAGGCACAGAGAAGAGCCTGTTGATCAGAACAATGGAAAAATGGTCTTACAAGACCAGAGGAGTTGGCTCATATCCTTTGGCAATAGGATTTCCCAGAAGAAATACTGATGTTGGAAGGAAACAGAAGCAGGGAATGGCATTAACTAGATCAGCTACCACTGCTCATCTGACTACTAACATAGGGAACATGATGCCCACTGGTGTACTGCAATTAGAAATACAGCTATACTCCAAAATGTTCACTTTCTTCATCTGTTCACCTCTTGTGGTTTCTCATTCTTTTTTAAAGCTTTGTTATTTTGTTGGGTTTTTTGGGTTTTTTTTCAGAAAATGTCTCACAGTAGGAAGTATCAAGTTCAAATACGAAAAACCTTCTATGGCTGCACACAGTCATAGTGTCATAAGGTTAAGAAACACAATGGATCAGGGTGTATCATATATGCATGATTAAGAATAAAATTTTACATGTGATGCTGAAAAAGGAGATCAGATTTTCTGAAATGTTCCCCATCTTACCTACAAAAACATATGTATCACACTGTGTATACACCAGGTCATACACAGATTATCTTCCTCTTTGTTGCTGTGATGTCTGTAGTTGGCTGCATGGCTTTTCCTGCCTTCCTGTTTTGCATTCTGCTGTGCAAGGTGTCATGGACCCTCTGTATGTTCCCCATTCCCCCAGCAGTCAACCAGCCTTTGCTAGGGGCAGAGAGACAGTCAAGAGTTGGAATTGGTGCTCCTGTCTTGGTCATTTAGGATGATCCCTAAAGAATGCAATCAAGAGGAATGGCATGCAGGGATAATGTACAGCATTAATTATTGATACCACTGCATAATGCTGGACTTAATACATACTCAGTACAGAAGCCCAAGCATATGGTAGAGTATAATTACGTTTATAAATCAATTAATTACCAATTCCCTGTGTAATTAGTCTTTGTTTTCAAGGAAGATATTTTTAATTAGGTGGTATAACACTGATAGTGGAATCTAAACCAGTTATTAAGTCACTGCAGGGGTAACAGGGGTTATGCCGTGGTGCAGAATATTGCATGTGACAGATGTACTGATGGTCACAGTTCCTGTCACACACAGGCAGGGATGACCCTGTTGTCACTCAGCTCTTCAGCTGACTGGTTCTAAAAGCAGCTTGAGGCCTTAGTGCAGATCAGATGAATGGGAAAAGCTTTCCAACTGAAGTTCATTTTCCATTGGCTTATTCCTCATTTCTGAGTCTACGAACCTGATTATCAATATATTTACATATATTGCATACAATATTCAGTCACACTATTTGAGCCAAGGAAACACTATTTAATTTCTTTCTAGGAAGTTCCAAAATGTTAGAACAAATTTCTCGTGCTTAAGCATTTATGGAGAGTGGGAAGTGCACCATTTGAAGAGGCAGCTGAACATCCTGCAGTTGGAATTCAAGGAATCAACAGCCAAGGCTTCTTGTTAAAAAAGCTCTCTGAGGATTTCTTTGTTGTAATGTCATGTATGAAATAAAGTGAAAATGTTGAAAGTGATCATAGAACCGCGGTGCTACAAATGTGGCAACACATTTTTTTATTTATTTAGAGTAAGATGTGTTAACATCCAGCATGACAAAATTTGTACAAAGTTCACAATTTAAAAATGAAGTATCACAGCAACTTGTGATTCCACACATTTATAGCAAAATTAAAATGTCAACAAATCCATGCCGTGTAGTACAAAAATAAATCAAACTTCAGTTCCACAGAGAGCACAATAAATAGTTTATACAAAATTCTGTCTTAATAAATGATTACTTAAATTAACTTAGAAATGAATATGAACAATAAGTTATAATAAATAAACTCTGATGACTCACAATAATTTCATATGAAAGGTCAGCATTCTAATATGTGACACTTTTGTGATCCCTATATAATAGTCACAGATAACTTTTGATTTGATATTATGTACCAACATTAGATGAGCAGCAGATTTGTGCTTAAAATCCCTTTCCATTGTACATAGGTGATAACAATAAGAATCCAAAACTGATACTATCTATTACTCTACTGAAAGCATTACTATATTGGCAAAGAAGCTGCAGACACAATGCAGTGGAAAAATGCATATGCCATTATGAACAATGAAAGCCCTAAAAGGAGGCTAGGGCAAAAGTACAATATATATGGCAGAAGGTGAACAACAAGCACCTTGCTTCAGCTCTCAAAAAGGCAATTCTGAGCATGGCAGCTACAACTAATAGCACAACAGAAAAAGGGCACTGTACAGATAAGATACTGCAGAGCCCCAAAGTAATTACATAATCTTTTCCCAGCTAGTTATTAAAGTCCTCGTGGAAAACTGTAAGCTTTTGTACAGTGAATAGTATAAAGTGCCGCTGGGATATACATATATTTATACATATATATATATACCGAGGTTGAGTATTGTATCAGAATATTTGTTGTGAGATCCCTGTAGTCTCCCTTAGCAATATTACTGGATTGGCCATAATGGCTTCCACTATAATTTGTTCAGGTTTAGTGTCACAAGGCTAATGACACAAGAAATTGCACACCTCCGTATGGATATATAGGGCAAGGTAAGTGCAAATAGTCAACTGGCACATTGTGGGGACAATGACCCTGTAAGTCCTGTTCTGCTAAAAATATTTTATTTTTTACAAAACCCATCTTTTTCATAACAAAATTTTAAAGTACTTTTGTACTTTCTGCATAACATCAAGACATGGAAGGAAAAGATATGCTATCAAATTTAAATAAATTCAACATCTGTAAAACACAACACATCACCAAATTTACTACTTAAAAAAGAAAAATGTAGTAATAAAAAGTGGTCTTATGCATACATATAGTGCAGTCATTTTGAAGAAAACAATCAAATCTTGAAGGTACAAATAAGTTTTACCTTAAAATGATCCTGTTTAAAGCAAAAAAAGTGCTGAAGTATATTTAATTACATTAAAAATTTGATTGCATTCATTTTTGCAATAGGTAATAGTAGAACAAATACAAAGCATATGTGAATGCTGCAGTAATGATTGTTCTCCAACAAAAAGCAAAACATAAATATTAAAATGTTAAAAATGGGATTGAATGCTTGGCAAAGCAAAAGGAAAAATCTTTACTGAACTGCATTCCTACTACAAACAGCAATGAATGCAGTTCAGTAACTCTAATAGACACAGATCATTTGTATTTATCCCAAAATTAAAGATGTGAAAAGGCAATATTAACTTTTAACTATTGTCCTCCATCTTGAATTGAAAACACAGAATTTCTGAAAGATGAACTACATTGCTATAACAGATAGTTCAGAGGGGCACTAGCAGTCCAGTAGAAATAAGAGAATGTTGGCTCCAAAGCTTATTTGAAAACAAAAGCTGAAATCTTCACGTTGTCCACCTCTGATATAGTTCTTTTCATAATGGAAGTTCCCATATTCATACCATGTAATGCTTAGAAGTTAATTAAAAAGTGCTGTTTAAGCTGCTTTGAATCTTCTGTCAAGTTTCCATGGCTTGATGTTGTCTTACAATAAATTACCCATTTTGTAACTTACATCTAATCCATGCCATTTTCTTGGAATTCAAAAAACCTCATTTTATTGCCCCCACCACACACCATCCTTCAAAAACAAAAGTCACATAATATTTTCAAGCATTGTTCAAAAATAAAGCATTTTTGCAACCAATTCTTGCTATGAAACAATATGCACACAAAATGTATTTCTTAAATCCCATAAAATCCTCCAACATGAGGCAAAATGATAGTGTTTAAAAAGTGGCTGCAGACCGCAACATTGTCATTCAAAGCTGTTTTTTTTTTTGTCCATTTCAGTTCAAAATACTAAAACATTTAATCACTAAAGCATTAAAAAGAATTTACACTCTATTTATTTTGATCAGCTTACCTCTTCAGAAATATATATACCCCAAAAATGTGCATACATTAGCAGCTATAAACATTACATGGCATATCACACTATGTCAGCTTATATGAAAACGTACAAAATGTGAATGTATTCAAAAAACTATTCTGCAGTTACTATCTTTAAAGCAAGACATAAAATCATTATGAAGTCTTGTAAGCATAACACTGTTTCAAACAGAAATAAATATATAACACTTTCTGGTAAATTACAGCAGCAAAAAACAAGAGGCATCCTTTTTTTAAGCAAGATTTTCATCACTATAGCAGCTGTTCAGACCTGAATTCCTCTCACAGCCTGCTTTATATTTTCCAGTAGGGCTTTATTTTCTGGACTCTGATAACGATCTTGATTTGTATACATGTCCGTCAAAGTGGTCACGTAAGCATCAAAATTTTGTTCATTGATTGGTTCCTACGAGATATTAAATAGTAGTTCATATACAACTTTTATTTTCTTAATCGTATATTCATTTAAGCATAACATATTAGCAAGGCATATTGCCACCATTTTTATATTTAAAATGCCTATTTAGTTCTTACTTAATTTTACAGGATACACTGGAACAGGCCCTCCATGTCTGTTAGCAGTTAAATGTATCTCTATGGTTTCAGTGCTGTTACCACAAATATCCAACTGGTTGATGAAACATAAACATAAAAAAAGGTATCTATTGTATGAGGTGAACTGAAGATCGCCAAATTCCTTAACTTGTGCTCTCAATCACTTACCATATGTGGCAGCTGGATATTAGCTAGACTATGAATTAAAGACTGGCTTAAATTGGCCAACTCATGAAGAAGAGACTCATTTTGCTGTTCAATTACTTTGTTCTCCTCTTCTATCGTCTTCAGGTTGCTCTCCATTGTGGTAATCTAAAATGGACAAATTTGTGTACAATGTAATATAAGGCAAGCTGGTACAAAGCATGTGCTCTTTGAAGGGAGAGAGAACAGAAATACCAGGGGAAGGAGAAAAGGTCTATTCATTCGTGCTTAGAAAGGTTTTGCCTGAGTCTGCAGTTCTTACCGTTGCTAAGGCTTTCTTATTCCCACTGTATGTTGTATAACTTTAACAGCTTGTCTTTTTAATACTGGTAATAGTGAGTGAATGAACTTGGATTTGATTCCACTCCTTTAGAGCTTTTCTTGTACAGTTGAAAGGCATTAAGAAGGACCTTAGTTCTGCAAGTTCACCCATGAGGTTACACTCCTAGGTGCCAATCTTAGGGACATTCTGCAGTAAGTCGCACTTTTCTTATATTTTCAGCTACAGATATATCTTGTTAATTAAGCATGCAGAGCTCCTTGCTGCCAGTGTTTAGCTCTTTGTAAGTATAATTTGATTCTGTGCAAATTCACAGGGCTGCTTTTGAAAGCTGAACAACTGCATGTTATTGTGATGTATGCACAAATTCAAAAAGTTTCCCAATACATACAATGACATGTAAAACTGAAGAAACTGAAGAGTATTTGCACATTGCCATATGGCATTGCTACATGTACAGGTGAAGACAACTGAGACTGTGCTCTTCCTGTGTTTCCAGGTGACCAGACACATTAGCTCTGACCTTGCACGATGCCCTGCTTGAGCTAAAAGCATTGCTGACAGGCAGCTTCCCTGACCTTGTGCAGAACATTGTGCTAATGGAGCTATAAGGATTTCATAGAAGCACTGGCCTATGTCCAGCTCATCAAGAACACATGCAGAGCTCACTCACATCTGTCTGCACTTTCCCCTGTAGCCCTGTCCTTACTTCCACATGGGGTGATAACTGTTAACATCTATTACAGAGTGTACAGTGTGCTCTGTGTGTGTGTAAGTTAAAATATGCATTGACAAGAGGGTGAAAAAAGAAGCCAGTGAAGTGGAAAAAATACCAAAGAACACAAGGTTTTGAATTTTCAAAACGAGCTTTATCAATTTCTACACTGGCCTAGAGAGTGAACTATGGGAACAATTGATACAGTTAAAATGCTGATGGGAAGGTCAAAGGTTTGTGCAGTAGTAACAAGCAGAAGGGGAGTAGGTTCTTAAGTGCATATTAACTTGACTGTGGGGGAGTAAATTTTAGGAAATTGTTGGCTCAGTCAGGTAGTTACAGGTCTCAAGTTTTACTCTGGACCTAAAGTCTCAATCTGCTTATGGAAATACAACCCATCAGTTGATAGAAGTAACTCTGAAAAGTGATGTATCTACATAAAAAATCTCCAAGTATCTCTTGCTTTGACTACAAGTGTATATAGCAGTTAATCCAAGTTGTCAGTATTGTAGGGGCTTGATTTTGTCACAGTTAATCGATTCTGAGCTATTTCCACAAAATATAATAGTAGAGAAAACTCTTTAGCTTTGAATCTGGACACACAACCTCCTCTCTTTTTTTTCCAGCTTGTTTATATTGGAGGGCAACTATGTATGCAATACAAAACATCTTTCATAGGTGCTTGTTAGAGCCAGTCATGCTCCAATATCTACCCAAAAAGTTGTTTTTTATATTACAGACCGAAGTGAGCAGTCTGATGCCAATGAAGGCTCAGTTCAGTATGGCATACTGCAGCCGCCTCACACTAACTTCAGCAGGAGCTGACATTCTACAGAATTTCTATCTAGCTCAGCACTGCAACCTGAATAGACCTTTTTTGATATTTTCATGAGATTCTGAGTATCTGCTGATCAGTAGCAGCTGATCAGGATATTTCACCATTTCATTCAGTATCATCTGTAAGTATCTTAAGATAACTGGCATGCTTAATTATTGTATTTGTTTGATTAAAGGCTGAAATTTCCCTCCCCACATTTTACCCTAAAAGTAAGAAATGTTTACTTGTATGTATTCTGAAAATAGGATAATCTGTTGCTTGTAGGAGACACACAATTATTTGCAGATCTTTTCTTCCCCTCTCCCCTTTATGTGTTTCTGCTCCTCTCATACTTTTGGACTTGCATGTTAAATTTGAACAAATTTACTAGAAGATCTTAGATTAAAAATACTTTTCCCAAAGTCTTAAGCAAAAAGGCAACTGAGTAAAAGGAGAGTCTTACGAATGCTCCAACTAAGAAAAAGGCTTGATTTTTCACTTTTCTTAAACAGAAAAATTCTACATGGGAGAATTTCCTGTTCCTCCCATAGGAAAAACTGGCACTTACAATTATATGGATTGCAAATCCATATCAAACAAGACTGTTACTACTTCTGGTATCCATATAACTTCCACTATTTTCCTGTTGTGTATTCCCCATCTGTCAAGTCCTACTGAAATCTGGGTTACACTATGATTTTCTAAAGGTTTATCAGCAAATATTTTGTTATGTTCAATGTAATGTTACTGTTGCAAATAAAGGGGACTGTTGACTTTGATCCTCTTAATAGCTTGACAATGACTGTGATGTAACTCACTATGTGCTGGAAACGTAAATTGCTTATCTTTAGGAGAGTTTATGAACTCAAAACTATGCCTCTGATTTTTTTGTGAAGTTGTATTCAGCTGGAATTCTCTGCAAGGCCTTAGTAGCTATTTGGGTAAGAACAGGTAAGTATTAGACCAGATTACCCAGAGAGTGTGGAATTTCTAGTGTAGGAAGTAAAGAACAGGTTAGACAAGCACCTGTCAGGAATGGCTGAGGAAGATCTTAGGAAGGAAAGAAGACTGGTGGACAAAATAATGTTTTCATGGTCTCTTGTAGCTCTGCATTTTAGAATCCTATTAATTATTTTCCTTGGCGGGTATCTGTCTTTCGAACTAAGACATTACTTTAATGACAGTATGTGTCAGTGCCAGTCATTCTACACTTTTTCTACATCTGCTACACCAAAAAGATGTGTGAAAAGCATCCTTTCAACCTGATGATAAAATCACCAGCTGAGCTTTCTTTTACCAAGAACATGCAGTGGTTCCACATAGTGCCTAATCTGATTCTAAGAATATGCAATGGCACTAGTCTGAAGTATGAAAGCTGGAACTGAGACCACGCTTATGTATTCGTTTCAGATCAAAGCTTGATGTGACATTCTTAGAGAAATGACTAAAACTCAATACATGTTTATGCCTGTGATAGTTTTATCATGACTTTATTTCTCAATTCATCTGACCCAATATAAAATTAAAAATGCAGTAAATTATTGATGACTGGAGCGTTTACGTAATGTACATGTAAGAGCCAAACTGCTTCACATTTTTTAAAAACTCCACTAAATCAGTCTGTATGTGACTAGCATGTTCAGTGTATTAAGTGTAAAAGAAAACATAAGGCAACTGGAAGCGGCCAGATTCAAAACTTATGACCAAATTTCTCTAGAGTAAATACATGTAATTTTCCTGCCACTGATTATTCTTCTTGCTTTATGTTCTTGTAGATTTTGCCCTCATTACCCTACAGTTATATTTGGTCACATCAGAAAACTATGTAAACTAAAAATCAATCCTATAAAGGCTGAATAATGACAACAGAACCCCGAATGCAGGCATTAAGTAGATGTGAGGTTTCAGTATCAATTTGGCTAAGGTTTAGAAGTCAAATAAAACCCAAGTTTAAGAGGTAGATCCTGACATCTATTTATGAATGTACAAGAGGAGGAGGAGGAGAATGGACATGGTGCTCTTCTTCACCAGCAGCAAAGAAGTAACAAGGAATGGTTTACTCTGTTTCCACTGAGATGAGTTGGATGACTAAGACCATGGTGACTGTGATGAATTTCAGTGTTGGTGTCTGTGCTCCAATCATGTGAAGATAAAAGCACCGGAAGCTTTGTTGGACACTGGAAAATGCTAGGGAAATAATTCAATTAATTTCCTTCTTTTGCTTTTTCTATCCTGTTTTAGGACTGCTGAATAACATGATTTTAGATAATAGCCTAATGTTAGGTTTTCCCTTTTTTTTCCCCCTCAACAAATTTATGTGGAACAAAAAAAAGAATTAAGCTGGATCTCTAGAACCACTACTGATGCCACGGGCCGCACTTAGTGTATCACATGATGAAGTGCAACTGGTATTCACTTCCCTGTCTAAATTTCCTCTGTAAGACCTGGCAACAGCCATGTTGTTCATCTGGGTTCCTTCACCTTGCAACTTATGTTAATGACCATGATGCCACACGATATTTTAGCTGCTATTAGAAAGGCGTAGTCAAATCAAGGGGAAATACAAAGCTGACCATGACAGGTCATGCTTTTGCCATTATTTTAAATAATGTGTTTTGCTGAGTCCTTTTTCTTCTTTTACTGTTGGTAACTGATGTGGAAATTGCATAATGAACACTGCTTTCTGACTTTATAAATAGCAAATCAAAATAGGTATCTTAATATGTAAGAAACATAAAAGGGAACAATATATTTCCTAGATTTCTTTTAATCAGTCATGTAGAAAAAGCAGCTGAATTTAGGGCTTCATAAAACTGTTACCTGAGTTCTGAGTTTAATCATATCAGCTTCCATCTGGGAGTTGGATTCATTTAGTTCTTTGATTTCTTCATCTAACTGTTTAATTTCTTCATCATTTTCTATACCTGTGTGACATAGGAATAAAAAGGCTGTTAAAATAATTAAGGTTTAAGTCAGAGTTCAGTGAATTATTTATTTCCATATTTGAAAATAAATTTATTTCAAGTAAAAAAGACAAAGGAAGCATTCTTCAAAATTTTGCTCTGAAATTAAAAAGAAGTATTTTCCACTACTTTTCCCTTTAAAGTTGTAGTAATTCTCCAGTGAAAGTGTTGAAAATGCCAAAAGGATCAATAAGACCTTTGACTTTATATACACTCATTTAACTTTATAAGAAATGCACCTGCAGCAACAAATTTCATTCCACTGTCATATGTAGCTTATTTAAAGACTGTGTCCACTTACTGAACTTCTGAAGGAAAGTAAAAAATCTTAACATGCTAATGTCTTCATATTCCAGCATTGTCAAAAGAATCTGTAACTAATTCAGAATTTTTTTCTCAACAAAGTGAAATTTTGTTGATGTACTGGGATATATTGTGATTCTGCAGTTGTTTTTAACAGTTGATGAAAGCTCAGAAGGGTTCATGATTCAGAAGTGTACTATTAAATAATGATATTTAGAATAATTTGCAAAATGGAATTGATTTTTCACATTTTGTGGCATAAATATTAAAACACACAGAATTTTAAAGGTATCTACATTTCTAAGAATTCAGACAGGAATAAACTGTAAGGGGTTAATTTATTTTTTCTTTTAATTACTATAACAAATCATAAAATAATCCTGGGAAGAGACAGACCTGTTTTTTCTCATGTCAAAGTGTGAACATCTTAAGCCAGAGAAACTGGTGTTCCCACTCTCGTTCTTCTGCTGGTGTGAATCCTGCACACCTTTCCCCACAGTGCCTGACTCTAATAGGAAGGATGTCATAGAATCATAGAATGGCCTGGGTTGGAAGGGACTTTAAAGATCATCCAATTCCAACCCTCTGCCATGGGCAGGGACACCTTCCACTAGACCAAGTTGCTCAGAGCCCTATCCAGCCCTATCCAGCCTGGCCTGAAAAAATTCCAGGGATGGGGCATCCCCAGCTTCTCTGGGTAACCTGTGCCAGTGCCTCACTACCTTCACAGTAAAGAGTGCTGTTCGTGTGCTGGGAACCCCAGAGCTGGATGCAGTGTTCCAGGTGGGATCTCACCAGAGCAGAGCAGAGAGGCAGAATCCCCTTCTTCGCTCTGCTGGCCTCACTTTGGATGCAGTCCAGGACACATTTGGCTTTCTGGGCTGCAAGGGAACATTGCCGGGCCATGTCCAGCCTCTCATCCACCAGCACCCCCAAGTCCTTCTGGGCAGGGCTGCTCTTGATCTGTTCATCCCCCAGCCTGGACTGATACCAGGGGTTGCTCTGACCCTCGCACTTGGTCTTGTTAAACCTCATGAGATTCCTATGAGCCACTTCTCAAGCTTGTCCAGGTTCCTCTGCATGGCATCCCAGCCTTCAGGTGTGTCACTGCACCACTCAGCTTGGTGTTACCTGCAAATTTGCTGAGGGTGCACTTGATCCCTTCATCCATGTCATTAATGAAGGCATTTAATAACACTGGTTCCAATATGGACCCCTAAGGAACACCACTAGTCACGGATGTCCATCAAGACACTGAGCCATTGACCACTAGCCTCTGGGTGTGACAATCCAACCAATTCCTTATCCACCTACCACTCCACTCATCAAATCCATCACTCTCCAATTTAGAGAGAAGGATGTTATGGGGGACCATGGCTACATCTTTACAGAAGTCCAGATAAATGACACCTGTAGCCCTTCCCTTGTCCACTGATGTAGTCACTCCATCATAGAAGGCCTCTGCGTTGGTCAGGCAGGCCATGTGTCCTCCAAGTACCAAAATATCCACGTAACACTCAAGGCATTCTTCCTGGGCATGGCAGGTACAGTTTTCAATATTACCCAGGTTGTAGAGAGGCAACCACTCCCTGGTTATTAGCTACTGAACAAAGACAGCCAGTGCCTTCTCTGTCGTACTGGCAATGTGGGCTGAGATGCCTCCTGCACTGTGTTGAAATGCTCTGTGGCTCTAAACACAGTTAACAAGAACATTAAGAACGTTAAGAAGGCATGCACTGTCACAGACTGAGTGACTACATAAAGTTTTCCAAGAAGACTTGGGCTCCCAGACAAGCCTTTTTCATATTACTTATTTGAACTGAAGCACCTACATTTTGCTTTCATTGTACTTCATCTACCAGGGTACTATCCTGACGTACACCCAAGGTACTTTCATCACTTTCCCTGCAACTCAAGGTTTCCAGGAAGGACTGCAGATTACTGGAGCTGAAAAGGCACAAAGCCATTTCCATCTGCCAGAGGTTACAGAGCCACAGGTCCAAATGAATTCCAGGGAACCCATAAGGATTTGACACTCTGGAAGTAAACCCTTTTTCTCTTCTGAATCCTGCAACAACATAAGACCAACCATCCACCTCTGATGAATGAAATGTGAACCAGAAAATTATAATGGTATATTCTACTTTGAAATATTTTAGAGCTTTAGATTTATGTAGACATGACTCAGTCTGACTACTACACTCCTGGCTCAGGTTTTCACAGCATAAAATCTGGTTTCACTTCTACTGAAAGGGAATTCGCTATTTGGATTCACAAAGTGGATTTATACATGTAGGAAAAAAAGGCAATTGAGTAACAGTAAATTCAGTTTACAAAGAGTTACTATTTAAGAAGGTAATGATTAAAAATTTACCATTACTGGCCCGCTGCTTTATTGTTAGCATTTGTTCTCCAGACAGCTTTGCTTTCTTCATTGCTGAAGTAGCTCTGGGGCATCCTGATAAACTGTGAACAGTAAGGAGCCTGTTAATTTTGACAGGTCATTGAAAAGAAATCTGTAATCCAAACCTGTAATAAAAACAGTATCAGAGACACAGTTTATCTTCACTGCCTAGAACTGGAACAGTGCACTAGTCTGAAAAAAATGGACTTACCAGTAGTGATTTCATGGTTTGTTCCTTCTTCCAAATAGACAGCTAATATAAAAGTCAGATATACAGTCCAATTTTCTAAAGACACAATACTTTAAATAAAATGTTTTATTTTAAAAGCAGTTATTGTGTAAATACTCCCACTTGAATTTACATGTCCCTCCTCTGAACTTCTATCCTTTTTGATTCAAATGCTCAAACATGGAACTGAATGATGAGAGAAGAGGACATGAGCTACCTCTGACATCCAAATGACTAGCTTTTATAAACTGTGCTTCTCCTTGTGAATATCATCTACTGAGCTGCATAAATTGCCCTTTTCTAAATTGTTTCTTGAAATGGCAGCAACTATATATTGGCTTTTTGTTGGAGCCCAAGGAAAGTCATTCCCATTAAAATGGCCTTGTCTATTGGTTACATTTATGGATGTACATTGAATTATCTCTTCCCTCCCATATTGCCAAAATATTAAGCTTTTTAATTACATTATACAAAACAGTTTGATAGCAATGCAGTCTTGGCAGGCTTTATTGTAAAAATAAAAATAACGATCAGACAGTGCTCACTATTTAACAAATAATGGTACACACTAAACTAGCTTCTTTTTTCAAAATCACATCTTTAACATAGTTGCACTATCACAGGTAAAAGAAAATACATATTCAATCTAATTTAATGATGAAAAACTATAATCTTATTCTGAGGAAGCTTTAGCTTCAATGAAGGGAATTTGGAAGCCTGCTAAACAATTTATTGTTGCCTGAACATTTCAGGTTTCATAGCCATGGAAACTGAGTAACATCACATACTTCTCATTGCATATAGACACATTTATATTTCCTCTTCAGATCCAAAGGAAGACTTCATTTTACAATTTTTAGTGGTGCAAATCAGATTCAAAGCTAATACTCAAGTAATTGCCCTGTAATATGGAACAAGTTTTTGAGGGAAGTGGTGTCTTTGATTAAAAGCATTTAAGTGAAGACACAGCGTCTGACTAAATGAAGTCCTCTAACTTAAGTATAGTGTTTGATTATTGAAAATGTTTCTCTGAAAAGCCTGGGTTATTATTATCAAGTGCAGTTATAGAAAAAAGGATTTTTCTCAGAAAAATATATCAAAAAACTTATTTTCTCAGCAAAAGAATCAGTGTACAACATTTTACACACTTTTGTGACTGAGAGGATGTGTAAGAAAACAATTCTAGTAGTGTCAAGAAATAGCATGACCTAGCAGCTTTTGGCTGTAGCCTGGGTGTTAGGATGCCAAATTACTGTTCCAAGCTCTGCTATGGACTCAGTGTGTGACTGTAAACAACTGTCCTCTTGAAGTGTCAAAGGGAACCAATGGATTAAGGAGGAGAGGATTTGCCATTCTGAGGAAAAAATGTTGGCACAGAGAAAGAAATAACAGTATATGCAAAGTTTCTGCATCATTTAATTGACTTTATTTTTGTAACCTTTCAATTGATTTAATTAATTTTCTCATATTTTGTCCTCACTCTTTTCAGAAGTTAGCATCACTGGGCATTATAACAACTGCTTTAGTTCACTCTCCTCTTGGTCTGCAGCCTTTTGCTCTCTGAAGTCTCCACTGATGATGACCTAGGGAATCCCTCAAAATAAAATCAGTCCTCAAACAGCCTATAAGTACAGCATTCAAACTCTAAACAGACCAACAAGAAACCTGGCTGCTAGAACAGCACACTTGAGAGTGCAGAAAAATAATCAAACAAAAAAAAATTGTTCACAAGTATTAAAAATCTATTGTGAGATTCAGTGTGCCTAAATCCCAATTTTGGTGCCAAGGACCCAATCTTATTTCCAAGCCATGGTTATGTACACCAAGTTTTTAGGACTGCCTAAACCTGTAGAATCTTCTCAGCTTGTCTGGAGGTTTACCTCTGCACTGGTATACCCAGGGTGCTCCAAGTCACACTCTCACCCTGAGGTCCCAGGTACAATGCCCCATATTTGCAATACTAAGCTTTCCTAGTCCATAAAATAGGGTGGTCACTTTCTAGCTGCCAAATAGCAACTGTCCTTGGCCCATGCTATATCCACTGGAGAGAGATTTATTGCCAGGAAGAGGCACGTATGTAGCACCTATAGCTCGGCTGCAGTCCAGGCACCCTGGCACCAGGTGCCTTCTGCCTAAACTGAACTACAAAGATCTGGATCCTGTGCTCTATCCTTGCTGCTGGAACTGTTGGAGAATCCTTCTGCATGGATTATCTACTTTCTTCTGGAGGCACAAGTTATAAGTTAGTGAGGGGAAAGGCAGAGGGCTGCCTATTTTTTGGGCATGCTACTCAGGACACAGAAGGCTTCCACATCTTGTATCCAGATTAGTTTTGTTCTTACCCACTGGTGATCTAATACAATATGCACAGACAGAGAAGGGCTTTGACCACAACGTGTTTCTTTCCGTGCAAGTGCATGCCCAAACCACAAGCTTCTTTCCCAACCCTTGCATGTATGCCTGTAACATATGCACCATGTACCCCTGTGACTGCCTTTAGCTTATTACATGTCTGTCCTTAGCAGAAGCCATGGATGAACTGAAGTTCCTAACTTTTCCAGTGGTTTTATGCAATTTAAGAAAGTATTCAAAACTCCCAGAGGTATCCTGCTTACCACAGAGGAAGATGCCAAAGCCAGACCATGCCATTGACTTCCACTGCAGATCTTTACTGATAAATCTGTCTTTTCATTAATTGTATATTGTATTGTAAGCAGATTAGCTCACTTTCCTGAGCCAGGCACTTTCAGTTTCAGTGAAGCAGATACCAAGTTAATAACCTAGAGTACTGAGCTTTTCTTGGCTAAATTCTTCAGAAATAAGAAAGTCAAAGATAGCAATCTGCATCCTCTTTGCCCAGCTCTGTTCTTAATTAAGTTACCTAAAAGTGCTTTAAATAATTAAAGAAGTAAATTAGGACTTTTAGAATAAGCTTCTACTCTGTAAGGAAATGCTACCTCTTCCATTCTATCTTATTGACTATGGTTACTTCTGCTGAAGGCAACTGCTCTTTCTCTTATTTGAGAACAACCAAAAGAAGTCAGGATATATGGGAAGATAAGATGAAAAACAAGGTGAAGTCAGTATTGTACCAAAAGTGGGCTATTGTACAAAGGCTGCAACATATGCAGGTGTGAAGTTAATCAAAAAGCTTGAACTGAGATCCCAGTGAGACTGAGAGTCACTTGAGATTTCTAGAAGACTGGGAGGTAGGAGGAGACAGAAGACAGAAAGGAGTAGATCTGATTTTATTTCTCCTCCTGTGACTGGCAAACAAAAGAGTACAAGTGAAAGCTATTTTAGTTATAGAGTTATGCAAAATATGCTTAAAATACCTCAAAAATGAAAAAAAGATTATGAGAAACATCTAGCTAGTAGTGTTAAGGGTAATACTTATCCTCACATTAAGTATGGTATGAAGCTCAGTCAGGGGAGTTTTAGTTTGCATATTAGGAAGATGTTCTTCACCCAGAGTGTGGTTGGGCACTGGAACAGGCTCCCCAGGAAAGTGGTCACAGCACCAAGCCTGACAGTTCAAGAGGCATTTGGACCTCTCAGGCACATGGTGTGACCCTTGGGGATGGTTCTGTGCAGGCCCAGGAGTTGGACTCGATGATCCTTGTGGGTCCCTTCCAACTTAGGAAGTTGTTTAAGTTTGATCTATTAAAGTTGATTGTCATAGCTTTTCAATCTTTACACTGACTTTTACACAAACATGGAATTCTGCAGCTTATTCATTCCAGCAAAGAACTAGTAAAATTAATCACAGTTATCTCACTTGCTCCTGCCATTATTCTCATACACACAAGAAATCATGCAAAGAAAATATAAACACAGTTGAGTATTCTTTCCATAATAAAAATGAGTAAGGCTTTCTAACAACATTGCTGGGGTACTGCTGTAATAAACACAGTATAAACATACCAAGCCATCATTTATCTCTGTCGGAATGTGGATGCCATAGGGCTTGAAGCTACAGCATTTTAGTGGGGCTGTGAGAAGCACCAGCACCCAACTCCTAGCTCCCTCTGAGTTTCTGATTCACCAGGAGCTGTGAGTCTCGGCTGTATCAACAACCAGATGATCATCAGCACCTTACTTTGTTGGGATGTCACATGTCTTGGCTCTTGATGAATTTCTACTGTTAGGCTTAATCTCTAATTTGAGAAAGAAAAGAATGGTCTGGTACATCATCCTTGGAAGCCATCCTCTGCCATAACTTACAAAATACTATAAAGACATATGGTGGTTGTACCTGTCAGAGTTGAACATAACATGAAGAACGAATTTTCTTTCTGGTTTAGCACTGTGGTTACATTACTGCAACCAGTGCCTTGCCATATATTCAGTGGATTTGGAACTAGGGTGTAATTTGTTCAGAAATAAAAGGAAAATTAGTGGGGTAAAAAAGTTTGAAGGGGGTATCTAGGTAGTGTTCAGTGCACACTTACCAAGAAATTTAGTTTAAAAATAAATAAATGTGGGGTAAACTCCTGAACTATTTCAAGAATGTAATTGCACTATCTTCTGGGATGCAAACAAGAGAGGCCACCAGCGTAGTGGATCATTGATCAAGTGGAGCAATTGTCTGGGTGACTGATTTTAGTTATCTGGGTTCCAGCTGTGCTCTGTTAAATGCATTTTTTGCCTCAGCAGACAGATGCAGTTTGGTCCCTCTTGAAGCTGAAGGAATCGCACTTGGCTTGTCAAGTGAAGAAAACATTTTCCAGAGAAGTAGGGATATGGGAAAGGAGGAGATGAAGGTCAAATAAAACACAACTTTTATATTTGGTATGTCAAGTGTTGAAGTTTATAAAGAAAGACTTAATAGGATGTAAAGAAACCAGAGCCTCAACCTGGAGTACCCAAAAGGCATCCTGAGGACTAACTTTATAAACCCTGCAAGATGTTTTCAGATTCACACCACAGTGATTTTTCAAAAAGAAAATTAAACACTTTTCCTGTTTATTAAAAATAACATTGTCTATAGACTAGAGGAAGGAACAAGTCACTTTCAAGGAACCTCTTTTAACTAGAGATACATTCAAAACAAGCCCCAGATGTTAATCCTTTAGAAATTCAGGGAAATACAGATCACAGTGAGAATGACTGTTTTACTTTATTAATGGCTGGAACCTTACTAAGCTCCTGAACTATTTGCTAATGTTTGAAGTTCAAGTTAAGAGATGAAACTCGGTGATCAAAGTAGCCCATTCCTTGGTTTAATATTAAATCCATGAACCACTCGTTTTTTTCTATGTTGAAGGGTATAAGCTTTAGTGATTTCCTTATTCCCATGAGTAAATTCTGCTACACACCTTAAAGGATGAAATACTCCATGCACAATTCCAGCAGAGATAAAAGGAACCCTCCCTAAACCAGCACTCATTTTTATTTACATTCAAGGGTGATTGGCTTTTCCCCAGGTTCTTACTGAGCTATGAAGCAAAGGCAATCCAGGAGAGAGGTTTTGCAAACAAGCTAGTTTTGTTTGCTGTGACTCACAGAGGAATCTCTTCTCCCCACTGGCCACACAACCCCAACTGCCTTTGTGTGGTGTTGGGTGTTGGAAAAAAATAATCTGTTCAGCTCAGTTTCAAAATTCTTCACTGGAAAAGACTGATTTTGATTAATGGGACCCTTTATAGGTCTTGTTCCCTGACTAAAGATGTTTGTTTGTGTTTTTGTGGGTTTTTTGTTTTGTTTTGGGTTTTTTTGGTGCATTTACAACTCACACCTGAACATTTGGGGTGAAAAGCTTCAATTTTCAATCAGGAGGGACATCTAAGTTAAAAAGACTAAAAGCTTGATCTAATGTGGCAAGTGACAGCTCCTAATTCAAATTGCTTTCCAAAGCTGCTGAGGAAAGCAGCTGAGATTTTATTCTGTTTAAATAAATCTTTGCATTGGTTTCAGAACTAAGAAAAATTAAACCACTACCCAAGTGGCCATAAAAAAATATAGCCATGTTGTGATTAAAACAAAATGCAAGCTTTTGAAAATTATTTTAATGATATCTGATCATTGTTTCAGAAGGGCTTTCTGGAAAGACCTATGTTCTTATTTTAGAGGGGTAGGGTTGAATTAGCATTAAAATCTGGTCAGTCAGGCACCAAATGGACAACGAGATAGAGTGAATGGCCACCCAGAAGAGAAGGTATTTGGGTTTTTTATTGGAGATTTAAAAGGTAAGATAGTATTCTAGCTTTATTATGCCTATCCTTCATAACAAAAGAAGAAAACAGGCATCAGGTGAGAAAAACAGAAGTAGAAATTATGCAGAATTGTTAACATGACCAAGTTGAGAGAAAAGGCCCTGAGGGCAGACTCAATTTGAAAGGAATCCCCCTGGGGCATCAATATACACCAGGAAAGGGAGTAATGAATCTTGAAACGCTGTAACTGTAAGAGCACTGCCAAAGTTGTCCTTCAGTTGGGCACAGTAGTCCTGTTGCAAATTTGCATCATATTTAGTTAACTGAAGCTGCTCAGTCAGCAAAGAGGCTTTGTGGGTGGGCTTCTCACATGTGTCAACGAGCTTTGAACTGTATCATCCCTGAACAGGGAAAGAGGTTTGGCTCTTACCCAGTGTGCAGCAACTGTTAAAAAAAAATTTCTCATTTATTCTTTGGTGAGTGAGCACCCACTGTAGCACATTGCATGATTTACAGGTGGCTCCAGCACCAAGCTATGGAGAGGAGTCTGCACTTCATGGGGCACCACTGAGTGCCCCAGGAGCTGGGGGTTGGCATCTGAAAATTTCATCAGCCTCTCTCCTGTCTGGTGACTGCCCACAACAGGACAGATGACCTGAAGACCAGTGGATTTACTGGGGTAAATGGACATGTATTGTGAAGGAGAAAACAGGTTGAGACTTCCCTGTGTATAAATAGGTAAGGTGCATGTTTAGCTACTCACCTCTGATTAGTGCTCTCAGGCAGCTCAAAATTTCAAGCGATCTATTTAGTGACCAAATCCAGCTCACCTAGGCACTTAAAATGAAGCACAAATTCTCTAGACACTTGTATAGACAGCAAAGAGAAAAAGTATTTCATGAGGAAAATGAATCCCTCCTGAGAGCTAAAATGCCATCCTGTATTCTCTGCTTTTTTATGGGCTATGTCTGGAATGAGGACAAGCAGACTTATAACCAGACAGCTTCTGCTAAGTGCCTGAAATCAAGGAAATGCCACACTGCAAGCACCTGTACAATTGCTGTCTGCTGTAATTTGTCAGGTCTGCTCAGCAAAATGATTTTTCTTGTTTATATTGTGCAGTCGGCTTTTTCTAATACTAATTTCATATTATTTTCTCTGTGACTTTCCCAAGGTAAGTAAACCCCTTAAGTTCTTTTAGATTACCCTACTGTTAAGAGCCTTCCAGTTTAACAGATAGCAGGTCTGATTAAAATACTATTCCATCCTTCTTTCAGCTCATAATGAAAAGAGTTGGCAGAACTACCCACAAAGGGCCTAACTCTTTCAACAACCAGGTTCTGCATTTAGTCACTTCTGACTTTTGCTAAATTTTAACTGATCTGACTGAAATCTTCAGTGGTAACTGTCTGGCTGGGCTCATTTTTTTCCCCCAAATGTCATAGGAAAAAAATGTCTATTTCTCTGAATATACTTCTATACCACTCTTTTGTCCATATACCTTGTTTAGTCCATACCAAGGGGAACAAAAAAGTCCAAATAATTCAGGGAATAACTCTAATTGTCTGTGAATTGGAGCAAGAAATGACATTTCATGGGGTGTTGCTCTGAGTTTAGAGATGCATTCTGCTGTCCTCATGAAAACAAAAGTGGATTTGGCAGAGCTATAAGCCTCTGACAGACTGTCATTTGGACATGCTCGGTCGATGTGAGTCAGTGCTTAGCTCCAGACCCTCCATGTACTTTGTGTGTATGAGGATTGGGAGCCTTTCCTGCCACCACCCCCGTTCAGGGCTGCAGGGCCCGGAGCAGAAGGATGCTTGCTGGAAGCAATGCTGGTGAGGCTGCCTGTCCTGTTCTGCCAGCACTCAGGAGAGCTAGCTGAGCACCAGGACCTCAAATGCTGGGGACTGAGAAGGAAGTAAGGAGATAGACTGAACCGGAGCCACAGTGACATAGAAGGGAAGAGGGCCAGCACAGTACAGTAGGAGAGGAGGAGGAGGATAGGAAGAGGAAGGTGTTGGAAAGCAATTTAGGAAGACCCCTTTCCTTTAAGCATAAGGGTCAACACAAAATTCCTAAGAAAAAAAAATCCTTTGTACTGCAGGATGCACCTCACAGATTTTAGTTTAATATTTTTTTATTTATGTATATTATTATTACTTTTAATTGCCACATTTCTTTCCTTGTCTTCTTGGAAATGTCAATGCATTTGCATGCCTGTTATCTTTTAATAATGTCATCATGATGACGCTTACCATTGTCAGTTGTAGTTGCTGTTAAATGTAGTGAATTTGGTTAGTTCTTCTATATTCTTAATGATATGTGATATTCTCCTGCTGAATTGCAACATACAGCTTGTAGGAAAAAGTAGGAGATGGGAAACAGCAAAATAAACCAATGGCAGGGAGGGGACAGGCAGATTAAAACCAAATGAACAAACAAACACCCTAAACAACCTAAAAAGTCTACCAGAGAAAAATTAAACAATGAGAACTAAGAGTGAATTAATTCTGACACAAATGTGGCACTCTGTCAACTTACTCTAGGAACAAATAAAAGCATGGACAAGAGTTGACTTGACAAGAGACCTGGCTAGAAATAGATACAATCAAATACTTAAATACATTGTATATTAAAATTCTTACAAATCTGAAGTTTGACAGTATTTATGAATAAATAGGAAAAAAAAAGAAAAAATTTCTCTCTGCCAAGTTTTTACTATTTTCAGTGTTATCTTCAACACAGCATAGAAACACCTTTCAAAAGATATAATTGCTGGACACAGACTCCTGACAAAAGGGGTGTTTTTGAAATTTAGAGCATCTTGAGAACTCATCTGGCAGTTTGGATGCTTTGTGTTTTAAATGATGCTCATAATTTCCTTAACTGTGAGCTTATGAGTCTACTCAAAACCAAAAGAGAAGTGCTCCAGAGATGGAAAAGTGGGCAAATACCCACTGGGAGCAACAAGGCCATTGCTGGGGGGTGCAGACATGCAGTTAAGAAAACCAAAAGCTCAGCTCAAATTTAAATTGGCCAGAAATGTAAAAATCTACAAGAAACGGTACTTTAGATACATAGAGAGCAAGTGGAAACAAGGAAAATATTGTCCCATTGTTATATAGGAGAGGAGAATTAGTCACCAACAATGCAGAAGAGGCAGACGTTCTCAACACTTCCTTCACCTCTGTCTTTACCAACACTGTTGGGCCCCAGGCCTTGGGAACAAAACTCTAGGTTGATGCAAACACAGACTGTCTATCAGTGATGGAAGAGTTGTAAGTGAGCTGTTACAGGAACTTGACCCTGCAAATCAGTGGGCCCTGACACTGCCCACCCGAGGGTGTTAGGAGCGCTGCTTGATGTTGTTGCAAGGCTCTCCATAATCCTGAGAAGTTGTGGAGATCAGAGGATATCCCAGAAATCTGGAAGAAATGTAATGACAACCCCATCTACAAGAAGGGCCTAAAGAAAGACCTACAGGCTCACCAGTCTTATTTCAAATCTCTGGAAAAGTTATGGAATGCATCCTCCTGGGGGCTATCACAAGTCAGATGAAGCACATGATTGGGAAAAGCCAGCACAGACTCACCAAGGGCCAGCCATGCTTGACAAACCTGCAAAAGCAAATTAGCTTTTTGTAACAAAGAAACCTGCTCGGTTGATAGGGAGTAGCCAGTGGACATTGTCTACCTGGATTTCTCCAAGGCTTTTGATACGGTTTCCCATCACCTCCTCCTAGAGAAACAGATGTGTTATGGTCTGCACAAGTGGTCTGTGTAGCAGGTGAGGAACTGGCTGAGAGGCTGGTCACAGAGGGTGGTGGTAAACAGCTGCTTTTCAAACTAGCAACCTGCCACCAGTGGGGTCTCCCAGGGATCCATACTGGGCCCAACACTGTTTACAATCATCATTAATGATCTGGGCAATGGGGCCAAGTGTATCCTGATAAAGTTTGGCAATGATACCAAACTGAGTGGGGAAGTGAACACTTTGGAAAGGAAAGCCACCCTGAAGGAAGACCTGGAACAGGCTGGAAGAGTGGGCTGACATGAACTTTATGAAGTTCAAGCGAGACAAGTCTAAGCTCTTGCATCTGGGAAAACATAATCCAGGAGTGCAGCACAGGCTGGGATCTACCTGGCTGGGGAGCAGCTCTGTGGAAAGGGATATGGGGGTCCTGGGGATGACAAGCTCAGTGTGAGTGAGGGGTGGGTGTGCTGCTGTGGCACAGAGAGCCAGCGGGATGCTGGGCTGCATCAACAAGGGTTCACACAGAGACACAGGAGTCACTGTCCCACGCAGCACTTGTCAGGCCACACCTGGAACACCGTGTTCAGTTTAGGCTCAAAATATGCACGGAGATGTGGAGAGGCCAGAGAGCCATTGCTGACCTAATGCTAAGCACTTCTATGGTTTTAAATGCTAAAGCTGAGAAATGCTGCTGTTAAGAGAAGATGTGACTTCAGGCAAATATTGAAAGCTCTACAATCATTTAGGAGCAAATTTACAGCCACTGGCCAGTGTTTTGTAAAGCATCTGTATTATACAGCTACTGTCCCTTTTGGGGGCATCCATCCACCGCAGATATACCCTGCGGTGAGGTGCTGTTCTATCAACACAGGTTCAAGCTGCAGCCCTGAGCATCAGGAGTTTTGACTGTAGGTGGTACTTGCAAATCTTCCCTTCAGAAGCTCAGGTTGATCACAGAGGATTTTTGTACAGTATCTATTTCTAGCAAAGCATATTTCATGAGAAAAAGGATCTGCACATGAAAAATCTACATCTTCAACCTTCTTCCCTCACATTTGTCATCTCCTAAATGCTTTGAGTGCTTGGGAACTTAGAGGTCCTCTGAGGATCCATGTGAGAGTTGGTGTCAGGCAGCTTCCAGCAAGCAGCTGCAGAGGGCAGCTCCTGTCTTTTAATTTTTTTTTGTCTTCCTTTTTTCATAATCTGTCTGTTCCCAGGCTTAGCAATGCAGCTGTGCAACTCAGAGCTGTGACCAACCTAGAATTTTTGGGAGGAAACAACACTGGCAGCGCTCCTTAACCTCAGGATATGCATGTGTGGCAATGGCTGAAGTGAGTGAATTGCCTCCTGTGGGCATTCTGACAGCCTTACCATTAACTAAACCTTCCTATGCATAAAGTGGATAGCCTGTAACAAGTGTCATATGTAAACACTTCCCATAACCACCTGACAATTTCTACACACATTCCTTCAGAAGGCAAAAGGCAGTGGATGATGACAATTGCTTCCTCCCAGCACAAACAGACATTTTGCAAACACAGTTGCATGCCCTTGCCGCTCAAATACAAGCCCCGTTCTATAAACTTGTCTACAGATCTTGGAGTCCTACTGTCCTCAGTGGGTATACAAGTCCACTAAAGGAAAATTACCTTTCTCTACACTTTCATCTCTATTTAGCATTTGCTTGTTAATGGGCAAAATACTTATAATTTGATCATCTCTTGTATATTACAGCCCTAGTAGCCTATGTCTTTGTACCAGCTTTGTCTGGGATAGAGGTCATTTTCTTCAGAGTAGCTGGTATGAGGCTGTGTTTTGGATTGTGCTGGAAACACAGTGGATAATTCAGGGACGTTTTCCTTACTGCCAAGGAGCGCTCACACAGAGTCAATGTCTTTTCTGCTTCTCATCCCACCCCACCAGCAAGTGGGCTGGGGGTGCACGATCTGGGAGGGGACACAGCTGGGACAGTGGATCCCAGCTGCCCCAAGGGATATCCCACACCATACGGTGTCATGCTCAGCATATAGAACTGGGGGAAGAAGAAGGAAGAAAGGAGGACATTTGGAGTGGTGGTGTTTTTCTTCCCAAGTCACTGTAATGTGTAATGCCGCTCTGCTTTCCTGGAGATGGCTGAACATCTCCCTGACCTTGGGAAGTAGTGAATTAACTCCTTGTTTTGTTTTGCTTGTGAGTGTGGGTTTTGCTTTACCTACTAATCTCAACCCACGAGTTTTCCCACTTTCACCCTTCAGATTGTCTCCCCCATCCTGCTGGAAGCGACCAAGCAACTATATGGGTTGAGATCCCTACTGGAGTTAAACCACAACAGTTTTCCATAGTAAAGGGAATTTAAAACCTACATTAATGTGTTTGCAATGCATGAACACTGATGTAAATAAAAGTGGGCTGGAAATGGGAGCAGTTTTAGATCTGAAAAAGCATTTCTGCACGCGATTTCCACTGAAGTCAGCATAAGCACATTTCCTCTTCTGTGCAAAGGAGCAGGATTGCTAATTCCAAGTATATTGTGAGAAAGTCCCCACTGATCTCAGTACTAGAAGTTATGCTGTCCAGAAAAATCTTCTGAAATCAAATATGGGGATGTAAGGGTCTGTTGAAAAGCTAAACTGCACAGCTACAGTATAACAAGCAATTTACATTTCATTATAACCTATTTATCTATCTACTGACTCCATGCTTACATGCCTTCCAATTCATTTTCATATTCCTGACAGGGCACCTAATTTCACACTGGCCCCTCTTGCTAACAGAAGCTCCTTTTTTGAAGCATAGCACTCTTAATCCTATGTTTCAAGTCCTTCCCGATAACCCCCTTGCCATTCTTCCCTAATGCAGACTCCTTGACAAAAAAACCCTATTCATAGGAATTTCTGCAAATGGGCAAGGAAATGTTAAAAAACAGAAACCTTTGTTAGTATTTTTGTTGATAGGGTAGAATTCAAAATTCAACAAAATTTATGACTTTTTTCACTGGTTACTTATTTCTGCTTCAGAATCATGAATGTAAATATATGCATATATTTAAATTCCAGACTGCGTACCAGTTGGAGGAGATTTTTACTGATTTACCAGCCCTTGTGGATCATCTCCAGGGTCCATTGACACCAGTGGAATGACACCATGTGTACAATGTCAACAGCAGTTCTAAGAAATCTTTAATTCAAAAACATCTTTCCTACTATATTTAATTAATTCAACAGTTGGCATAATTTTCACAAGCCAGTCTGCTGTTAATTTCCAGAGTATTACAGCTGCTATGAAAATAGCATATTAGCAGCTGTCTACAAATGGCAGAATATAAAAATCTCAAAGAACACATAAAGAAAAACTACGCTTACAATTAATATACATATCTATGCTTAGAGATGTCTGCTGAGAGAAAAATATTTGCACTGGGAAGGAAAAATCCCCTATTAAGAGAGCAGCAAGCTGTACTGGCAAAAATGAAGACATTAACTAGTCCTTCCTGAGGAGCTTTTACTGGCTCAGTTAAAGGCCACAGCCCTGCTTTCCCCCATGTATGCTGCACACAGCTCTACCTGCAGAAGACTGTCCATGAGCCTGGCCTCACTGTGTAATGGCACAGCATTGCTTCTCTTCAGAAGGTGAGAATTTGAGATTTACAGCCATAGCTGTAGAGCAAAATGTTGTTAGAGGTCGAAGATAAGACCACAGTCTGTTAAAATGGACGGACTCAAAGTGAGGGAGTATTTCAAACTTATGTAAGAAAATGGATAGTTTATAACTCAGGCGGGATTGAGCTCCAGATTATGACACCTAGGCTGAAAGGTCTGCATGGGAATTGCATGTCAAAGCTGCCATGGAGCTCTGGGGCCTGTTCATTTAACAAGACCAGCACCCTTGCAGATCCCCTGCAAGGCACATTCAGCTCTCAGCTGTCATAATCAAAGAATCACAAGTCTTCAGTCATTTTGGCCAATCCAATATGGTCATACTGCATGCCCTAAGAGCACTTCAAAGGGCCTAACCTACCTATTTGTAGGCAGGGAAAGCCTACTCCCTCTTGATCCATTCATTGATCCTGAGAGGAGTAAATGCATCCTACATCTCCTACAAGCAGATTCTTAAGGTAGGCGAACTGTTCTGGAGTTCAATCCTACATGCAGGGTTTGATTCAGTTGTCCATACATGGGCATGAAATGCCATTTGAGAAGATATATCACTAAGGTTGATAAATATTACACTGGATCTACCTTTCTGAGTAGCAGCTGGAGGCCGTGTATATTATCCTAAGGCATCTAAAATGGCTCCATGTGCTTTTCTTTGTGTGAGCAAATGAATCAAGCATTTTTAACAGTCTTAAGAATTCTACAAGAACTAATAATAGGGTTATTTTTAATCTTGCCATTGCTTATGGAAGCTTCAAGAAGTTGTTAAATTCACTCACAACTTAGAATATTGGTCCTTTGTTACATCAAGACAATTAAGTCGGATCAGTCTACCTCATCAGTCTTTTTAGGCAACCTTTGATCCTCTGATGCTGCCCTCTAACAATGGCCCTTTTTGCACAAAAACTGACCTTGTAAGGTAAGCCATTTACACGTCTCAGTTTCTACTTAAGATAGTGGTACTAAAGAACACACATGACTGCTCTGTAGCTAAATGTCATATTTAGGCTTCTCAAAAAAAAAAATCTTTTTTTTTTTTTCCATGAAAACACTCCTTTAAAAAAGGCACGAATTGCCCTTTAAATTGTGTAACTTAGTACATTTCTTTTAGAAGTTAGTTAGTCTTGTTGTTGCAAGAATTTTCTCCTTGAAACTGTAAGTACCATGTGAATACTCCTTGCAAGCAGTCTCCCAGTGATTATACTGTATCTTTCAACTAAAGGATAAAATCATTTCAAAGTTTTAATGAAGATCTCTCTGAGTTAAATAAATGTTACACCAAAGTTGAACTGAAATACAAACACTAACCTTTTACTGAAAGTCAGAAACTTAAATCCATATGTGGTATCTGCACAAATCGTAGGAGTTTTGCATCTCCTACTTCCTAAAGCCTCTGCCATTTGTAGACAGCTGCAGGCTGTGTAATACATTCGACCACTCAGGTAGCACCTCAGGTCATGGACAAGAATCCCTTTATGGTAGGTACCACACAAGCACTGAGCAGAAAAACAGCTCTGAGCCTAAACAATAAATAGGAACCATGTGCACGATGTCTGGAGAGGCTGAAGTAAGGGTAAGGCTTCTGGGTGAAACTGTAAAGGACTGTCAAAGAAAGAATCAAAGGAAATAGTTACAGGCAAGAGGAGAAGTACACTTTTCACCTCTGTGTCTAGAACTGACTACAGAACAAGATCAAGTTGGTTTAGCTAACTAAAGGGTACAGAAGTTCAACTGAGGTCTGCCTCAAGAGGGTGACAAATTAGGGACATCAACTTGACATATTTGAAGTAATAGAGTTTTATATTAGTGATTATATAATAAGAAATTTGCTCTGACATTACAGTCGTGTTCAGGCTTAGATTCCCAACCAGAGCTCCAAAACCACTATTGCTTCTTCATAATCTAATATCTAAAATGGCAGCAAGTTTTAACCCTAACAGACCGGCCACTTTCTCTTCCTTTTAAAAGCTGTGAAAAATGTAATCACTGAAGCTCTCTTATTTTTGCCAGGTTTATGAAAAATTACATTTTGTATTTTTTTCATCAAATATTTATTTCCTATTAGTTTTAAATAACTTTCTGTATTCTACATATATTGTTCTAAATAAACATTTTCATTACCAAATGAATAAATATACTTTGTTTTCATGGAACTCTTTCCTTAAATTCTTCAGTTCCATGCTCTGATGATTGAAAATTAAGAATATGTTTGACATCTCTGAAAATCAGGGGAACTCAGATATGTCTTACAAAGTCTATCCCATGCTAATTTGTCCAGAAATATTAAATAAAGCAATAGGAGACTTACATTTACTGTCATGCATGTTATTTTCCCTCTAAAATTTTCAGTGTATTATAGATTCAAATGCAGGTCTTTACCTGCAAGGGCTTGCATAAAAAAAAAATAGTGTGCCTGAATTTCCAGTTACCTACAAATAGATATAAGCAGATTATTTTTCAGAGTAATAATGAAATTCAAAAGGAACAGAAAAACGCCATGGCAAAAAGCTGTATTTTACATCTGCTTTAAATAATAAGCATAAGTGAAAAATATAAGTCATAGTTACTTACCTACGATGAGTAAGAAAACTACCACTGACATGTCCTGAGCCATCACATCCTGGCGTTGGGCATGACATTCCTTCCGTCTTCACTGATTTCCAAGAGAACTGTGAGCCATTTAGGTACCCATCCTTTTGCCTTTTGGCAGCAAGAGGACACCCTGACGCACTGCGATGGGATGCATATTTTCCAGTTATATGACCCTGACCATCACAACCAGGAACTGGACATCTGGATAGCAGAGAGATGAGATAAACTTTATTGTCTTGCCATCATATACCTGGCAGCCTCTACAGCAAAGTCAAAATAAACCTGACATGAAAAGAAAAGAATAATCCTACACCATGTCTCAAAATTAGCCAAGATACGCTGTAGTGCGTAAAACTACAAGTAGAACTTTACTAATCTGAAAAAAAAGAAAGTTCTTTGATAAATTCTAAGGAGGCTAGCGAGTAGATGCACTCACAGCTGTTGATATTATGCAATTGCAACAAAAGGACTGAGATATGTATTTGAATTGCAGGTGTTTATCCTAGATAATATCACAGTGGAATGAACTGAAATGTTGGCAATTGGAAATTGCCCATAAACCCCCTTTACACATAAAATCCTACCCAGTATAATCCATTGTACATTTTATTTATTTGTATGGAACCCAGAGAAGACTTGCCTGAAGTCATGAAAATGTCGGGTATACACAGTTAGTTACAAAGTGATCAGAGCACCTCATTAGGAATGCTGAGCACCTTTAACCACTCTCTGATTAGGGGCGATTATATCAAACTATGTGCTACAGCCTAGAGAGATCAATAAAGGCAGTTCTGTATTCATCTGATGGTTTTCCCTGCTTGGGAATCCCCCATACATTTGCTCTGTATACTGCTAAAACACAAATAACCAGGGTTAGAAGGAACAGGTTAGAATCTTCAAAGTGAAATGTTTAAAGAAAATTATGGTTTTGGATTTTTTTCAGTGTGTTGCTACATAACACGTTAGGCAAATTACTTCAGTGTTTGTGAACTAAAATATTCCTGCAAATCTCCAATGAGGACTCGTTCCTGAAGGGTCTAAGCAGTCACTAAATCCACAAAGTTCAGTGGCCACTGATATCAAAGCACCTTGCAAGAAGACACAAAGACCTATAGATAGGCATTTGTTTCTCTTGCAAAATGCATGAACAATCAGATTTGTTGCAGCAAGCTCGTAAAAACACTTAATTCTCTATTCCCAAAACTATATATTTAGCATGTAAGGTTTGCCTCTAGTATGCAAACATGTTTAAAGGGCTTTTAGGAGATAAAGATCTAAGTAATTTTTAAAATTTTATGTGAAAATGAAGAATTTTAAACTGTTTCTGAATTATAGAAGACTGTATCCTTGGCTAATACTGTATCCTTTGCTGAATCAATCAACACAGATCCTAGATTGGTTCAAATAAATCAATGTGGTCATCTGCTCTGGGATAACTATCACACAGTAACATTTATGCCTTAAAAAAACCTGAAGATATATATGACCTTATAAAACACACAAAGGCCCTTTGACAATATTTGTTCTCACCTAATTGGCTCTTGGTCTTCTTTGTCTTCTTTGCTTTGTGCTATCCTGATTCCACTTTTCTTTGCTCGTGGACAGCCTGAAAGACTGGGTGAAAGAAGACATTTTAGAAGGCAATTTCTCATTCTTGGGTACAATTTACCAGGAATATGCTTGCTATCTTAGAAACTGGCAGAATAGGTAATCCTGTCCACTTTCCAAGATCAAAGCTCAAGTGATTTAAATGAGGAGCTGCAGCAGCCACCACGAGGGGTATCTGTGCATTGGGTCTGTGATCAGGACAGGACTGCTGGCACTGCGCAGATCACATGCACAGGCACTCCCTGAGGAGCCAGGGAAAGCAGCTCTTAAACTCTCTGCCTGATAATTCCTCCAGCTGACTCAGCAGCAGCATCTTTAAAAGGAATAGAAGCTGGTGTTTCAGGGCAGAGAGACATCCTCTATGTCTGAGAGGGATGCAAGAACAGAAAAAACAGGAGTATGTCTTCGTAGGACTAAAGATTTCTGTTGGGAGCACATTAGGAACACTATCAAACCTTCTCAAACACCATACAAGAATTCTCTAGAATGACTGAATAAAAACATGACAGAGCTCAGAGCTTTCGACGCCTGACAGAGAAGGAATTCAAGTGCTCAGAACTCACCCAGACAAAAAGATTTAGTAAAGACAAAGTTATATGTTAGGCTAACCAATGTTATATTTAACTAAACACTGAGAATGCTGTTTTTAACTACATAAGCTCATCTTTCCTTTGCATATAAAGAATTCATTAGAGAAACCACGTAGTAGGCTTGACAATGACTAAATTGGTATTTAAAGATTTTTTTAAGTAGTTGAATCTGAGGATATGAATGTCTATCAAAAAAACATGCTTTGTCCTCTATTTAAATATTATTTCCATCTTAACTATCAACATTAAAAAAAGAAATCCATCAGTAGAACACCTTCTTAAGTGTTGACATAAGAGTCAAAGAAGTGTTACCAAAGAAAAATCTCCTTAGAGAAAGAAACAAAATAGAAGATTAAATTTTTGTTTTCAGCATGACAAAAGGTACTTGAATGTTGTGTAGTAGGTCCTGTCTTTGCGAAGAAGAGACAGAAGAAGTGGTAACAAAATTTTCAGTTACTTTGTCTTGTCAAAACCAGTGAGGACTGAAGGGAAAAAACAGAGGGAAGGGCATGCAATCACATACAGGATTCTGTGTTAGAAAATGGAGAATAGACAAAAACAGAGTTTACATGCTGTAAAGTTATAAATAAGTCAATTAAAGAAAGGGAGAAATGCTGGCACAAGATATTGGACACAGTGTATTACCTAGAAACTTCTAGTAGATGTCATGGCTACATCTACAGTGGTAAACAGAAGGGACCTAGAACTGCTACTTTGACCCAAGACCAGAGAGTTCACATTTGTACAGCTAAACTCTCTATCTCTGTAAAGCAGGACAGCTACACCCATATTGCTTGTAGAGAATGAGTTAGACCCATGCTGAGTCCTAAATCATATCTTAGAATTGCCTGGGAGAGTTTCAGTGGCCCAGGATCAGTGCCACGCCAGAGGTCATGGTAGAAATTTAACAGAGTAGGCATCTGCACTCTGATGCTAGACCTGTGCTCTCATCCCATTTCATTTTCCAGTTTAAGTGTAACCGGCCATTTTCCTTTTCAAAGCGAACTGCTGTGTATTCCAACTTGCATAGTGGACACCAAAGTACCATACTTCCCTGTGTACAAACTAAACCTGGGAAAGCCTGTGCCAATTACAAATAGTTTTCTTCAAAAATAATCATGTTATCTGTAAGAAGACAGAGGTAGGAGGAAGTGAGTCTGAGGGATTCAGAGTAATAGGAAGCTGTCTCTGGCGCAAGGGAACAGTTCAGCAACAGGCTGGTTCACTGCCTGCCACACAAACTGGACTGCAGAAAGTGAAGATGAGGGGACAAGAGTTAAAGATAGCCCTCCTGTATCTCTGAGATTAGTTGTACCTGCTGTGTGAGAATAATTAGAATTTGCATCTGAAAACTAAATGGTTAATAGAAATTCATCAGAAAGCAATACTTTTTTTAGTAAGTGTACAGATGGGGTATGCTTGTAGATGATGACATTTTCATAACAAAATCTGAACAAAGAATTTCTGCCTTGACTAATGATTTAAAGCCTTCTGCATATTAAATCAATTTAATTATCCCCTATTTATTGGTATTTTGGTGCATCATCTTGCTGTAATAGAGCTTTCTATTCTGGCACTATGATTTATTAGAAATTCTAAGACCTTTCAGGTCCTCTAAACAGACATTTCCAACAGACAGTTTCTGAGGCTATGATTAATTCGCTTTTCCTCTGACAGTGGATTCACCGAGAAAACATATGTCAAGGATGAGCCTTCGTTTTAATTTTTTTATCCTATAATAATCAAAGCTATTACAAGGTAAGCATATTACTTCATTTTTATATCAATTTAATTCCTCATATATGAAGACAAAAGACAAGGGAAATTCAACATGGTATATGCTGATATAACTTCTTGCACAGATTGAAGGGATGTGTGGAATTGCATAGTTATGGCAAAGTTGAATCTGCCTCCATGTGTGCTAGCTGTTGAGCAGCCATTTTAAATACAGATGATACCCAGGCATCTCAGCAGCCATTTAGGAGAGAAGTCTGTCATGCCTTTCCTTCTGAAACTGAGAGGGTTGTAACTGATGGTACCAAACACAAACAAAAAAGCTAACTCAGATGCAGGCAGAGCTAAATGCTAATTTTCAGTGTGGGGATTGGAAAGCTCAACTGAGAACGTGCTGTGGGGTCTTTCATGCTCAACAGCTCAGATTCAGGCTACTGGTTTGCTGCCCTTTAAAAGCACTCATTTTGCCAGCCTCACCACCTCAGAATTGGCCTTGACAGATATCATGACCTGAGCAGCGTAAGGCTGGTGCTGCGTAAATGTGACAGGTCTCCTGGGGACATCGGAGGATTTCAGCTGAGAAAACATTACTTCAGTGTCAGTGCTCCTGTGCCCGCAGGCAGCCGAAGACCTGAGGCTGCCAGAGGTCTTTTTGGAGAGAAATGCAGGAGTTATGTGGTCAATATAGACATGGTGGCATTTCAAAAGGTTGATTATGGTAAATCCCAGTGGACTGGACAAATTTAAGATCTGTTTGTTTTGTATAATTACTTTTTATATCTTTATGTGTACTTGAGTGTGCTGCAGAATCAAATGAAAACTTGGTCCAGCACTCATCTGCAAAAATACAAGAATGCAAGAATTTGCAGACAAAAGCAGGTAACACCATCCAGCTCATGGTCCAGTTCTACAGTGGCTCAGGGAAAGGGTTTAAAAAATGAGTCAACATTCAGTGATTCTCCCCTGCCAATCTTGCCAGCTTTTAGGTTTCTTGTTAGTAACACTTTTCTTCTGCATCTTCACTCTCCCACCTGCTTCTGGTCAAATAGATGATCAAACACATAAACAGCTTCCTGAAACTCTGAAGCTGGGGGCAGAGTTATGCTAAGCATAATGCTGGTAGAGTGTTAGTTGATAAATTCAAATATAGTTGTGTAGTTCTAAATTTGATCTTAAATCTCTTTGAAAGTGTGATTTAATCTCATATCATGTAAGTGCTTTTAAAGTGCTTGTATCTTCTCCTTTATAATGTTGTTTGTACTTTTGATGTTTAACACTGCATTACAGAAATTGATATTGTGATCTTTCAATTTTACAGCATATGTAGTATGGTACATTCCCAGTCTCCATGTTATTTATGTTTTGACTTTGAACTGTTTGTTGCTTTTAGTGGGAATACATTTAAACTGTGAATATGTTTATTGACTAGTTATAGCCAATTGTAAAACTACAGGGACTTGGTGAAAAAAGCAAATATCCAGACTCAACAGTACTAATCTGCACGGGGATAAAGAGCCTTTGCTAACAAAAGAGAGGTGGACTACACTATTATTGTTTGATTAAACAGTGGATAGATATCTACAAAATACGGTGCAGCTCTTCTCTACTGATTTAGCTCTCAAATAGCCACAGGGGAACTGCTAATTACACAGCATTTATACCATTAGTCCTACAGTGGTACCACTGTAATTGATCAATACCCTAATTAGTAAATGGGCAGCCTTCTTTGGCCCTTGGTAAAGTTGTAGTTTAAGGCGTTAAGGTGAGAGCTTTCATCCATAAATTTCTCTTTCCATTCTTCTGGCTTGATGTAGTACAATGTGTTGCAACTGAAGAACAAGCCAAACTTTATTCTGAAGTGTACTAACAAGACTGGTGCATATTAGATGAAAGAGGTACTTTTTCCCTCTGAGTAAAGCTGGTAAGGCTTCTGCTGGGAGAGAAGGTAAAGAAGAGGGTCCAATTTTGCATTTCAAGGAATCTGGAGTGAGTCTGGAAGAGACTGACAGGAACAATCACGAAATAAAATTTGTGGGAAAAAGATGCAGGAGTAGGATTTGAGTCCAGACTGTGAAGAGTTAAAGTCATTCAGAATGTAAAGCAACAGAAACATGAATGTTGAATTGCTTCCTGGGGCTAACAGAGAAGGTAGAAAACCTGAATTTATTTTGTACAAAGATTTTGCTAGATATTAGCAAAAATCTTCCTACCTATGTGGGTAGTGAGTCATGCTGAAGCTGAGAAATGTTATTAATTGGTGGTTAATATGAGTTAGACCAACCCATGTCTATGTGCAGCACTCAATTCTACTTCAGTATTCAGAGCAGGAAGTTAGGTCAGCTGAGGTCCCTTCTAGCCCTGCAGTTGGTTTTATTTAAATAACAAAATCTTGTCTTTACATACCTTCGATGTGAAGCATAATTTCCAGTAATATGCCCAGAGCCATCACACCCAGGGGTGGGACACCTAGAATAGTAATGGAAGAGATACGGAGCAGTTACTGACAGGAAAGATAAAACTGCCCATTAAAAAATACTCATTGGCTCAGTCCTTGTTTCCTCAGGTGTCAGCCTTTGGGACCCCTAACCATTGCTAAACCTGAGCTTAATTCCACACCAGGGACAAACATAGTTTTTCATTCATAAAACGTTTTTGTTTGCTACTCTTCAGTTGCCCACTCAAACCTTCCTGGATATCTCAAGTACTGGCAGATTAGTGGAGATTTCCAGCAGCAGTCCAACATCCCTACACCACCAGGAATGAGTGGGGTTGACGGCAAATGGAATGACCCCATGGTATATGCTTAGGTAATGGCTAACATTGCAGTGAGACATTTTGTTTTCCACCGGAGCTATTGCTCTAATCCCACTTCACAGTGTAATGAAGTCGCACCATGAAAAGAGCCCTTCACTTCTCCGTAAAGTAAAGGAAATGCCTAAGAAAAAGGAAATGTGTAGACATGGAAGTAATGATGGCCTTTTGCAGAGAAATGCTAACCCACCCAAACACTCCCAAACACCAAGCTACAGCACCAGACAGAGAAGTCACTGATGGTACAGCCCTCAGTGGAATTTCTAATAGTGGAACGACATTAGAGCCATCAAAGAAAATGGATGTTTTTTTCTACATTGCAAAGATGATTGTGATCATCACAGAAAAAGCTACATTATAATGCTAAGTAAAATCATTAGCTGGTATTTGAACTGCTACACTAAATCACAGAAATTACAAAGAAAGAATTAATTTATATTCATTTTACTGAACAGATAAATGCTACATGAATTCCAAAAAGTCACTTTTCTTGAGACTGAATTAAATGTTATTTAAAGCTTCATTTGAAGAAAGCATTCAAATTCAAAAAAACTTGTGCACAAATTCAGATGTTGCATTCTGAAACAACAGATTTCCATAACATTGAATTTTTTCACTATTTGAATCCAGAGGTCATGCAGGCTTTGGTTTTCACCCTTTGGTTACATGCGTGCTTTCCTCAAATTTGGCCCATACTGGTAAACTTTTGTTTCACATAAGTTTCTGCTGAGACTAGAACATTTCTTAAAATTAGGAATTAAGCAACCCAGAATTCAGTGTAATGGGGTTGTCATTTTCCATGAAGCTGAATTTAAGTCTTTTAAGCTAATAAGTATTACCTACTTCTGAGGAGCTCAGCAGGGCCAAACTTCAAACATGATTATTGCTACCTTGAAAGACACAAATTAAACTGGAATGTATTCAATGGAGTTCCCATAAGATCTTCGTCTGGACAAGTTCAGTTATTCTACAGGAAACATTAAAATATAGTAGCAGTTCCAGGATGTGAGCTGGTAAAACTCCTAGGGTTGACTACATCACTGACATTTCACTTCTATACACCAGAGTTTGGACAAGAAATCTAAACAGCATCCTTAAAAACAATTCTCCTTTTCTCTTGCTTTATGTCATTGCACAGGACCACATATATGACCATGATCTTGCACAGAAGGTGTATTACTGTGGTTCTTAATATCTGAAAGACCAATACAAAGGTTGACATCACACATCAATCTTTCTGCTTATAGAAAGATAATTTCTATAGTATATAAGTAATTTCTGCATAGATTCTTCTGATACCAATTAGGTAAAAATATGACCCTTGATAAAGGAGTCATAGCTCAGTCCATATGGCTCGTACCCTTCATTCTTTGCTGTGGTTGCACATGGCTAGCACAAACACCGGTTATTAAAAAAATAAGTGGTCAGGCCATCTTTTATGAAGGGTCTTGTAAGTCAAATACTCAATATCTGTATTTATATAGATGTTCTCATTATTTATTTTTATTTTTAGGCAAATGTTTTGAGATCTACAGAGAGACAATCTTTTGCTTCATGTGTTTTTTTTAATGCTAGGTAGCTTCAGTGATCTGAAATGCCTATTTCCTACTTCCATCAAAACTAGCTGCATCACTGAAGCATGACTGAATCCTCTAAGATGCTGAATCAAAAGATATGGGAATAAGAATTAATTAAAGGAATTGACTAAATTTTGGCTCTAAATGTCCATGGCATTTAAATGAATAAAGGAGAACCAAAAGCCATGGGATGATTCCTCTGCAGTCTGTCTGGGGTACTACAAGGATTCCTTCTTTGTGATCTGAAGTCACCGTTTTCCTCTCCAAACTTTTCTATCCTTTTGAGAATAAGCAATTAGCAAAACTGAACAACGTTTTTTCTCACCTTTTCCAAGATTTTCTGTTACAGGCAGTATGATTAATAGTGTCTTAACAAATAGGATTTATAAGATGCACCAGTATATCCCATCAATCAGCCTTAAAATTAGACCATTACACCTCAACCATTTGGATAGTCTTACACGATTTAAAAACTACCTTATTTCTGTGTCATTAAAAAAAAACCCAAGGCAACTGAAGCTAAAGAAGAAATCATCCTTCTGTAAATTGAATTAAATATCTTCAGAATGGGCTTTGCACAGCTCATTTCAGTTTAAAATCATACTTTTGATTAAACCAGAAGAGATCTTTATGTAGGCAAGGATTTCAGCAAGACCTTTCAAATTTTGGTTCTGGCACTATAATATTTGTTTTCAAATATCATAAGCTTGTATGTATTTACATGTAACAGATTAAATGATTGTTTAGTGAAGTTAGTAAGAACATTTAAAAATCCTGGAATATGTATATTTCTTGATGTTTCCATTCTGTGGGAAGTGCTTCTAACACTGTAAAACATTGGATGCAGATATGCAGCAGTCTGTTGCAACTATGAAGTTATTACAATATTTATTTGCTATCCTAAGCAGATTAGATAAGGCAACAACCACAAGTTCTTGTGCTATTGGTATTGGGAGTCTGTATTTTCAGAATGTCCGATCATATGTAGGACTTGCATATACCTTACTACTTTGCTATCAACTACTACCTGTACATATTTGACTTAATCAATCGTACATGCAACAATGCCAGAAAAATGTATGCATGGGTGCTTGTAAGAGACAGGTGATATGAAACTCTTCGAGAATGACTATCAGAGTACGTTGAAAAAGAGAGATGCAGTCTTCCTCACTTAATGTGAATGCAATTTGGCAGGATCAGAAACTTGTAGAATCTACGTAATAGCTTATTGCAGCCCAGGAAATACTTTAGTACTGTAATGAGGGAGGTGACAAAAGCAACTGACTCTGGAAAGAGTGAAGGTCAGGACATAAAACACTAGCACTTGACTACAAGTTCAGGGCATCCAGTAAAAGACCTTATCAGGGAAGGGGAATGCAGTTAGCACTGCCTTGACGTCCCATTCATTTCACAGATCATCCCAGAAAAGCATTTTTGGGAAAATAAGCAGAAGCAGAAAGTAGGGCAGGCAGCAGAACAGCAAGGGCTGTGGCAGCTGGATTCAGTATTTGGCTTAGATTCAATAGCAGGAATGAAAAAAAGGTGAGAGTTAAACTGAGAAAAATACACTTTAGCCCTGCTATTGATTCTTCACTGTGGAAAAACTTAAGGTATGCAGCAATTAAAACAGACTTCTGGCAGCTTGAAGAACTCAGGGAGGTTCCTGGGACTGGGAAGGAAATAGATGCAATGCCCAAATGAGCTCTGGGAGGGTTTTTCCAAACACCAGTGGTTAAAAGTCTTGTTGAAACCTCAGCTCACAAAACCCCCCAGCTCTCACCAGCATAGGGCACTACAAATAAGACCCATATTTAAACCTATATTCCCAGATTTTATCTAGGTCTACAGGAGCAAGACAAGCTTACAGGTAGATTACATACTTAGATATATAGCTCAACTAGCATGTGAGCAAATAGGATTTTACACAAAGGTGCAAAGACAGAACTTTGTCTTGTGCAAAGACAGAAGTTTTGTCCTCATTATTGTGTATTACTTTGGTTGACTTTTTCATATTATTTTAAAGCATAAATTACCTCTAAAACATACTGATAAAGTGAAGACATGAAAACTGGCTCAACATTTTATTTTTTTGCTGAGGATATCAGCTCCCATGGAAAAGAATTAAACCGTTAATTTATCCCACACTGGCCAATTGTAATGAGTTCCTACAAAATACGTTTCATGACCCATCATTAGTAAGCTGATGTATCAGCACTAAAGATTGATGTTACCTTTACTGTTTAGTTTACAACACTTAGTACCTACTATGTTGTGCCTCCAATCTTCCCTTGTGAACACACATATCAATAATACAGTCTATCAGAGAGAATATTCCATAAATTAGTAATTATATATTTAAAGCAATTGTAATTAGCAACCCAAAAGAAAAAATCACATTGAACTGAACAGGGGAATAAACCAGGAAGGTGTGCATAAATTCAGAATGGTTCTTCAGAATGTTCCACACTGCAAAAGAACTGGGATTAATAGAAAATTATATCTTTCCCATAGTTTTATTTTGACCATGCTGTCAATCTCTATTGTAGAGGTGTGATTTTCTATTGAAGGTTCAGAAAGGCTAGAGAAATGTAATTGTTTCCTGTGGGATTTTTTTCATAGCAGAATGCAGCATTTTTTGTTGTCTGGTGGTTTCCATCTATTTGAGATTCTGTTTTATTTGAGTGAATCACCAGGAATGGAATTCATAGGTTGGGAGGCTGGAAGACAGACACCATATTTCTATTTTTTTCTATTGCATTTCTATTTTTCATCTGAAGATCTGAGAGTATTTTAAAAACATTAATGGATAAAATCTCACAATACTGCTTTGAAAAAGGGAAGAATTTGGCAGAGGAAAATTGGGGCATAGAGAGTCTAAATGACTTTACACAGAAGGGGAAAACATGCTAGACGTATAGATTCTTATTCACTGCTCTGTTTGCAGCTATAAAGCTGTATGTCTTTCGAAACTACACATAGATTCATAAACAAATTATTGTGGTTTGTTTTTTTTTTTTTTAGTGAGGTAGCCCCGAAACAAAAGGTTACAAAAGTAAAACTGTAAAGAAATTGTATTTGCAGTTCCCTGAATGGAATATGTCAGAAAGGAGGCAAAAAAGAAGAGGGCAAGGAAGGGAAGGGATGAGAAGCAGCTTTGTCAAATTAAAAATTGGAATTTTCTGTGAAGCACAGTAAGTTTAATGTGTGTCTATCCCTCTATGAATTTGAGGACTTGTCAAAAAGTACAGGTTTGCAGCTCTTGACAAACAAGTCTCTTTTTTAGTTAGGAGGCCAAAAGAGAGAACAAGTTTTCCTCCAGTTCCGTCCTCTGCCACTCACCACTAACCTGCAGGGAACACTCCAGGGTGAAAAACAAGATCATGAACAGAGCTGTGCAGTCCTCAGCAGAGATTTTGGGCCACAGGTGTGTCAATAAGAGTCAATGTTGTGGTTATTGTTATGAAAACATCTATTTAGCAGGAACTGGACAAAAATCAGCAACACATTTTGTCTTACTGCTTCTGAGTAGTAAGAGCAATGCCTCCCAGCCATTACTGTTCTAGCCAGCTCTGTGAAAGGAATCCGGATGTGTAAATCTCTAAAAATCTTCAGTCCCAGGCATTTTGGTAGATTGTCAAGCTCTAATTAAATATGTAAAGTGGGAATGCTGCTGATTCTTTTCCTCATGAAGACACAGAAAAGCCGTTGTCTGTTCTAATTCCAGGAGGAACAGAGATGATTTTCCACTTTAATCTTGATGTCTTTTATTGCCTATTTTTTACCATAGCATTTGATTTCTGAATTCCAGTGATGATACCTTCTTTTGATGTCTAGACATAAACCCTCTACCTACATAACCTATCTATGAATTTGCAATGAAAAACTGTTTAGTTAGGATGGATTTATTTTCCCATAATTGTCCTTAGTGACATTCCATATCTACATACTTCTTCACTCTATTTAACTTTACATTTTCTTTCCTGGTGCCTCTTTCAATCTGCAGTGATGCAAGAACCTCCATTTGCTTTTGCTCCATGGTGTGCTTTCCATCCATATTCCTCTCAAGTGTTTCTCTTCTGCATTCTACTCCCTCATTTTCCAAATTCTTTTCTTCCTTGTCTCTTCTTGCCACTTTAAAATTTTCTCTCTCTTCTTTTTGCTTTTTTTCTCTATCCCCTTTAGCTGCCATCTTCAATCTCTGTTCCTCCCTCATCCTTCCTCCTTTCATGATCTCTGATAACCTTGAAGTCGACAGTTCTTTCTTCTTTCCTCCCCTTTGTTGTTTTTTTCCCATTATCTTTTCTTTCATCACTCTTGTAGTCCTCCTGCTCTTTTCTCCCAGCTGATTTTATCATTCCCACCGTCTGCATTGCTTGTGGTCCTCTCACATTGCTGAGGTGGCTGGGTACACATTGTGCCCTTGTGTTAGCGGAGAAAGTGCTGTGTGTGAAGCCTTAATAGAGAATTTACTGGCTGACAAGACTCAACGAGTAATTTTAAATATCTTGCACTCTTTTATTTTTATTAAAATCCTTGTGAGCTTTATCACTGGCTTCAAAAGGAGCAGAATCAGGCTAACATTGGGCACTTCTGAAAATTGTATTTATTTGAGTTCATTTGAATTGGTTCAAGAGGCAGCATAAACTCTGTGGGACGCAGATAATGAATATTTCAGTGGATCTTATGTCTGTGGTTTCATGTTCAAGGCTAAACTTATGTTCCAATTCTCACAAATATACCTGTAAAAGCATGCAAAGTCAGACCCTTATAAATATCAAAGTTTCATAAAGATGCATTGTAAGCCAAAAATAAGAAGCTAAATTTAGATTCATATGTTAATTATTTCCCTCTATTTGTTCTAGCTAGAAGGAGTACTTAATCACAGAAATTTAGCTTTTTTCGGAAAGTGCTAAATACTACTTTTTCACATGTAAAATACCGCTAACATTTCTCCCTTAGCAGAATGCTACTGACACGACAGGCCTCACTGGAGGTAATAGGTCAATTTAACCCCTAAAGCCACAGCAGATATAAAGGAAGAGGATTTCAGGACAAGACAAGAGCCAGCAAGACCAAAAAAATGTGGCAAATGGGTGAATTTAGAAGAATCTTTTTCTGCCTTCGCTCCACTTTTTGGCATTGGATCCACTGCAGCTCCAGTAGGAGTGGGCAGGCGATCAGGGGATCCAGACAAGAATTCCTCCTGGTGGGGCATTACAAGACACTGGGAGAAGTACAGATTGCAGGTTGGAAAGAAGTGTAGAATGGAAAGATTTGTTGTTGCCACTTTCACTGTACAGTCTTTCTATCCATGAAGGAATGATGCCAGGCCTATGGAGCTAGTTCAGGCATGAGACTAAAATAATTTTGGCTCAGAGGCTTCATGGAGTAACTTCAGTCTCTTTAATCTCTGCAGAGAGATTGCTCTATCTCTCTCCCTTTGCCTCTAGAAATCCCCAGCAACTGAATGGTTCTGAACTAGGGCTGGCTGACTGCATACTCTTCTCCTCAGGTAAAATTTAATTAATCCTCTGATTTTCTGCATGTACAATTTTTCTGTCCTTAGCTGCTGCTATTATCTGTATTGCATTTCTGCATTTTTTGAACTGTGTGAGGGTGAGAAAGAACATGATACGTTTTTTAATTACATAGAAATCCATTTTCCTATAAGCAGTCTAAAATGCATCATGCTGGCACATAAAATATTGCTGTGCACTCGAATGCACAGATACACACAATGAGTTTAAATTAATTATATCACTTTAGAAAAAATATTCCTGTGCCTTCCATTACCACCTCTGCATGTTGCCTGTTTTGCTACCAGTCAGGACTTCCCAGCTTCCCAGCAGCAAGTGCCATGACGTGCTGCCCGCTGTTCTCACACCTAGCACCAGCACATACGGCCTTAACATGCCAGTTGCCAAAGGCAGGGTATGTGCATATTGTGAAGGAGCTTCTGTGCACTACCCAGGGGGTGCTCTGTGCTCAGAGGCTGCCAGGGGGAAGCTGTGAATCAGTTCTCTCCCTGGGCACCTTGCCCACGCTTTCTCTCCTGCCAGCATCGCCTGCCTTGGAGGCAGCACCGGCCAGCTGCAGATCCCCTCCCTGCAGCAGAGAGCACTTCCTGGCACCAGGGATGAATCAGTTCCAACATATGCAAATTCAAATGTTCATTTCCAAACAGCTCAGCCTTTGGAAAAAAAGCTTCATTTTAATATGAAGGAGTAACATAAAATGATGGAGGCACAGAGAAAAATGCAGGAGAAGATAGCCGTAAGAGAACATGCCCTGTAACTAGGAACAAAGCCATGCAGATTCTCTTGTTTCCTAATAGCATTGCTGTAAGCCTATGCTCAAAAAAACCCCAAATCAAAACCCCGCATGGGCTTTTTTCAGTAAATTTATGTGGATACATTTGTTTCTGAAGAAGAATGTCCTATTCCTAGCTGGTCTATTAATAGTGGGAACCACTAAGCCTTGCAAGAATATCTGTCACTCAGTCACTGCACAGCAAGATCGGTCCAGGCTTGCAGAACAGACAGTGACAGGATTTCTCTAGCTCCCTTCATGTGACAATGTGTCCAAGAGAAGCACTTGAAGACAGTAGCACAGGCATAGCATTTTGAAATTCTTCACCTAAAAAGGTGTCTTCAAAAGCTCATACAACTGGCCTAACTTTTCTGTTTATGAGGTAAATGGGAGTTTTAGCTAAAATTAAATTAAAATTAGGCTGAATGCTTAGCACTTTGAAAAAGCACACTTAAAACTAGGTAATTTTTCCCCGATAAGAAATGTACACTATGGTCAGTAACCTGCTGGTTACCCTGAGCACCTTAAAATTATCAATAGCGCAATTCTTGAATTGTCATCTCTATGCTGCTGCCTCTCGCATGCTCTGCTCTTTGGAACTTTGTATATCTTTTCCTAGGTGAAGCAATTACCAAAGGGTCTGGTGGGCACAGCAGTATGACCTTGAATCTGTCACTCTCTGTGAGTTTCCTGGAGGTTTGGAATGACTTCAAAATCTATGAATCTGGAATAATCAAAAAGCAACACCACAAGAAATACTGAGAAAAGCTATCATATTAGGACTGCTAAAAGCAGAGGGAAAAAAGATTAACAGCTTTCATGTAGTCTTTGGCCTTAACAATCCACTGAAACTGTTGGTAAGAGATTGGGCACAAGCCAGCATTAGCCATTCCTTAGCTATTCTGTTTATGTTTCTTGTTTGAACAGAACGGTTCAACTTATGCATGCACAAACAATCAAGAGAAGGATTCTAGAAGATCACAGGAAAGGAGACAGTTGGATCAAGGGTATGGGGGAAAGAAAAGGCTGAGTGGGAAGGATGGAAAGAAGAAAGTCCAGTTTGTATGTCCTTCTTCAAAGTAGTATATCTAATATCCATATGAAAGACCAAGCCTACGAAGTATTTCTGGACCTATATAATTAAGAAAGAAGCAAGATTCCTGCTTCTAATGAGAGTTCTCTCAGCCTACTATTATGGCAAAGCCATAAATCAATACGATTGCAAACATCTGTGAGTTATCTGGGAAATACATCATGGGCAGCATGAGGGCTAAGAGGTTTGCAAGAAAACCTGCAAGCCCATTAAAATAATCCAAGTGACAAAAAAATGTAATGGGCTGGGGTTTTCTTTACTATTAACAACTTTTTTCCTATGCTCCTGTTTCAAGAGAGCAATTAAAAAGATGATTTTCAGTGCACATTCAGAAAGGTAAGATAAGGCAAAAATAATAGTTCAGTGTAAAATGTGTTTAGGTGACTAATTTCATCTTAAGGCTGAGAGTTATGTTTTGCTCCATAAGCAGGCACTGCATTGTACTGATTAATAACCTTGAGAAGTGCTATTGCAGCATGAAGTTCCTTATACTAGATGGACTTTTACATCTATCTGCACGTATGTATTTCTCTTTGAAAACACTTGCCATCCAGCAACAGGCATAGGTTAACATTTGGACAAAGGGAGCAAACTCAAGGGTTTTGCTTTCCAAGACAGCTAAAGCAGAGATACTACTTTCTATTTTGGGGTGAAGAGTCTACAGCAAAAGAGCAAAATCCTCCAGTTTTCGTTTCATGAAAACAAGCAGCTTTTCCCCTCTAGGCCTAAAAACATTTGTCAGAAGCCTAAGCGAGGAAATATGAAAATACTGAGTGTGAATTATATCAGACTGTGAGAGGCAGTCTGGTCTAGTAAGAAGGCTAATGAACAGTGCAGCTAAGGGAAATCCAGTTTTGTTACTGATTTTCTGTGTGACTTTATACTAATTTTTGAAACCTTCTCAAACTTGCTCTTATTTTTCATATGGTTGACTTAAGACTCATGCTCCACCTACACTTTTAAGTATAACCTCACTGTTGAGTGCTAACTTATCTCAGGAATGCAGTGTTAAGCATATTTAATTCATACTGAAGGGAAAAATCCCTAGTGAGAGTCTAGTTCTGGACTTGCCTGCAAGGAGGACAGGTTGGACATTACCACAGCTATGCCCATCCCTACAAGTATTCCATTCTACTGCCTTGAGGTAGCCTCCAGTGGTAGACACTGGGCAGAAAAATCAGACGTAATGAAGTAACACTTAGGAGGGTACAATGCTTTTTGTACTCCTCCCAGTGCTCTGAGAACCACAAACACTAAGCTGCAAGTTTGCACTGCTGCAAGACTGCTGCACTGTTGCCGGATGGTTATGGGACTGAGGGACTCTATATCCAAAGCTGAGGAAGTTAGCTTGCTCATTCTTATGAAGGAAAGTGTAAGGGAATCTTACTGCTGTCTACAAATATCTAACAGGATGGTGTGGTGAAGGCATAACAGAAGTTTTCTCAGAGCTGCACAGCTGAAGGAGAGGCAGTAAGGGGATAAAGGTCAGCACGGGAAAGCCAATTTATTACAAATGGAAAAAAAAATTACCATCAGTCTGGTCAGACACTGAAATAGTTGGCGATATTCACAACTTGACTGGACAAGGTCCTGAGCAACCTGTTCCAACGGACTTGTTCTGAGCAGGAGGTTAGACTAGGTAACATTTGGATACCCCTGGCTACATGATTTTGTATTTCTGTAATAAATCTTAAAAGCTGTATCAGAGAGAACACTGTTTGGCCTCCTATTTGCAGTACAGATGCAGCTTTTCATTATAGACTCCAATCCAGAAAGATCATTCACTATCATTCTACTTGACTCCAGTCCAACTATCCGCAAATATATCTGTGTAGTTTTATATATTCAAAATATTTGTGTATTTCTTTGTATTTATATATGTTCTTTTCAAAAATTGAAAATAAATATTTTGAAGTCCAGAGTTAATGAATGCTCAGAAATTCTCAGTGATGTAGATTAAGTGGATCACACCAAACATCCTAATCAGTGAGAGGGACTGTGTACCCAAGATCACACTCCCAGCTTCTGCTCTGGGCATCCATCTGCCTCTGCTTTGGAGTTTTCTGTCCACCCTAAAAGGATGTTGCAGCTGTCTGGGTAGCAGTAGAAGAAACAACAGAGGTTGTAGTAGAGTATTCAATAACCTGAAATCAGTGTCATTTCACCCTAACCTGTCAGACTGAATGAGGCAGTTTGCACATTATGAGAACAAAGGAGACATACCTTCAGTGAGGGCAGGAAGCTCTGATAAGACCATTACAACCGTTCCAAGCGAAACTATTCTTTTTTCTGTTGCAATCTGAGACTGTTTTGAACAGCACTTAAGTAATAATTCCAGCTCCATAAGAATGTTTCAAGGTATCATTAAGTAGAGCACTTGAGAATGAATTGTGCTTTTTATTGTAATGGGAGTGCTCTGGTGTCTTTTCTTATTTTGGCCCTTCTTACTTTCTCCTTAAAATTAACAGAGACAGAAAGTCCATGCTGTAGAACAATTTCCCCTTCTGCAACTGCCATATGATAAGGCAGTGCAAGTCTCGTTTATACTGTAAACATCTCATGAAAGAGCTACTTGAGGTTCACAGTCAGAGCTGCAGGAATAGTTTCCCAAGCAGCTGTGCAGTGCAGGGACACTGGAGGTTCCAGCCAGGGATAAAGGGCCGTGCAGGACAACGGCACCGTATGGCTGCTTGCAGTGCTTGTGCTCTATTGCTCCCACACACTGCAGACACTGCAAAGTCAGAGAAGCAGCTCTCAGTGAGAGCCTAACTTTGCCTTACATGACTTTTACAAGAAGGTTTCCCTCTGATTTTTTAAAGTAGTGCACTTCTTTTTCAAAACCACTTCCTGTTTTAGTGTGCTTATAGCCAAATAACCCTGAGCACCTGTTAACTGCTCCTTACTCTGATTTCTAATTGACTTTGTTAGCATTGATACAGATCTTGTCTAAGCTTTGGTTAATACTTTTCTGTTTCCAGGCTGGTGAAGAACCATAGCTTTCTATTTTCAGAGTGAATGTTTGCATCTTCTAGTCAAACTCTGTCAAAATATTTTTTAAAAAATCACTATCCTTACAGCCATCCTGCTAATTAAAAGCCCCCTGACAAGGATTTGGAAGAGTATTACATGGGGCAGGAACATAGCTGCAACACAAATTCTCTGTTTTGATTAGCTCAGAGGTTGGGCTCTTCAGCTATACATGATATGGAAGAAGAGCATCTTATTAACCTTCTGGCATGAAGTAGGGATAGGTGTAATTCCACTCAGCACCCATTCAGCCATAGGAAAACCACTAATTTCAAGATGAATACAGGATCACAGGAATGTCAACTGTGGAATAAGTTACCCAGCAAACTGCATCTTACAGAAAAGTTTCCCATAGATTGCCACTTCCCAGTACTTATTGCTGTCAACTGTATCTTTTGCATAGAATGTAATCCACTGGCAGTGTCTTTGAAAACCTTCCATTTCTCCTTTTTATGGTGAGGGAAGTTTGTAAGAAAAAATATCCTTTGGATAAATATCTTATTCATTACATTTACTTTACCTTTGAATGGGAAGCATCTTCATTGACATGAAGAGAGAAAAAAGGTTTTTCTTAGCCTTTAAGACAATCCTACTACCTTGAAATAATGGCTTTTAAATTTTAAGATGGAATAAAAATATTTTTGAGATTGTTCTTGATTATATAAGACTTTATATGAAGACTTTCATATATTGAGGTCTGTGGTACATAAACATTAACAAGAATTTTGCAAAAATTGGAGATATATGGTCCTGATGTGTTTACTTATAACCATTTGTGAATCAGTAGCATTTACTCTGGGTTCAGTAGAGTTAATACCAAAATTTGTAAAAATGGAATTAAAATCAGGTAAATGATTATTAAACATAGTATCCTGGATAACAGTTTTGCATACAAACTTTGCAGAAAATTACCTCTCATATGCATTTGATATTAATAATTTTTAATTTACAAAGGTTTATTGTATTAAACAGAATTCAAACAAAAGTTAAGAACTTCCTCACCGATACCTGACTAATTAAACTTTAAAAATGCTCTTTTCTTCTAAAACAAATAGTGATAGGATTCTGTCTATGACAGTATCAGCCTGGAACTGGTTTCGTCAAGTGGAAGAAGCGCAAACTCTACATGGAATTTGGCCTTGTAATATTATTCTCACTCCATTAAAAGCATGTTGCTCAGGGAAAGCTTCTCACAGCTGCAGAACATAATCTTGGATCCAAAGCCAGCTAAACACAGTGGGAGGTTTTCCACTGATATGGTTGCCCAGGGAAGTTGTGAATGCCCCAGCCCTGGAGGTATTTAAGGCCAGGTTGGATGGGGCTTTGAGTAACCTGGTCTAGCGGAAGGTGTCCCTGCCCATGGCAGAGGGGTTGGAACTAGATGGTTTTTAAGGTCCCTTTAAACCCAATCCTTTCTATGATTCTATGATTCTATTACTTAAAAGGATTTTGGATCAGGTCTCAGTAAAGAATTAGAACCAGTGCAGGTCTTTTTCTGTGAATGGGTGTGTTGAGGATTAAACTTTAGTTGGCTTAAAAAAGTAAAGAAAAAAATTTCTTAATAATTTCATTTTTTCAGATTCTTCACACTGAAGTCACAAACGTTGTATTTGGTCTTATTCAAAAGCAAGGCCCTTGCCCATCCTTCATTATACCTATACTTATGGAAAATACTTACGCTTTCCTGACAGATGTTTCTTGATTAGTGCATCAGAGGAAAACAAACCAGCACCTACAATGGTTCCTGGAGAAGCCTTGAGGAGAAACCCATAATCTAATATTTTAAAAAATTATTCAGTTATTTGCATATATATTTTTATGATTTCCCTGTTTATTTTTTTTCCCTGTAATTTGTTTACAACTCTTATTCACGGGGAACAAAGCCAGTGATTTTTCTCTTCAGTGTCCAACGTATCTCTGTAGTGTCCAGTATAACCAACATTTACAGCTTTTAAATTAAAACTTATTTGTGAAATGCCCAGCAGTTATTGAATTCAATCCCCTTTAAAGAATAACTCTGGGATTTAAATGAAAAATATGCAAATATTTGTAAGAAATAACAAATTTTTTTTTCATTTTTTACCTATTGTCTAACATCATGTCTGATTCATGGCTGAAATAAAGATTCCAATCACAGAGCCAGAAGCAAATGTTTTTTACCTATTACACTCAGCATTCAATAGACTGCATTTAATGCAGGGTCATTTTATTTTTTTTTAGCTATCAACAGTTCATAGAAGAAAACAAAAAACCTCTATGCTCATAGTTTTACAGATAAAATGAGCAAGTTGTGATTTTGTGATTCTTCTTTAGAATACTTTTTGTGTGCACCATGTATTCAATAAAAGTGCCAAACTGACTGGCCTGGGAAAAATAGTTCTCTACCTGTAAAAAAGAAAAGAAAGTCTATGACTTAGTTTTCTTATAAATGGCATCTGTATGTTTTGATTCCTTTCTGCTTAATATAGAAGAAAAATACTTGGGTATCTAATCTCTTTTGAATAAATTATAGCTTTTCAAACTGACCATATGCTTTCATAATGATGTCCCCATTAATTTCCCATCTGAAAATTTGGCAACTAGGTTATGCTCATCTCAGTGCACTGTTAACTGAAGCCTGAAGATGGCATTTTAAATATCACTCTGATTGATTACAGCTCATTATTTGAATGAAACTATGTCAATATTATAACTCTGGAAACTACATCTTAAATGTAATTTATTTAGATTCAGTTTTGAAGTCTTTTTTCCATTTTACCACAGTCCAAAAAATAGTACCTAGTAATAGTAATGTGCTTTTACCTCAGTCCTCCTCTGTCTCCTTATTACAGAAAACATATACTGCTGAAGCTGAGTACAGTGTAAGCACAGTCAAGCATACAAAAATAACTAATGATGGCCAGTGTTAAAGTACTCCTCAAAATCTAAGATTGTGTCATACAGTGTATACCAAATGAGGCCATGTTGAAAGAGCACAGTGTTGTTATCTGTGGAAGGAGAGAAATCAGCAGACTTTGAAGCAGTGAAAATTCTATGTGTGTTAGGGTAGAAGAGCAGTTTCTACATGCAGATGAGCAAATGTAAATTCCACTTACTGGGAATACAAAAATATTGTAAAAGAAGATTATGATGAGGTGTTTATGAGGGATATGGGATATTTTAGAGATATAAAACATTGATATAGATACTACAGTGCTTCAAAAAATGTGTGTCACATAAATTCCCAATAGCACTGAGATAAAAGTAAAGGGATGAACTTAACTGCATGGCAAAATCAGATGTTACTGTGCAGATACAGACACCACGTAACCGAGTTAGCCACTGGCCATTTTAAGAAACCAAACAAGGCAAGGAATTTTATAACTTCAAAAAAATTTAAATAAGGCAATCAAACATGAATGCTAACCCAAGAGAGCAGCTGAGGGCATCTGCCCAGATCATCACTGTTGTATCTTAGCGTAACTCCACCGAAGACAGCAGAGCTATGCTAATTTACACCAACTGAGGATCCGGACAATCATGTTTAGGACTTAAGTGACAAAATTACTTTTGTTTTGGGGTATATATTAAAGGGTTTTGGCAAGTCTGACCAAACACAGAAAGTGCAAAACACTGCATTTTTAATTCCCCTTTTAGCAACTGTATAGTTTATGCAACTTCCCATGGGGATCGCCTCAGCACTTGGGATATACCACAGCATCATGTTGCAGATCTTTGCAGATCTGGATGGAATGAGTAATTGGTTATGATCTGTTGATTTGAAGCAAAAATGATTAACATCACAATGGGAGTTTGCACAATAGCCAAATTGTGCCAAAGAAAAGACCCTTGAGTTGATTACAAGCAAATGCCAGGCTGAATGAGATTAATTATGTAGGACACGTTCAATGACAAAGAAGTATGATCAAACCCAAGGAATACAGAGGCAACTGTACAAATGGAAAAACTCCAAGACAAGAAGGCCTTAGAGAGATTCTTTGGGCATATTAACATAGCTAAACAAATTCATTTATAATTAATCACAATTAAGTGCTCCTCTCAGAATTGTTGCTTAGAAACTGCACAGAATGGCACTGGAATGACTGACAAGAGAAAAGTTTTGAAAATTAAAATAAACTGTCAAGCAAACATTCACACTGAAATATTTGGTGATTAGTGAAGAGCTAGGAACTAAGGACTGTACCTTCAAAACTGCCTAAATTGTTATTGCAGACATGGAATTCCACTTTCAAAGTTAGGCATATAGAAGTTGCAGGGATGTGCATGCCCAGCACTTACATTCCTTCTAAGAACAAAGTTTAGACTCTTTAAGTCATATAGGTTGCTTTGAAAAAATTGCTCTTAATTCAGTGAATGTTCATCTGAATAGAGCCTATTTTGGCAATAACTGAGTGGCAAATGGTTTAAAATACTGATTAAAATCCAAACAGTAAAAAAATACAGCTACTGTTATCTTTTGTTTTAAATAATTAAGTACATAAAGAAAGAGGCCATAAACTGGCTCCACTATGCAAAGGAAACCTCTAATTTCAGAGCATTTCATAGTATTGACAACTTACTAAGGCCCTGATTCTGCAAGGTGCTGCATGCAAACAATTTTGTGCCTGCATGGAACATTTCACAGCATCAGAGGTACTTATATGCAGATGACTTTTAAGGAGCTTTTTAGAGTTTACATGCTTTCAAGACTACCTCTCAGTAATGAAAACAATGATGAAGGGTCTTATGTAAACAAAATTCAAGTGTTTTCCATTTTGGAGACAAAAGTTGACAAACTTAAGTGAGAAAAATGGAATGACTCAACCTTACCAGAGTCTGAATGAGTTATTCTAACAGAGAAAAAGCCCAGCCACTTCCATATGTAAAACTTATTGCGACTACAGAGATGAGGTTGCTGCAGATGATGGGTTTCTATACAAAGGACATTATCATAACACCACACAACATGAGGTTGGAAATGCTAGGTATAACCTACAGTGCCCATTTGAGTATTGAGAAGTGCAGGAACAGAGCCCAAGGTGTTCTGTTCTGGCCAGGCATGCATGCTGCCATCAAAGATAAGGTATCCAAGTGGAAATCTGCAATAAATACAGGAAACAAAAATGCAAAAAAAACCCACTGAAACCACATGAGATTCCTAATTTCACTTGGCCCAAGGATCTAGTTGAGCAAAACGGGAAAGATTACTCCTTATATGTGAACTTATAATGGGGATCTATGTTCCTTGGTTTCATTTTTAATAATTTAAATTACTTGCACACTAACTTCCAATTTAAGAATACATTAAAAACTACAGTTTGCTTTACCAAAACATTGCAGATAAATTAATAAAACACCATCATTTACAAATGGCTCACTCTAACAATTTTTAGCATTTCTCCAAATACATCACATCTGGTCCTTGCAATCTATACAAAAGTTAGCTAAAGCATCAAGGAATTTCAAAAAGTGTCTGCAGATTCAAAGGATATATACTTAGCATCAAAGGAGTATTTCAACATAACACAAGATTACTTACTAGGCTCAACAACCTCAGTATTCAAGAAAAACTGTAATGACAACTTCTATTAAGTTTCTCATGTAGGAAAAAAAAAGACATAAACAACAGGAGTAAAAAAGTGATAATAGGAATGGAAATGGTTATTTCTCTAGCAACAAAGAATAATTTTCTAAGACAAAAGTGAGTGAAAACTATATAATGGGTCTCAGTCTTACTGCATTCTTATAGGAGGACAGATGTCTTCTCAGCAGGAAAAGGGAAGAGAAAGGTAGGAAAGGGAAGGGAAGGGAAGGCAAGGCAAGGCAAGGGATAATACTTCTTTGCGGATGAAGGAACAAATGTACACTCAGGAATTGAACATCAGAAACACCCCAAGTGGAAAACACAGGATGTAGGTGGAGAAGTTACTCCAGTAGCAGATTTCTGCAGAAATAACAGGTTTGAGTACATAAAGTGACTGCATATTGGGAGAGCTATCAAGGTTTAAAATAGTATAGGCACTGGTCAATGTCCAAGAATAATGTGGTTACCTATGTAATGAGGGAAATGTTTCTGTGGTGTTTTACTAATATATTTTATATTATATTTATATTTATATATATTTATATTATATTTACTATTAATTTTTGTCTCTGCATTTTAAATTTGTATTTGGAGAAGACATGGTTTCTGCCAGATGACTAAAGCAAGGAGGAAAATACTACTCTTTTCCAGTAATATTTTATTTTATATATTCATCATAATAAAAACAACAGAAGCTTCTTCTTTTCTGGGATATTATCCCCTTTTCCCAGATCTTGATGAGCAAATAGCAGTAAAATCACATCAATACAAATAAATAATAGAGAATATAGTAATATGGAAGCGCTTCCCTAGAAGAATGATGTAAGGATATCCTTTCTATCAAGAAAAAGCTGTACTGCACGAAGTTGTTTATCTAAAAGAGTCATGGCTAACAGGTAACTTCAGAGAAGTTCACTTTTCCATCTGAATGCTGCTAGGATGACACATCTGGGAACAGGGAGACAAGGACGAAATGAAGTTAAGAGGAAGAGTAGAAGAAGATCACCAAGAATATGGAAATTAAGGCAGAGTGACAAGGAAAAAAGATGGAGGCACAGAAATGCCAATTCTTACTTTATTGTGGAGAACATGCAAAAATAGACTTAGCTCCTCACTTGAGTTAAGAAGACATGTGGAAAACAAAAGCTCTCAGTTTTCACTGTAGTGAGGGAAAGGAAACTGTACTCCTCCCTGTAAATGCCATAGAGAATTACCAAAAGACATCCACCACAGAAAGCAGTAACATACAAAATCCACACAGGTGCTTTGAGACTGAGGGACTGAGCATATTACAACAGGGTCAGAGAAGTATCCAAACTTGTAGGCACCTGGTTGAACTGCCATTTTTCTGAGGTCAGATTCTTTAGTATAAGCACTAATGGGGTTTTCTGGCAGAAAACTAACCCAAGGAAAGATGGGTAGCTGTTGCCAATGCAATATTCAGTTCCACAGCAGACCAAGCTAACACTAGTTACCTATGGCCTTTGAAAAACTGTGATTATTTTTGCACCAAAGTAGCACTAAGTAGACCTAGGGCTGTAATTTTCTGTGAGTCTCTGGTACCTGGGTTCTCTGGTTTCCACATTGGCAGGACACTGAATAGGAATTTTCTCAGTCAATAAGCTGCATTTTAGCTGGGATTGATTTACTGATGAACAAAATGTGTCCTTTTAAAATAATAATTAATTTTAGCTTTGGGTTATTGCTTTGTTAAAGTTTTTAAAATTTTGTTTTGAATAAGATTTAAAGTGCTTCAAAATGTTGGTTTTTAACAGTATTTGTATTTCTACAATGGGATTACAGTTCTCAAGTAATTGTCACCGTTAGAAAAACCTGGTATGATAAGGAATAAAGAAAACTGACAAGAAAAAGCCCTGGGTAAGATTTAACTGGATTTAATTTATGAATATTTTAATATTGGTAGCTGTCACTGGGTGTCATAGTTAAGTTTACTCATCAATATAGTGTCCCTAGGTCCTTTAAAGATTAGTTGCTTTTCACAACTATTGTAACAAAAATCTTAATACTGGAAAAGTTTGGATCCTTCTAGATATTCATCTTTAGAGGGCCTTAAAGCTGTTGACCTCTTTTTTTTTTTGCCAGCAGAAGTAACTGAGAATTAAAGCAGAAAAATTTATTCTGTTATTTGGTGATCACTGACCAGACTGTGTAACTGCTTTGGTCTGCTGATAAACTATGCACAAAGACTCTCACTTTGCCACTTGTGCTTTGGGTGAAAGTGGAAAATCATGCAATCTGCATGGCAAACCTGAGCAAGAACCCTTACAGATGAGAAGCATGGTTGGTAAGGAATAATTATGCTGACCCTGGAACAATTTAATTGAAAATTGCAATATTATTATTCTGAGAGCCAGGAAATGTGAGTGAGGTAATCCTGGAGCCACAACTTCCAAAAGGCAATACAGTAAACATAACTGTTAAGCAAAATGAACTTTTCTCTAACCTTTTAGGATTCTAATATTATTTTGATCATCAATATTATCTGACCGATATTATTAATGAATATTATTTGAAGTGTCTGCTATTTTATATTTTAGTTGGGACACACACACAAAAAAAATCAGTGTTAGCAAAATTCCAGATAGGAAGCTGCATTCTATATTATTTGTGTGTGTTATACAATACACACAAAGAGATCATGTATTGGTAAAATGTGATATAAAGGCTTTACTAGCACATGTGTGATATTTGCTACATGGCAAAGCCACAAAAGTATTAAATCCTTTCAAACTACACAGTCCAGAAATATGATCCCTATGCTGCACTCTTCTACTGCACTATCAATTGTTCCCTGCACCCCACACATTAAACAAGTATTTGCCAAGAATTTTACAGAGGTTGAAATCTTTATGAAAGACTGGAAACAACTACATTGAAAACCTGAACAAGGAATAAAAGACGAAGAAGAGATGAGAACAGTACAGATTGGTAGGGACAGCACAGAAGGGATCTCAGCTTGGGATATAGGCAAAAAATGTGTACACATTTCCCTCTACAGACTGGGGCAGGAGCCAAGGTTACTGCTTCTCACTACTCTTCTGCTGTCAGCAAATATGGAGGAAAGATCCCAGCAATGTCCCCCACCTACTGCTGGTGCCAGTCCATGCAGATCACTAAACCTTCTACTACTGTTTGCTATGACAGCAGTCCAGGCTATAACAGCAGATACCAAAATTTCCATGGTGGCTGGTGGCCTGACAGAGAGCCAGTAGTATCCCATATTATAGAACTGCTGCTTCTTTTTGGCTTGCTCTTTTTAGAAACAAGGAAATTATACTCGCAGACCTCACACATGGAAATATAACAGATGTAAATGAAGTACTTCACAGTTCAAAAATTTCAAAATCAAATTCGCTTTTGTAGCTTTAGTTTAGCTGCATTGTGCTTACATGTTACATTTACATGATCACATCTTCTTCCATCTTAAGCAGAGAACAAGAGCACAAATGAGAGCTGTATAAAGGATGCTGCCATCCATAGGACTCCTACTTCCCTGCTTTCAAATACATGTGAGAAATGCTAAGATGCTTTATTTCTGTCTCTGTACCAACTTCAAAGGATGTAGAGATAGAGGACAATAAAAGTATAAATGTGGTGGAGACAGGAGATGGGCTGATCAGACAAGGGAGCTTGAGACAGGGAACAACATAGGAAAAATTATGAAGAAAAACAGGACAGAGCAAGCAGGCCAAGTGGAAGCTGGAACTGATCAGTTTTGGGATAGGAGAAGGGACAATGTGGCTGCTCTGGAACACTGGACTCTCCTGCTTTTTCTGCAGAGTTCATCCCTTTTCACATAGGTCTGCTGAATACCCACAGCTCCAAGCAAATCCAAAGGTCTGAACCTATACAGTTCTCTAACGTGAAGAACTCTGACAAACCGGGTCCTAAAAGTATCCAACGGAGCAATCAAAATTATATGTCTAATTTTTCTGGCTTTCAAAATAGGGATAATACCAACCCTGACTTATTTCAGAGTACAATTGCAGATGAAAATAAACTAATTATTTTATAACTAAATTAATTAGGAAACACTCAGATGCAATGGTAGTGACAAATGTTTGAGTGAATTAGTAGTTATATCGTCAGAGTGCAGTTTGAGAAAACTGCAATGAATAGCAGACAGGGCCTCACATGGGATAATGAGGAAAAGAGAAGAAATTAATTAGTTGCCTATGCAGTGATTATTATCTGCCCTGTGCAATGATTTACTTTGTTATCATGTGGAAAAATATATGAAGACTTGCCATATATTGCAAATGCAAAAGAGAACTGAGTTAAATAGCCGGCTTAAAATTCTCACATTTTCAAACTTAACAGAGATTTATGCGTTCAATAGGTATAAGGATAACTGCTAAGTTAATAATTTATGTTAAATGCTAATAAATAATAGATTCTAAACCTAAAAATATAACCTTAACTTAGCCTTGTTCTTTTTGCTTAGGCAAAACTTGAAATAGGTAGAGAGAGTGACATGAGATAGAAGTGGGATCTCAAGTTTGTTTTCAGTTTTTTTCTTTCTGGTCTCTACTAGGTAGCCTTGACTGCAGATGTTTGAGAAAGGCAGAGGAGATGGGGTAATTCAGAGACACTTTCCTAAGACAAGTAGAAACTTTATAAAGGGTTAAAGCAGCAAAATATGTGCTTAAAATATTCATGCTGCATCGAGTCTTGACTGTGTTTTGCTTATGCATTTACATTTCCTCAAACTTCTACCACTTGACCCATCCCAACCCAAAATCCAAGTCCAAATCTGAGTTTCTATGGGGTGCACTTCTTTCTCTGCTCATGTTTAAATGTTTTCCCTGATCTCACTTACATGCTGTTTTGCATATCACACAGTCTTCTGGCAGCATATACCTGCATGACCTAAACTAATAGTTTCAAAACATTATTTTTGACTTTGTGGGAGTCAAACTGTATATTTTGCACCTATTGTTTGCATCTAGCAACTAGATTAGGTTAAGACTAGAGAGCAATCTTACTCCAGCAGTTTTCTCATGTCTACTTTCTTATTTTTCCCACAGTTTACATCAAGATTTGGTTTTTTTAACCAGTATACTTACTGAACTCAAGAAATGTATTGTAAAGACAGAATACTGCTCAGCATGGCAGCATAAGATATCCATTCATACTTTCCCTACCAAATTTTTGCATGTTAGCCAAAGTACCAACTCAGGAATACCACCCTCTCATAGCAATAATAAATGCTATAGTTCTTCCATACAGAGAGTTGCAGTAGAGCATATGTGCAGGAAGACAGAGCAAAGCTAGGTCTCACGATTCTCTAACATTCATTGTTCACGATTGTTACGTCAAAGAACTGAAAAGAATTGTAAAGAATTCGTTTTAAGCAGGGGAAAACTAAACACTAAAAAACATAGTCAAATGAGAAAATGCGTTAGGCTGGTAAGAGTGATACGAACCTGGGGAAAATTATGCAAGCATTGGGGATAAACAAATTGTTTTCCCTCCAACTACATCTGAGAAACTGCAGCTCTTTTCTGCTTGTGTAATCAGAAGTGTTTCATCAATTTAATTCTATGGGAATTTTCTATTCTACCTAGCAAACTCAAAGTTCAGAAAAAAAACTGGATAGGAATTCAAACATTAAGATGAAATTCCAGAAGTTCTGACTTTTGTCCATCCCTATCACCTAATGGATACACAAAAGGACACACTACGACAACAGACTTATGTATAGAGGTCCCTGTATGAGTTTCTAGAGACTTCAGTGCATGTTCCAAGCAAGATCAGCTCCTTCTGCAGCTGCTCTCCAGACAGCACTTTTAATTTCTTATACAATTATACACAATTTGCAGTCAAATAAATATTTATAAAGAAAATATTTGTTCTTTATATCTTACTTGAGTTCTTGTGAGCTTGTGGCCAGCATACTTCGAATGCTTTTGTCAGCCAAGGGACAGCCAGATAAACTGTAAGACATGGCAGGACATACAAGTATGTTAATCTTCTCATTAACTGAACACTCCCAAACAAACACAACATAAAAATTAAAAAGTAAAAGTTTGTAATGCAGAAAAGCGATGGGGCAAGTGCTGTAATACTGAATTCTGTAATATAGTTAACCCTCTGAATATATTTAGTTATCAACATTACTTCCAAAATTACATAATGTAAATGTCCTTGTTTTTTTGTTTGTTTCTCTATGAACTAGAAAAATATAACAAAAAATATTTGAGATTCCTGGGTTAACTACTTAATGCTTAAGAATACTTTGGAAATTTTAGTAATCTATTTAAAAATAAAAGACGTTTATACAACACACAAATTAGCATGCTTTTAAGATCAACATATATTACTCAAAGGGTTAACACATAGTTCAACGTTTTACTTTGACAGCATTGTTGAGGTAAGCTGAAAACAATAAATTGAAAAGACAGAATCCACCATGAAAAAAATGAAGTCACACCTTCTATGTGAGGCGTAATTACCAGTCACATGACCACTCCCATCACACCCTGGTGTTGGACATCTGCCACCAAACAAAAACAAAAACAGCCAAAATAGTAAGTATGTTTAAAAAAAAACTTTTAAAGTTTCATTGTTTCCAGTTTAGCTGCAATGACTGCAAGGGGTTTTAAGCATCCTAATCGAAAAGCTGCAAAATGAACAGGTTTAAATGAAAATGGCGTCTCAATACAATATAGCATCATTAAGAACAAGCAAATACACGTTAGCTTATCACTTTACTTAACTGGCAGTTTGAAACATTTATATGCTGCAAATGTTGCATGCTCATACTGCAAGGCGTATATGTATTCGTTGTTTTAAAAAAAGACAAAGAGAGAAAAAGTTAAAAGGAGAAAAATAATTTCACCTCACATTATGCTTACGTTATTAAATCCTTTTTGCTCTCTTTGCATTGAGGGTATTTGGGTTTAGGACTTGGGATTGTAACTTCACCAGGATACCTTCTTTCTTCAAGTGCCTCTTGGAAAGGATCCAAATCTTCCGGCTACAGGCAAATATATACACATTAATTTCAGCTAGATTAAGGTCACAACCTACATAAAATAATGCAAAGCAGAATCATTAGATGGCATCTCCTTCTTATTCTATTCTGACAGAGAAAATTAATGGAATTATTTTATATTCTTTCACCTATTAAACTTTTGAATAATATTTTAATATTTTGATGAAGACTTCACAATATGTGAAATATATAGTTCATTTAACTAAAAGAAAAAAAAGAAGATTAACTCAGCTTTTTCTACAGCTGTCATATTATTTTGCTCTAAAAGACTCAGGTTTTTTCCCTAAAGTCACTGCACAACAAAGGAAACGGAAAAAAGATTACTAAATAGTGTATCTTATTCATCAAAAAGCCATCCTAAATAACACTTTTAAGGATTTAAAACATCTCACAGATGAAAGAGGAGCAATCTTAACATTTATACACAGAATCTCAGTCTGGACTAACCTCATTGGATCTGTCTGGCTAGACAGAATGATATAATTTGTAATGAACTTTACTGATGTATTCAGAAATTCAAACCCATGTATTCCAGGAACGCAGTGGCTGTATGCAGGTATTCAGTGATTCCTGCAGATGGTGCTATAAACACCACAGTAGAAGCAGGGAGTTCTTGCTCTGAAAAAACATGCTGCTTTACCTCACATTTCCTTGATAGTGGCAGATTTCCTGCCAGCTTCAGTGAAATTAATAGCAAACCTGTAGGTATCACCAAAGCTAGAATGCATTCAGAATACCTAGTGAAAATGACACTTTGCTATATATTTCAAAGATCCTGTGAATAGTTTTGTGTTTAAGTAAATTAGGCAAGAAATGTGCTACACATAAATAATTAGCTTAATTTTATCCTAAAACCCAAGAAAAATAATGTCTAGAAGTTTTCAAACTGCTAAATTGAATTGAGTGCAAGCTTTTCAACTGCACAGTGGATAAGGGTAAGAACCTGACAGAGAAAGGCAGTGGCATTGAACATTGTCAGCAGACCTCTTTAGTGTACTGTATATTATGTTTTGAAAAGTAATATAAATTCACTAACATATTTTATTTTCCTCTTCTGTTTAAAGGGTTTTGCTGTTGTCTTGGTATTATGAATAGAAAAGTAACACTGATTTCTTATATCTCTTCTTTGTATTCTTGAAAAAAAGTATTTTGTTAATACAGGCCCTTACACACAGAGCTATAAAGAGCATATAAATAATCTGGAAGATTAGTTGAAATAGTTAAAAGTTTACAGTAAACACTGCTGCTTTGTTTCAATTGATTTCTAAGTAATACATGCTTTCAAATACCCAGCACATCATTTATGGTTTTCAAATTCTGGAGAACATCTTATTTCAAAGCTGATTATCCCAGTATTGCATGGTTATGTCAACTTGCTTATACAGAGTAACGTAATCTGGATATAGCAAAACATCTTTACCACAGAAAACATTTGTTAACAGGATGATGCTGTTAGAAAACATGATTCACATTCATGGTTCAAATGTTGTCTTATGGAACTTAGTCACAGATCAGATGTGTGCCAGCATGACATAGTCCTAAAGATTAACCAGCAGAAAGGCCTTTTTGTAGAAAACCACCAGTTTTATCACGTACTAATTTTGCTTTCTATTTTCCTCCAAATTTCAGAAAAGTAATGAATTAGCAAAATTAGACTGCAACAAGAACTAATAGATGAAAAAGACATACATTAATCTCTTTGGAATCATCTTCATCTATTCTACTTGGCTTCATTTTAGTGTAGTCCACTGGCAAGTCCCAGCAGTCACCCTCGTTCAGTTGGTAACACCGGTTGTTCATCACCGCTTGTCGTTGTGGGGACATTGGCTCCAGTGGGGTCAAAATGGTACAGCAACCATCTCGCTGCCTCTGCTTGTTCATGCTCAGATCCAACGTCCCATTTTCATCGACTTCCATATCAGGATTCTGTCAAAATAAGAAAAATATTGTTAATTCAGCTTCACACTAGCAAACTGCTACCTTTTCTTCAATCTGATTGCCTAGCAGAATGATAAAATGCTTTTCCATTCCTGTATAGATTGTAAGCATTGAGCCCCCTCCTACACATAGCATGATGCTGTTACACAACATTAATGCTGTTAAAGTAGATTTCTTCCTGAATGGCTAATTTGATATTTGGGGGGAAAGAGGAGAGCCTTCAGTACCCCTCCTGCCACCCAGCACATAGGTGAAAAATGTGGTATATAAAGGAGAAATCTCTAAAGGTATTTTCTTGCCACTGTCTTTCTGTTCTTGATTTATTCTGTGACAGGTAAGTACCTTTGAGGTAACATATGCATAATTGTTGTTTTCAGTCCTGACACCTGTCTGGGTGATTAGAGTAACAAAAACCAGTTAGCATCAAATAAGCTTTGTCTCTTTCTTTATTTAACATTAGCAGTCAATGCTTGAATAGATAATGTAAGAAAATTAAACAGGGAGGTAGGGTACCAAAGCAAGTCCTTTTGGACACCCTTTGCCAATGAGGAAATGCATTCAAATTTCACAGCTCCTTCCCTGCAGATGAACACTTATTAACAATTCATATACCTATCTTGATAATAATTTGTGCCAATTTCTGTGACAACTGGTACTGTGAAAAATGGAGTGAGTATGGACTCTGACTTTATCTTTTGCAGAAACAAACAGGTGTCTATTATATTAGATTAGGAGAAATAAGATATCTTAAAATGAACACAAAATTAAAAAACTAAGGACAGATAAAATAAAAATTCCCACAGAGAATCCCTCATTTTTCAAAAAATGAAATGTTCCATGAGAAATTTGGCCTCAAAACTAATGTGAATGTGACCAACTCCTCATATGTCTGGTGACTTTCTTTCCTCTTGAGTACAACAGAGCTGCAGGAAAGCACTGTGAATGCAAATCTCTCTTTGTGAATTACTGCCTTTTGTCAGAGCTTATATCTAATTGCTGCTATCGTGCTAATTTAATTTAGAAGCTACTTGTTTATCTCCTCAGACTCATTTCTTCAGTTTTAATATAGAGTGACACATTAGGAAAGAGGCCCTTTCTGGTTTAGACACAGAAGATTTTTAGCATTTAATTCCAACTTCTCCCATCATGTTGAATATAGAACAACTGCATTTATTTACATGCCAGAAAGAGACTTCCCTCTTGAACAGTATTCAATAAATTAATATAAAAAGCAGCATTTGGAAACAAAGTTGCCAGCCATTCTGGTTTAAATCACGATTATTACTAATACCTACTGCTACAGGTATAGTTCGTTATGAAGGATCGAGGGGCTTTGCACAATAAGGGGAAGCAAACCTTTGTCTATAGCAGAAGAACAGAAGATGTCTGCCAGCTCAAAATCTCCCTACAAGCACAATAAAAATGTTTCCTCTGCACTGCATCTGTCTGCTCAGCCATCTAGTGGTCTCCTATAGGCAGCACTGTACTGTTTGCTTGTACATGTTAAATGCACTCATTTTTGAACAGCTATCAGCCTCAAAACTTAAAAGTTTATAATGAAAAAAAATGTTCTCCTACATTAATTAATGTTAACCATGCAGTGTTTTTAGTTCATACAGAAAGCTTAGTGACAAAAGCTTTTATTTGTATCTGTATGGCCATTTTACAATATACTGAGGCTCTGTGAACATACAGAACAGTAGTGATCCTGCAGTACTGTTAAGCACATTTTAAGTCACCTGTACCAGAGGATTTGTTCATTTCAAATGTGTTATGCATTGACTTAAGAACTGTGATAGAACAGACAGGCAAGAAATTGTAACATACTGTAGCACAGATTTCTTTGTACTAAATCTTACAAGCTTAGGTTCCATTTGTGACTTTTAAATGAAAATACAGAGTTAAATCTTAATCCTTTCACAAAATGTATGAATCAAACTGCATTTAGCAAAAAAAAAAAACAAAACCCAGTAGTGCAATTAATACTTGAGCAATCCAAATACTTTTTATAATTATAGTAAGAGGCAAATTGAAAAAAGGAGTACCTGCTACGTGTATCATCAGTTTATAAAACCATCCGTATTTCCTGGGATACTTGTGAGCAATTTGTATCATTCTTTTCCTTTTTTTACCTCCCTGCTTTAGCAGAGCCACCAGATTATGTTAATTTTGAGGGAAAAAAAAAAAGCTAGACGTACTAAAGCTGTTCTCTCTATCAGGGCCACAGAGCAAGTACAGTTAAGAGAAATCTTCATCATCAACAAACAGATTTACTAATTTTTACCCTTGCACAGAGATCCTGAGGCTTAGTGGAGAGGTTCTGAGGCATCTCCCTGCAGCGGGTGGAGAGATTCAGAATAGCGGTAGCAGCCATGTGTGCTGCCTCCATGTCATGAGTATAGTCAAAGCTGCTCTTGCTGCAGGTACTGCTGGCACTGCTGCCTCCACCACAACTCATATTGCTGCTGCTGCTAGGGGCATAACTGCTTGTTGTGCTGCTGGTGGGACTTGAATTCTTACAGTAGCGTTTAGCTGTGGGAAGAAATATGACAAGGATGACTCAAAAGAAGGAGCATTCTGCATAAGTGAAGAGGAAAACAAAGTGCTGGAGGTGAAATTTATAATGAGGAACAGCAACCAATGCCAAAAAAAAGCCCGCAATAAGAATGATGGCTGTATTTCTTGATTTCTGTCTGTGAGTTTTATATGCTACATGTGTGAGTTTGTATGAAATAACGTCCTGTAAAATTCTGCATGACATGATCATGAATCATTCTGACAAACAGGCTTGATTTAGAAAACAATAAAAACACAGAAACACTGCTTTTACCCCACATATATAGTCAGACAGAAGGTACGATCTGCTCAGCTCATTCATTTTTATTAATGACAGGCAATGTAACACTATGGGACCTTTTCCTATTTACATGAGGAACTGTTTAAGGCCTAGAACGCCCCAGAGCTGCTGGAGATCAAACCCATTGCAAGGCTGACAGGCTTGGCTTCTGGGCCACAGCACCACCCATATGTCCTCAAACACCCCATGCTTCCTAAAAGTTTTTTTCCCCTCCTACACCACAGGCAAATATTATGGCACTGGCCACCCCATGGGACAGGAGCATGACAGAAGAAAAAAGGTGGTTGTCACATATGAGTTTTACCATGGCTTGCACAAAGGCAGAAGCAGTGGCTGTTGAATGGCAATAGCTACAAGTGAAATGTGCCCCCCTTCAAACAGCCCGAGCACCTACGACACAAAACCAGTAAGGACCAAAGATGCCGCGCCCTGCTCCCGCCACGGGCAGCGATGCCCAGCTGTGTTCTGAACAACAGAAGCCACAGCCGGTCACAGAAGAGCCAAGGCACTGACGGTGCTCACGCCCAGCCTATCTAAACACAAGGCAGCACTGTTGCTACTTTCAAGTAATGCTCCTTGCAGCCAAAAGTATTATAGCAATAAGGGAAAGCAGCCCTATTAGCCCACTTATTTCTCCAACCCACTTCCCAGATGAACTGTTTTAAAAGTGTTTATAAAAAATGCAAGAAAGTGTGAGCTCGTCTCCAGAATCTAAAAGTTTACGCATTTTCAGAAAAAAGTCAAGGTCAGAGGATACATACATGCATATTACAGCAACTACTTTCCCTTAAGATGGAAATGTATACTGCAGGGATCATACCTTATAGCACAGGGTAACAATAACCAACTAGCATGCTGATTAGAGAGCTATCCTAAAAAGGTCAGGCCCTAGACAGAGCTCTTCTGTGATGGGCTCCATTTAAATGCCAGGCTCTTCAGCTGTATTTGTCTGAACAGACATACATATAATAATCTGGTCCCATGAGCACAGCCCATTTGTGAACCACAGGCTGCTTTGGTAGGCAGGCAGGGTTCAAAAGAAAAATCTGAAAGCAAAACGTCTCTGCTAGAGCTTATGTCATCCTCCTTTCTCTAAAAAACTCAAAATCATGGCATTATTTTTACTGCAAAGGAAACAGTGTTTCACTTAAATCATAACAGATGGAGTTTTCTCAGGAAAGCCACATAATGCACAGGGTGTGATTTTTTTTAAGTGAAGTGAATGCTAAACATTCATCACATTTTTTTTTTGTTTTGAACACATAGTAGCACTACTCTAGCAGGGTATCCACTAATAATAAATTTGTGAACTGTTTCTCAAGAGTTTCATTATTAATATAGTAGTCAGTGGTGGTCATTAAAAATTCAGCATTTATCCATTGTTACTTTGTTATGGTATGCAAGACACACAAGAATTTTCCTATATTTAAGGAAGGAAATAATTGAATAATTCAGTTTCTACTGTGTTAACACAGCAAGCACCCTGTAATACTGAACTTGTCAAACTAGAAATATCTTTCAAAATTCATAGGAAGAAATAAGACTTTTGTTGTTTGCAAAAAATGTTAGTCTTGTTATAGCAAGTCACATTTAGACAGACATAAGAGACATACTACATGGGAAATTATATATATATTTAAATGAGAATGTGTGCTAAATAAAGGGAGGGAAAGAGGCAGCTTTATACATAGGACTAACCATCAGAAACTCATGCAGGCTCTGATATGGACTCCTCTGTGGCCTTGGTCAAACTATATTATCCTTCAAATTCATTTTCCCTATAAATAAAGTTGCTTCTTAACTTTAGTTGTGTTGTGATTCACTTGCAAAACACTTTGAAGATGTAAAGTGCTATAAGCATACTACACAATTATTAGCTTTCAGATTACCAATAATTTAAGCAAAACTTACTTAGAGAGAAATGGCCATGGTTATTTTAACTTTAGTGTAGCTGTACATTAGAAGATGAGTCACATAACCCAGACTGTTCATTTTACATTAGCTTTGCAGGAGAAACAAAGATCATCAATTTATAATGAACTAAATCAAGCTGTTCACTAATGAAGGGAAAGCTGCATTGTTTCAATACCAGATAATTCTGCTTTATGCACTGCCCACCCCTGTGGCACCAGGTTTATGAAGCTCTGCAGTCCACTCATGCTTTGTGATTCGGAGGGAAACCAAATGCAGAGAACACCTTTCCCATTAAATAACAGACATAGGTCTAGCCAGCTGCATACCCAAACTGGGCTTCCATCAGATATGCCTGGGGGCTGATTACAAAGAACCTCTCAAAGTCTACAGGCTTCTCTTACTAATTAAGAGTGGGGGAGTGGGAGAGATCCCAAACATGCAAAGGTATTTGGAGTGGAATTCAATTCTGTCCAGGCACCTTCATCCCCAGTATTGTCTAAATACTGAATGTGTTATGTAAATTAATTACAGTTTCAACACTTTTTCTGACTTGCACAATAAAAGATTCATTCCACCTAATTTCAGATATCTGACCTAGTCAATATAGGCTTCCTATATATTTTCCACAGTCAGTGGAAAAAAACAGGGACTTTCAGACAATGATTCACCTGACCGGTTTTAAATGAGCACTTCAGGAGATGAATTGAATCAGAGAAGCATCTATCCCTTCTCCTTGAATCTGAAGAGGTGCCGAGCTCAGATGTAGGTGCTGACATTATAAAAGTCTAGATATGGTCAGATGAATCCCACTCCTAACATTTTCTCAGTGTTTTGACGGAAGGACCCAGGCCTGTTGGTGAAATGAAAGCAACTCCTGCCGTCGCCCGAGCAACTGAAATCATTGGCATCACCACTGCCTGCTATGTCCAGCTGTTCTCATCTTCACTGCTGTGTACCATAAGCCCAACATCCAACACACTATGCAACTGGTTTCAAAGATAGAACAAGCCCACAAATACAAGATTTCTCAAGAATTATCAGACAATCCTACCATACAATACAGACAACGTATCCTACAAAAATCCTACAAACAATACTGAACAAAGTAGACATTTTCTGTCTGTTATTTAGTAAACCGTACTAGAAAAAATATCAAGGAAACAATCCAAAGGAGCTATTTATGTTCGTGTCACACCCAACCATACACTTACTGAACATATAATCCGTTTCTCTGATGATCAAAATACAGTACTAGCTGACAATTAAAAAAGAATTGAGATGTGAAGCTATGGTTTTTTTCATATCCTTAAGACTACTTCTCTCATATAGTCAGAACTAAAGCACTGTTTACCTGCACATTTCCCCCAAAAACTCAGATTTCCTTTCAGATTTTTCAAGACAACTTTTCAGAACTAAATCTGCTTTTATATAAACATGCTTTGATGACAAACGTAACAGGTGTACATTCTGGAGCTTCATAAAGGCTTTAGTAGCAATAATTAATGTTTTTATATGTAAATATAAAATCATCTAAAAATAATGCGAAGTTTTTTGAGGAAAAGTGGTTCTTTTAAGTGAAGAAATCCTGAAATCTCTTCTTATTCAGTTATTTACAACTGTCGGCAAAATGCCTGTTCTATTGAATGTCAGTGCCAAAATTTTTCACCCATTTCAGTGTGCCCAGGATTTCACTTCATCATTCTAAGAATTCAACTGATTTTCCTGAACCAATTTAAGCTAAATATGATGGAGTACCTCTGAAATTTCAGAGAGATGTGAATTCTAAAGATTTCATTAAAATCACTCATGGGGAAAAGAAAAACTCAAATTAGGCCCCATCTCTGGGACCATGTTTGCAGGTCCATCTGGCCAAACAGCACAAACATCACTTAGAACCAGGTATAGTGTGTGCTGTCTCCTGAAGAGCCAGGAGTATGGAACAAATTCACACGGAATTAGCCTTTGTTTGGCAAACAACCTGCTCCAGCTTTAATGGGCTTCAGTTGTTCTGAGTACACAAGAGCCCTTTATACTTACTATACCAGCATGAATCACATGTATACAGTGTCCCTCAGTCCTCTCTGGCTCACATTACCAAGCAGTGAAGCAACTGAAGCAGTGAAGTCCCAGCATTATATTCAAAGTATATTCAAAGTTATATTCAAGTAAAATTCCTATTTATATCAAAGGAAGATTATGCATAAAGACAGTGACCTGTATCAACCCAGCTTTTTATTATTTAAGGCTACTGTTAAACTTGTGCTTAATGTTACATGTAGTTTCAAATTCTGATGATTTGGGGAAAAGAAGTGGAGTTTGTTATTATTTACTGAAACAGAGGCCTTAAATGATCAGTTGCTTAAGCCTCAGTAACTTGAATGGAAAATAAGCTTTTTCACAGGAATCCCAGCAATATTGTGATTCTTTCCTTTCTGCAAGAGTAGACAGAATATATATACATTTAATATCTCATTTACCTTATATTAATGTACACTCATTACCTTCCTAACCGCAATTAGAGTTAGTGCTCTATGTTTAATCCTGTTCAAGCCCTTATTCTCATATAGACAAGTAAGATGAAGGTATGAGGGAACAAAAGGCACTTTTACTAAAAAACAGGTTTCCCTTCACAACCCTTCTCCTTTCTGTTATAGTGCAGGAACACAGCTGTTCATTTTATGAGAAAGGACAGTATCAAAAATATCAGACATATGAAGGCAAGAGCTGTAGCAATTTTCTCTTTCTCCATTTAACTACTTTTGAATGCCAGTCTGTGTTCAGGCAACAGCATAAATTGTTCTGTATAGTATGTTTCTTTCTGTTTTCCTAAACAAGAATCTGACACGTGCCTGAAATTTCTTATAGTAAGTATCTATGCTTACTTACTACTACCAAGTAGTATCAAATATTTTAACCAAAAAATAAACTGATGGCATTCCAATTAAAAAAAAGAAAAAAAGGGTATGGTTTAGTTTTAGTTTTATATATTTATATGTATATATATACATATATAATATATATGCATATATAAATGTATTGGTCTGAAAGATTCCTGATGTCCTCAAAAACTACAATCCAAATCCTCTTCTTTATCCTGCAGGTCATTTTTCACCCCTAATAAAAATCCTCTTGCCTGACTGACCCCTTCCACTGTCTTCTCCTGAACTGAAGCTGATTTTAAGCCTTATGTTAGGTGTTCCAGGAATTCAACCAGTGTATTTTTGAGGACAAAATAAACAAAAAAGCCTCATTCAGTAAGTAGCAGTGATTTCTGAAGTGCGATGAGACCCAGGTTTTCTACTTCCATATCCCCACAAAGCAAGTATGTTATCTTTCTGGGTTACCTGAACTAGTGTACAGAGGTGAGAATCCTAATGTGACCCTTGAGGCCAGGTCTCCCAGATAGTAACATAGGGACTCTCTCTATTACTTAGCTTTTATTGCCATCTCAATACATCCCAGGAGCTTAATAGCTGGAGATGTGCTTTTGTCAATGCAACAATCCTGAAGCAAGCACCGTATAAAACAACAATTTTTTAAAAAGGCCTTTAAAATAACTTACATATGACAGCATTTCTCATAATACTGTATGAACATGAAAACATGTCTTATTTGTATGATGTTTACATATACAACAACATGATTAACTGCAAACTTGTCTCTCATGTATAAGAGTGTGCACCTCCTACCATCATATCCTTTGGGGGATATATCCCTGGATTGCACCTTGGGAGCTATGGCTCTCTTGCCATAGGCATGGTTGTCATAACTGTTATATTCAAACGAAGTCTTAGAGTATTTCTCTAGTTCCTTGGCCAAGTTGGAGCGGGGTGTGGTGGTGGGGACATTGTTTCTGTAGCCATACTGAGGGATCTCCAATTGCTTAACAAAGCACATGGGCCTAGAAATTAAAGATATGTACAGTTTGTTAGATGCAGTTCAGTTTACTATGTCTGTGCATAATTTATAGTTCAGATTAGAAAATCTTAGTTATTCCTTGTACTCAAGAGACAGCAATATATTATTGCATTTCCTTAGTTTGGTTATTTTCAGCAGACAAACAATATATATTTCCTTGAACAAAGCCTAGACAAAATTAATTCTAATATAACTAAATGTATCCTGCAGCTAAAAGTATTTTAAAATTCTGTTTTAAAATACTTCAGAGTTTTCCTTTCCCCATGTAATTGCATCACACAGCAACTATCTTTTCTTTTGGGAGGTGAATTAAAGAGGGGCAAGCAGACTGACAGAAGAAGTTTGGACAAATTCCTTCAAATTTCAAAAAGAAAAAGTAGAGCTGAAAGCTCCACTTAATTAATGGAGTTTCCTCTGAATTTCTTTCAACTGTTGTATGCTGTTTTCCCGTGTGCTTTCAAAAGGAACTCTTCCTGTTTCACCCTTCAATACACAAATCCATGTTCATCTTGAGAAATACACAGGAGAGCCTCAGAAGCTCTGTTGACTCTGAGCTGCTCCCTTGCAGGTCCTGCTCACCCTTAAATGCAAGGTTCTGGCAGGATCTGCGATTCCTGATACACAGATGCACACCTCAAGGAAGGTCCTGAGAATGAATACAAAATAAAACTGTTTCAGTTAAAAATCTCTTTCATTTAGGATGAGGCAGGACAGTCAGGAAAAGCCCTGATTGATGTTGTTCAGTCATTACAGAAACTTGTGAAATGTCAGTGAAAGAATGCTGCAGTGAACTCCACTGTCACAGCGCCTGCTGCATGTGGACACAGAAGCCACCAGATCAAAGAAGGCAAATTCCTGCAAACCCTACCTACATAAGAAAGTGTTTTATGACTGGGTCATAGGAGCCAACTGCTACACAGTGCTGCATGTCTACCTACTGAATTTAGCAGGAGGTGAGGATGATGAACAGCACACCTGAGGTGCTTCTGCTGGAAACAAGAATCATATAAACAAGTCTTTTTTTTCTTTTTTTTTTCTTTACTGCATTTATAACCAGAAGAAATGGAAGGAACAATCGCAGGAAACATAAATTCAGTTGAGATCAGAAGTATCATCATGCTGACTGAAAAAATGAAAAGTGATAAACAGTAAGAAATAGGTTTTGAATATTATATCATGCTTTTCTGAATGAATTCATTTTCATAGAATTTAGACAGGATATTTATGTAAAGATCACCCAAGAAATCATATTAGTCATACTATTCCCTTTGATTTATGTATGCTCATTCCTTGACACTTCTTCTTCACAAAATACAGTGGGTTTATTTATACAGTGAGCTGATATGAATAATAGTTTGATCCTGTTTCAAGATAATCTATATTTAGCAAAAAACCTGCAGTTCAGATCCTGTACATTCAATGCAAATCCAAAATTTCAGTGAAATAGAAGTCCTATGAATTTGATTTCCTTTTAAGTAAGAACTTTCAAATGTAGGTGGGATGGAAACTGGGATGAAGACAAATATTCAGGATTTACTCTTGAAACATCTCTGTCTACCCATCAATTGCCTGCATGCAAATATTATAAATAGCTGCCAAGTTCATCTTAAATACTTCAATGACTTAAAGGTAAAAGGGAAGCAGGAGACAAGATGAAAGAATTATTTGAGTTGGCTATAAAACCTGATACACAAGGCAGCTTACAAGCAAAGTTAAGATTGCAGAACAACTTCCCAGGGAGTTTGCCAGCAAACTGGATGCTACTTTTGAGCAGTTACCTTCTATGGCAACTGACTTCAGTGGCTTCTCTGTAATGAGCAGTTGTAAAAGCCACTGCATTTTTGATCTGTCTTTTTCCATCAAGTGAGAAACTGTTTTATTCTCTCAAAGAGTGGGGGTTTTTTTATTAATGGGATTTGAAGAACCCTTCTCTAAGAAACCTTACTGGGATGTTGTATGCCAAGCTGTGCAAACTGAATTAAGGGCAGTTAAGATAAAGCCCCTCAAAAACAATTTGAGGAAGAAAAGCAAAGTCAACAGGAATGATGAAAAATCTTCTGTAGATGTGAACCATAATTTTACGTTCTCAGCTCTATGGAAACACTGGATTTTGAAAAGACCATCAAGATTAGATGAACTTTTAAGAGAATATTCAAAGAATGATGTTGATAATACAGTAGAAAACTTTGAGCAGCCCTATCAGTTCTTAAATCTAGAAGACAGCTAAATACTAAGAAACCTGTGGGATAAGTAGCAAATTCTGGGAACTAAAGCTGCAGCACTTCCTCCACGCTCTTTGAGGCAGCTGGGAGGGATGTACCTATCCCAGCCCACAGATATTGCAGTATCCATGGAGAAATTCTGCAGCTCTTGGGGCATCATCAGCACAAGGCTGGTACAATCATGCGGAAGTTTGATTCCTTTACATGTATCCTTCACACTTCAGCTCCTTAGAAATAATATTTTTTCCACCCACATATCTCAAAAGAGGAGACAATAGCACAAAGCTGGATACAACTTTAGATCAATGCAGAATCCTACATGGATGAAGAAAAGGAGAACAATCATATAAAATTGGTTCAAAGTCCTTCCCATATGAAAATTTAGGATAATTTTTCTCTCTTTCTGTCCTTCCTGGCAGAGAATGGGATAACAGAGACAAAGAACGAAGTTTGACATTATTTTGGAATCTAAGCTGAACTTGGCATTTTTACAAGTGTCCTGTCAAAAGGTGTACTACCAGGTTGGTAATGCACATAGGGCTTCTGGTTTAATTTAAACTGATATTTACTAGTAAAAGCCTGCTGAAAAAACCAAGACTTACCGGTAAATATTAGTTTATTCCCAAAAGATACCAACTTTTTTCACACTGTTCTTAGACTTTGCACTCCAGCAGTCATCTTTACACCAAACAATGCCTAAGACAAAAATGAGCTTTTCAGCTTTACATGTATTTGCCAAAATAATTACCAACCCTCCCCCATGAAAATTGAGTGGGAAAAATACACTGTGAGAATTGGATCCAGAAGCCCTAATTCTAACTCTTCTTAAAAGGAGATATATATGTATATACAACGTATATAAATATAAATTCTCAGATTAGGTGAATGTGTGATGAATTCTGCATAATAATAAGTATTATAGTGATTTCTAATACCTTAAAACCCGATCTGATGCCTGGTTTGATTTTGACACATCACAGTTCTGATGCTTCTCTTGAGCTTTAGCCAGTTTCTCTGCTGCAGCAATAGGACATCCAGAGAGGCTGCAATTACAGAAAGGAAATTTAATTGTCTTGTCCTGCATAGTTTCACATTATAGCACTGATCCAATTACTCCTTCTCCTCCTTAGCCAGCATGAGGAAGAATCTGAAGGAAAAGGGTTTCCAAAAGCGTTTTGATCATGTGTATTTTCTCTAGAATAGACTTCCTTTCTTCTGCTTTCAAAGTTGCATGGTAAACCTGACATGTGCTCTTCTGTCACTGTACATGGGTAGATTATTCATGGATGTCAGCCAGGAAACACCAGCAGGAGAGGAGAATATAAACTGGAATCTACTGTGCAGCTCTTCTAGCAGACTTGTGACCTTTATGCATCTACAAATGTTGCCAATGAAATGGCTCCTGAAGACAATTAAATGACAACACCATATAGGCCAAATTTTGTGCTGCTTCACACCTCATTCAGCTCCATTAACTCCAATCCTTTTTCTAGGCATATAAATGAGCGCAAAATTTGGCCTTGGGTTGCTAAATCTACATGTCAACTGTTATACTTAGTGTTTGTTCATGAATTTAAGCCACTAAAATATGCTTTCTAATAGTAGATGATGTAACATGAAAAGCAATTCTGCACTGGAAATACAATTAAATTTGCAAATGCTGAACTACTATTCAAGAGGCAACAATAAGCCTCATTCTTTTGGAAAAGACTTAAAATTGAGAAAAATAAATATATTGATGCCAGCAGATGGTGCTCTTAGTGAAGCTGTAAAACTCTGTGACCTGACGATGGGGGGGGTCCTTTCCTCATCATAGTCTATTGCATGCTTATGTGACCGCAGCTCTCTGTGCTCTCCACAGGAAAAGAAATTAAAATGAAAGGCAAAGGGGTGCATTCCCAGATGTTCCCTTCTTTACAGGAAATAAGTGGAAAAAAAAAAAGTAAAAAGTTAAGCAGAGAAAAATGCCCCAAAAGCTGCAGAAAGAGGCAAGCACAGACTGCGGAGTGCTCCTCCCCGCCCACCCTCACTGCCCTAGTTCTGCAGAGGGTGAGGGAGCTCTGTGCAGCTCTGAAGTCATGCCAGAGGGCAGCTGCGCTCCACTGACATGCTCCTCCTCAGACACCTCAAATATTCTAGTGGATATTCAACCAGAAGTGAATGCTGCTTCAAGCAGCAGTAATTCCCATAAAGCCTTCTCAGAGGTTTTTGCTGCATTTAATGGCAGCATCACTGCAAAGAAGAAAGGGGTACCAGAGCTTATTGCAGACAGACTGGTACCCACAAGAGTCTTCTGGGAGACATGCAGCTGCTACAAGGGGCTGTAGTAACCCAGAGCTTGGTAAGACAATGTCCAGTACATGTGTAGTCCCTTAAGTCTTCATGCTGCAATTGACAGTAAAAAGGAATTCAATAACAGGAACCTTGTATAGTTCCTTTTACCCTCTTACCCACATTTTCTGGATTTTTAAAAATTGTAAAGAAATAGGCAAGATTTTATTATTGTTCTGTGAGAAAATTATGGAGTGTGAAACATTATAGTAACATTTTGATAATTTTCTAATGTGTTTGGCAGAATTCAATTGGCAATAGCATCCCTTCCCTAAGAATCTATTACTAATCTTAGAAAACTACAGAAAAGTTGCTTTTTTCCTTGATCTTTTTCTCACTAGAATACTTACTTCTAATAATTCTACGTTCTCATTTTTAAATGTAATAAGACATTTTCCTAATGTTTCTTAAACAGGCAAAATTCTCATTCACTTTTAGCTGAATAAGTACTTTGGGGTTGAAACTGTAATCAGTAAGAAAGCTAAAACTTATAATGTGTACTTAAAATGCTGCTTCTCACGTACTAAAAAAAATCCCAGCACTTTTAGGATTAGAGCGGATTTTTTCATGCACTATAAAATCTCTGAGGAGAGTGAAGTGTGAGAACAAGATCTCTGCCCTAGTCTTGACGATGTTGACACACTCTTCTTTCTCTCTGCAACACACCCATGAGGAGTCATGCCACTTGTTTTGTACTGCTGCTGTGCAGCAAATATCAAAACAAAAAGAAAAAAGTCCACTCAAAAAGCTAAGGATGCTTAAATGTCTTCTGTGGATCCACTCATCCATACTACAGCAAACACACACTCGTTCTCCTCAGAAAATACATGAATAAATGTTACTCTTTAAAATGGATAAAGCACACGAAGCACCATCTGTCAATCTTCAGAACAAAACAACGACACACACATTCACTCCCCCCCACCAATGGACTGCTAGAAGGGCTGCAGTTCGGAGGCACTGTTCCCTCTAGATTGGTGTCCAGCGACGGCGTCCTTACCTTCGGTGGGAATTCCTGTTGCTATTTACGTGGCCCCGGCCTGTGCAGCCTGGTGTAGGACACTTAAGAACATTTTCATGCATGGCAAGAACTTGACAAGGAGAGTAAGAGAAAACAGCAGAGTATGAAAACAAGAAAAAAAAAATCAAATCCCAGTATATATGAAACCATTTTAAAACAAAGCAGGATTCATTAACAACCAGCATTCCTCAAAATACACGTGACACACATAGCCAATAAAGCCTGATGAGGGAAGTAAGTATTGTGAACCTATGCTCATTAACACAGGGCAATAGGGAAAGTTAGGAAGGTTACAGAACCTATAAACAAATGCATCTCTGGTGCAACAGTGAAGCAGAAGACGCCCAACATCTTCTTCATACAAAACCACTGAGCAAAAATCAGCTCAACAGTAAAGGGTAAGCTAGCAACCATACAAAACAAAATTACAGACTAGAAAAATTCTTTCAGGAAATGTATGTATTCATAATACATAGCTTTATAAACACAGTATCAAACTCAAGAGCTGAAAATCTGCTCTCAAGTTATACTGGTAGAATACTGAATTATTTGAAACACACCTCAGTACAACCCTGAAGAGAATTTAACCCTAACTATAAGGCAGCCCAATTGAGCTAGGGGTCAGTTCTGCCTACTTCCACATAGATATATCCTTCATATCTATATGGTGAGCAGAATTTTATTTTCACTTGTATTCTCTACAAATGTGATTTTTTTTTCCAAAATACTAAGAACCAAAAATAAGCACTTAAAAATTGAGGGATGGCAGAAAAAAAAATGTAAAAAAGAAATAAGCGGTACAAGCTTAAGCAAGTTAACTGATTTACATCCGCATCCACTGCAAGCTGGATGGAAAACTCACTCCAAGGCTTCTCAGAGCAGTACACCTCTAAATCATAAAGCTCATGCTATGTAGGGCCAAATTATCAAGAACTTTTTGGAAACACTAAGAAGTTTTTTATGACATGAGGCATATCTGAATCCATGTCTCATAACTGGATGGTAGTACATCACTCAATGGAAAAAGGCCATCCAGCCCTTGCAAAGTTCTGATTTTCTCACACAAGAAGTAGTCTGGAAGCCTGTATTTAGTTCTCACTCAAAAAAATGATCTAACAAAATCAGTAGATACCATGACTGAGTTAAGAACTGAATAAAAGCTGTTCAGAGACTTGAGAATTAAACCATGTATACTCATTAAAAGACAACCATTATCATCATCACCACATCATCAGTGTGCTAAAATGTGTATATAGATGCAAAAGCTTCACTCTGAAATTCCTAATATTCAAACCTGTTCTTGAAACATGCTTCACAAGGCCAACATCACAGGAAAAAAAAAGATGAGCTCACCTTTGTCATTTTAGTAGGTACAAGAGCATGCAAACAGTTTAAAGCTATATTCTTCTTTGATTTACAAAGTCTTCTAAGGAGAGCTTTTAATTACCATTTGTAAAAATGATAGAACTTTGAGCAACCAAATAAATATTTGTGTTCCAGAAAATTACAGGGTCTTGGAAAGCAGAGAAATTACTCTATTTGTTCTACTGTATTCAGAGACCAACCAAACTACAGCAAAGTTTCCTAAAGCACTTCCTCATCACTTTACTTCTGGAAGAAGCCACTGTACCACGGAAGAGGAGACTTGTTATGTCTGCCACTCTTGCAGTGCTAATCTACTTCTGTTTTCCTGTCCATCAGAATCTACTTTCCTTTGGAAACTGGGGACTGTTTCAGTCCTGACTGTCTTTATAAAATTTCCTTAAGGCTGTTGCAAACCTGTTCAGGTAGTCTATAAGTGTTGATGGACAGTGAGGATTTTAGGTCCATATGGAATGAAATCCATAACTCCACTTTAAAACTGGTGTGAAAGAGAACTGAATCTTAGCTAGACACTTGCCTGATGAAAACCAGCATAGAGTAATTAGCTTCAAGAGAACTATGCTGATTTCACCAGCCAAGGAGGTCACTTCCAGAAATGGAGCCCTCTGCCTTCAGGTGGGTGTCCATGAGCTCATACGGGTGAACCTCCTATGCAGAGAACTTGCTGACATGGCAGAAAGTTCCACCCGTGTGACTGACAGGGGATGTTTGCTCAAAATCCTGAGTTCTGTAACTAAGTAAACAGCCAAATTATTATTTTTTATAATATGCACTAGTTTAATATAAATTATGCTTCAGACACAACAATAACAAAGGAAAGGTGTTGCATGTTTTTCAGGAATAATTATTCCACTACAAGACAATAAGGACAGTTGATGTGACATTAGCACGCAGAAGCAAAAGCAGTGCGCATCTTCTGGAAACTTTTTTATCTGTTGACTGAACATGTCTATTTAAAAATAACCTAGGATTCTCAAAATCAAAGAATACAGCTTTAAAAGTTGTTCTTTTAGTGTAAAGTTAGTAGAGAATGGAAATGATGGAATAAAGAAAAAAGTATAACACAGAACAGTTGACTAAGTTGAGACAAACCATACTGAAATGAAATTAACTTTTTAAATAAAAAGTTTAAAAAGCATGCTAGAAAAGTTTTTGTAGTTTTATCCCCAGTTTCCATGAAAGAATGTGAACTTACTTTCTGGAGGGACCCTATCTTTGTGTGGGCATCCTGACAAACTGCGGTGATGGGGGTAAAGCCCCGTTACATGGCCAGTTCCATCACACCCAGGGGTAGGACATTTGCTCTCTTTCTTTTCTGTTCTTGAGGGATCTATAATTTACAACAAATGTGTCAAGTGAATGAGGCTTTTCACATTTCTGTAAGAAGGTTCATTTAATCATGTCATTTACTCTTTGGTAAATGTTATTATGAAAACTGGAAGAAAAAAATCCCTTCTACTTCTTATCACAGTTCTGTCACTTTTATCCTGTTATCTTCTTCTCAGACTGCAGGCTCCTATGATCATGGCAATATCCATTCACAGTGATTGAAAATGACCTTTTTATAGCAAAGCCGTACCACTGTCAATCAATGTTCTGCTGGCAAGCATTAGCTCAAGGGTGCAAGGTCATTTGGAAACTGTTTAGTTGGAGTTTCCCTTCTTTACATTCTTATTTGCCTCATGTATTAAGGTCTGCAAATGTCCTGTCATAGCAGTTCAATGTCCTGAGAGTAGCAAACACAGCTCTTCAGCATAATGATTCCACAATTCAGCACAAATAAATCCTTTTTCCAAAGCTCATTGAGGAAATGACTCTTGTTTTCTTTAAATTCCTTATGAAGTGGTAAAATTACATAAATATTCCTTTCTCTTCAATAAATTATGGTGGAGTAAACCTTGTAATCAGAATTGCTAAAAGTATTGCTTGCTGTGTAAATCTGGGCCATTACTAACATGCATATGTACAGTTTGAATATTCATATGCTTGAAAGGTTAATGACCTTTTAGAATGTCGTTGGATCTTCTGAGTACAAATCAATGAAAAGTCTAACTAGATACTTTTTCAACAAAATAAAGTTTCCTGCCAATAATGTAGTGTAATGCTGGTTATGTTAATCCTGAATTAAACTTTCTCACATAACTTCATCAGCTTATTTCCTTTAACAGAACATCTGTAAAGTAACATCCCTATCCTTCCAGCCAAGCACATGACACAAATTGCATCTTATCATCTTGACTACAGTTGCCAGATTTTAGATCTTATTGCTGATTTTCGTATTAGTATTAAAAGGATAAAATTCAGGATACTCGAACTGCTACTATTTTGTCTGAAGATCACCAACAGCTTTTTTAATCCATCCTTCCTTTCAATACCCAATCTGAGCTATCCTCATTTAATAACTTTACATTGCTCTTGTCATTTCTCTGCTTCAGTATTTATGCTTTCATCTCTGAAAAATAAGATTTTGCTATTTGTTTTCCAGTAAGCCTTTTTTACATTGAATTCCACCCCAGCTTCAACAAACAGAACCCTCAGTAAAATAATTGCAAATTTCAGTACTTATAGAACTTCACATATAACCCATTCTTTTCAGCATGAATCAACACAATCCAGAGTTCATATTCTGTTGTGGACTTATCTTTCCCTGATTTCCCTCTGGTAGTTTTTATATATACTTTTACTTTTCAAGTTCTTCCAAAACACCTTCATTTTAGAGAAATTCTTTAGCTCATTGTAATGACTCTCCAGTCTTAAATCCATTCTGAAATTTTAACATGATACTTAAACCTTGTCTTTTGCAAATGGAATCCCTAATTATGAAAATTTAATTTTACTTAATTTGCAAGTTGACTGTAGAACACAGTTCTTTGTTTCATGCTCTTTAACGACAAATACACGTACAAATCTATCTCCAATGTGCTATACAGTTATCACAACACTCCTGGAAAGACCATAATCTCATACACCAGAAAACTGAAGAAAGAGATCACGAAGTTAAACCCAAGGCCACAGAAGGAGCAAATGTCAGAGGAGGGATTTGAATTCCTGCCAGATAGGCCTGTGCTGAGAGCACTAGAACAGCAAGCCCACAGCTACATACATACACAACTCTAAGCAACTCGTCAAGTCAAGTACTTTGGGATGTGTAAAAGTATTAGATAAGTGAATAGATAATGTAAATGAAATATAAATTATGTAAATATAACAATATTCAAGGACTGCAAAAAATGTAGATGATTAACAGACCATAATGGCTTTTTAGAGACTTTAAACTAGAGGAACTTTAGCTACTCAACATTGTTAGAACTCCACCAAAGTCAATGAAGGTATTGAAATTTCGAACAGCTGAGGATGTAGACACTTACATCCTACAGTGTCAAGCAAATCCTCCTCTGTATTCAAGTCTATGTTATAAAGTTATAGCACGTATCAGATCTTTAAGAGCCTTTATGGTCTAATGAGTCAGAAAAGATGCTGTATACTACTCTTAATGATTTCAAAACTTGCATAAAATTGCACTTGCACAATTTCCCATTGCTTTTAATGGAAGACTTTTGAGTAAACTCTTCACGACTTTATACAAAACACTAGATGCTGTTTTGCAAATTCTCTTCTGCTATTTGGGAGAAATATTGAAGTTTTATTGAACTCTGTAACCTTTCCTCACTCCTTGCCAAAATGGAAGTATTCCCTGAATGAAGGTTGTCAAAGAACTTTAAAAGGTTTCAAAATTCATACATTTTATAAGAAAGCCTGTTTAGAAAGCTTAAAATGGCAGAGGGGAAATGGTTAGTGTCCCTTAATGGTTGATTCAGTGATCTTTGAAGCTAAGAGGTAGTCCTCACTGCAAATCCGTGTACCCTGAAAAGTTTCCACTTAACCCTATCACACATCTCTGTAGGTATCTCTTCCAGGAGTATCTGGAAAATAATGTGTGAGTGGAGCACAAATGACACAGGCAATAGTCTTACTTAAAGCTTCCTCTCTCAAATACTACCGGAATGTTTCCTACTTTTTTTTAAACTGAGGGAATATTTTTTCCTTTTTTTGTTAAGAAGGTGAAGAATGATCCACTCCACAAAGTTTCTTGGTCCAAACTCCCACAGTATTTAGTCCCTGGTTGAGGCTTGGACCTCATCAATTCAGCCTGCAGCTCCCAAGAAATGGGATGGCTCTAGAATTTACTAAAATAGGACATCCATATGTTTCTTACTGTCAGAAATTATATAGACTTTTTAGAGACAGCAGGTCTATATGCACAAATGTTTCCCCAGCCATATATAGACTGGAAAGGCTGGATAATACCAGAGTTAAAAAGCTCTTAAAAAATTAATATTGGTTTGCCATGCTTTCTGTGGTTTTTTAGAGACATATACTAAAAGGGAAATGCATCTATAATAGGTCATATGTGAACAACATTTAGCACAACATCCACATGCCTATGCAGTAATACACTAACTAAATAAAGTTGTCTTCCACAAAAACCCAAAGTTACTACAGCATACACTGGACCTTATATTTATGGTTAGAACAAACAAAACTTCACTAAAATACATTGCATCAGTGTTTGACATCAGTAATTTACATGCTTTTCTAGAAGACTGATCATTACTCTTCTTTAAGGCTTGTGAAAAATGATCAAAACCTTTCTTGGATCAAGATGTCTGCCTACATGAATGTCACAGGCAGACTATTTTTTCAAAACATGATTTATAAAAAGGAGAAAAATGCCCACCGTCTTAATTGTAAAAAGCAAACCAAATATTTTTACAACAAATATAAGAAAACCTAGTCCCTGTTTAGCATCTCCCAAGAAATACCACGTCCTCAACTTCCACTAAAGTCAATGGGAATCAGGGGTGTTCAATGAATCTCAGGAGGTATTGAACATTTGATACAACACAGCCCTACATGTACAGATGTAAACACATTAAAGAGGGGTGTCATAATATAAACACACCATCACCATGATAATCCTGAAAATTAAGAGGCATTCTAAAGGCAAACTTTAGTAAGTTTTTTTTTCTTTTTTCTTTTCTTTTTTTTTCTTTTTTTTTTTTCCTTTTTTATTGAATTATGGTCAAGGCAGCACCTTAACTGTTTCCACAATGGAATGAAACCAGTGAAGTGGAATGCACATAAGAAAGAAATTGCTATTGATCTCAGCCCAGGCCACACCATGCCTTGCATAGCAAATGGTTTCCATTACCTTACTATCTTAAGATAATTAATGTGCAGTCACTGCCCCTATCTTATGTTATCGGTCATTTTGATACTGTTCAATTTCTATCAGGCGATTCTACATTTTAGATGGGAGCAGCTTCATCAATAACTGTCATTTGATGATAATTTTATAAGTCACGATGCCACCTACCCAATCCAATCTGTAATATATGCACTTCAGAGCTGATTGACTATCTGCTACATAAAACCCCCCTCTCCAGTATAGTTTGCAACACAATTTTTTTTTAATTATTACCATAAAAGACATAAAAAACTTGAGAAAAATCTTTGCCTCTTTCAACATGATCTCTTATTTATTTTGGTTCCCTGAGAAATTACTTTTTAAATTTAGCCAATGATATACTGTACATATTTCTAACACTGTAGAATGAATTCCTTTATTTTATAATCATAGCAGGATGCTATTTTACAATCAAGTCATACTACAATTTGAAAAAAATTCCTATTATGTGGAATTAATAACTTCATTTCAGAAATCTATGCAAAAACTTAACATGTTAGCTCACACTTTCTCATGACATAACATACGGTATATAGAAATATTACCTTTACCATAATATGGCTTTTTGACATGGCCGTCACTTGGTTTAGGCTTCCTGTCATCTCCAGAAAGGTGTCTTGGAGACTGTTCCTCAAATGATCTCATATTATCCCTCCTTCCAGCTTCCACTGCCATTTTTTCTCTCATGGCTTTTGCTCTCTCAGTTTCCAAAGCAATTGCTTTCTCAAGCAGGGTTAAGTTACCTTTTGTCATATCAAACACTTCTTCAGACCTATCTGAAGTAATAGAGGTGGTATCATCGTCTCTTTCATGACAACCATCCTCCTTGGCACAGCTAGAAAAAGTCCTAGATCTGGGGCTCAACTGTTCTTCAAGCCTCATTAGGTTCATCATATCAGAGTAATTCCGGTCTGGTGTTCTTCCTGGGAAGTCATCTTCTTGCCTGACATGCTGACGAGTGTTCATGTTCTGCTGTTGATTTCTTTCCTGTGGGTTTGTCTCACTGAGTTTCCTAGCCAGATCAAAACACTGGTTCCTTAAGCACTCCAAACTGCTGAGACACACCTCTTCATCACTCTCCTCCACTATTTTTTCTGTAAGTCCATTGTTCACAGGCTTCCCTAGCATTACAAAGTTCATATTCCTATTGTCTTGCTGTGAAGTATTGTCTGCATAATTTCTGTCATTAATGTTTTCTGAAAGCACTACACCATGTCCTTGTGCTAATAACTTAAGGGAGTCCACTGTTTCCCTAACAACATCACTGTCTAAATCTAAACTCAGCTCACTTTTCCGACCGATATTTTCATTTTTGTCACTATCATCTTCCAGACTATTAGATGTATTGCTGTTCATTTCTGATTCTGTCCTGGCTCTGTATGCTGCATCCTCTGCAATTTTGCCAAGATTTAACAATGACTTGGCCACCAGTTCATCGTAATTATCATACTCATCATTATTGTTATCGTCTTTTTCTGTGTCTTGCATTATTCGAGTATTGTGACAATTCATTTGATGGTCTTCTGCATAAAAAACAGAAACAAAGAAAGAAACAAAGAAAGAAAGAAAAAGGAAAAGAAAAGAAAAAAGTGGCTACAATTGGAACTGTTGTTGCAATTGCACGGACAGAAAACAAACTGCATGTCAAATATTGTTAATCATACAGCAATTCTATAACACTAGGGCTGGCCCATTTGAATGGAATTTCTCTATAGTCCATAAGGCTGTTTTTGTTTATTTGCTATTCACATGAATTTCTTTCACAGAACTGATAAGAAAAAGGCAATCAAAATGCTAATTACTACTACTGCTAAATATTATGGCATAAGTACTTATGTTTCTCCTTTTGCTTCTGTATTTACAGTTTTATGGGATTTATTACAATCACATTATTCAGATGAAATAATTGCCTATGTTTCCAACTTTTCTCACTCCTGTATTTCCTGTAAATATGGCAGATGGTAAAGGAGTGAGTACTACTGGATTTATTCTCTTACTGATGAACGCCCTTCACCAAAAGAGAAGAGTATACACCAAGAAGGAAAATGTCACTTTTTTAACACCATGCACACCATTAACACTAGTTGACCAATAGCTACATACAAAGATTAAAATGGCATTTTACTTAGTGGATCCATCAGTAGAAACCAAAATCTCTCAGTTCAACTGTGGAGAAGTAAGAATTTTAAAAGAGTTGTTACATGAAAGGAAGATAGAAGCAATTATATGGACAATATAATTTGGAGTAAATACGTAAGCCCAAATTTTATGGTCATATATGTATGATAGGGCTGTTATCTACTGTTCTGTGTACTGTAACAAAATGGTGCAGTTACCACATTATATTCAGTTTTGTTTTATAACTGTTGAATAATAGAGGGACAGCTTAATAAGATGGAGCCAATGTGAGGCCCTGAGGGTGAGATTCATCTTGCCTAACTTTAGACATGAGCAAGGTAGGCATTTATAGCTGAGTAAGCTATTCCATGTTTCCATCCTTAGTCAGTAAGAGAAGCAGACACTTTAAGGACACAGCCCACCTGATCCAGTTAAGATATCTTCTTAAGAATAAAACTAATAACCACCAGAAGTGCCTGTTACCCTTCTTTGACAACAGAGGAACTCAGACTAGATGCCCACGTTAAAGATATCCATATTTGGTCAGATGAATATCATCCAGAGAGCATTTTCTGGTATCTCATGTTCACTCAGAAGTTATGCCATTCTAGACCCAGTCTTAAAACACATACACATTCATCGTTACAGAGTAATGAATGTCGTATCACTTATACATAGCTACCCAAGCTGTATTTCAACATTTTGCATCATAACTTGGAAAAAAGGTTCCTAAATCTCTCATTACATGCTGGGCCAGTTTTACAGCTGGTGTAAACTGAAAGAACCCAGTAGAGCTAGGACAATTAATACCTGCTCAAGAGCTAGTCCATAAACTTCTGAGAGTACCTTTTCAGCTTAGATATATCTTCAACACTGGTACACCTAAACACGTAGCAATTTCTGAAGTGTGACTCATGTTTTGGGTTAAACAAATCAAAGTGGGAAATTTGAAGTAGCAGGTGGCTTGTACGCTAACATTTTGGTAATATGAAATAGTAGTTGATAAAAATAATTTTTATGTCAGTAGATAAGATAAATCAGAATTTTAAATACAAAGCTCAACAGCACAATAATTAATATTTCAGCCACAAGATAGTATTCCTTCTACACAGTGGTTAGGGATCCTGGGATGATAGTAGGCTGTAGTTAAGCAACAGAACTGGCTGATGACTAGGCTATGTATAGAGAAAAAAATGCTCTAATTGCAAAATATTACACCTTATATATTATCTGCTTGAATACAGAGGAAAGAATAAGGAAGACTGTATGGTATTATTACATTTCAAGATATTCCAAGTCAGTAGTGGATTATCTGTTTATCATAAAAAGGTGGTTTTAGTTTAGTTGCTCTGTTTCTCAAGATCATCATAAGTCACATTTATGTTTCAGTGTCACAAAAATGAAGGATATCAGAGTATCAGATTTTCAATGTTCAAGTAAGGATTGCCACTTACACTTCCTATTTGTAAATTCTCCATCTTGAATAACTGCATAGAAGAAGGCAGTGAAGGCTTACTGGATAACTAGTTTGTGCTATTTGAAAAGCAAACACACTAATAGTAATTTTCTACAGAGAAAGGTACAAACAAGTCCCACATTAGTTTAAATATTACTGATAAAACCTGATGCCAAGAAGATCGTTCAGTAGAAACTGTGGTTTTTGTGGGGTTCTTCTTGTAACTACACTGATGGGCAGTCAGACGTAGCAAAGGAACATCAAAGTAACTAAAGAAGCAATGAGCTATAGCTCCAAAATTGCCAGTGCTTTCAAGTTCAGGATGAGGTATCAACAAATACTGGTGAAATCAGTCTAGATCTAGCTCTAATGAGATACTGAAATACAGAGTAGGACAAAAAAAAATTCTCAAGTCATCCTGAGAACTGCTCAGGTATGCAATGACTATTCTAGACCAACTTTTGAAATGTGATGATTCTCAGGGATTGTCTTTTAAAAAGGGGGTTTGTGTTTGTAAATGATCACCAAGGGGAGGAATATGTTATACCTTGCCTCCGCAAGTGAAAAGTCAAAATATGAATCATGTACTGTATGAGAGAAGGCATCTAAATTCATTTTGAGTAGGGAAGCTGAGTGAAAGCTGTAACTATAGTATTTTTTATCCTGTTTGTTTGGTTATATCCTTTTCTGTCCTGTCCATTCAATCATAAAATGAAGGAGAAAAGGGTGGTGGAGGAGAAGAAAGCGTAAAGCATTAATCCCAGATGAGACAAGCGGGAAAGCAAAACATTTGAATTGAGTTTCATTTCTCCTATTTTAATTTTTGGCCTTCTCTTGCATCTCCTTTTTAACAACTATTTTACAACTCTTAACAACTATTTTACTCACGTCTCTTATCTCCGTGCAGCATTTAATTTTAATGAAAAGGATATTTATGTATGCCATGTCATCTCCTGAATAACAGCTGGATTCTGAGCTTGCTCTGGTGAGATACCTGTATCACCTGTTTTATCAAAATGAAATTTTAAATACTGAATCAGTTTGCATATTAGTTAAGGGTCTTCTGGGAAGTATGTCAGACTAGCAGCTCTATGTGAACTATATGCCTTTTCTTTGATTCAGCTCTGTAAAATCTAATCTCACCTTAATTTCATATTTCTGTGATTCCTAAGATTTAACCTTTAACTCAGTAACTGTGATGTTTAATGGCTGTTAAATGTCTGCAAAACCCAGAGAACTAAAATATTTACTCTACCCCATGCATAAGTTTTGGAACAAGTGATGCAACTGAAGTTTTTTATTTTGTGAAGAGACTGAGTTTGTCTCACAAAGACAGAAGTTAGCCAGTTTAGGTGAAGAATGCACAAAGTTATAATACATACTTTTTCTCTTAGCTTTAGGGTTGCATGGACAAGGAACACACAACATGGTTTAAATAGAATATCAGACTATTCTAGCCCTCATCCACACAATACTATGACAATTTAGATATTCTTGATTGCAAATTTGTTCTTTTTATCTCCCAGCAGATATAACAAATGACAGGAGGAAATTATAGTGGAGTAGTGTAGAATAGCTATAAAGAGCTGGAAGCCCTTAGCCATTTCAACAGAAGTGCACTCACATAGCACTAAAAAAAGTGAATAATTTGATTTCTTATTGCACCTTTCATCCAAGGATCTCAAAGCACTTTACAAACATTATTTTAAAAAGCCTCACAACACCCCTGTGAGGTAGGTATTTTAACCCCATTTTACAGATGGGAAATTGAAATACAGAGAAATTGAGTGACTCTTTCCATGTCATACCAGGAGTCACTGAAGAATAAGGACTATAGACTCTACATCCTTGACTGTTTCCTCCTTTTGTTCCTATCACATTCATATTTAAGGAATTTTTTGTCAGAAGAAATGGCTTGCTGGTTTTAGTGTAGGGAGTCATGCAAAACAGCACCTTCCTTTTGAAAAGGAAAATATACAGCATTTAGATTGAGAGATTCTGCAGAGAGAGGCAATGATACTTCAGTAATAGCAGCTACATTCCTACCAGAGGACAAAGACTTCAGAAACAAGACTTTCCAGATCTGCGGTTCATGTATCAAAATACTCACTTTCTTCCAAGCATGGGAAATCATGATGGCTAAGAAGCTGAACCTTTGTGTGGTCACACAGGCTTCCTGCCCAGATGGATGATTTCATTATCCAGGCAGCGTTGCCTATTTCAAAATACTTCACTGCTCTTGCCACTGCCACTTGTCAATTCCTAAGGGCTCAGCATACGACACTACTCCATCACCATTCTTCTCCCTCTAAGCTGTAATGTGAAGTACATGCAACCATCATAGACATTACAGTCTATGACAGCTGGCCTATTAGAAATATTTAGCAAGACAATGTTGGCACAAATGAAGCCCAAATCTTAGGAAGTTACAGCATCATATGAGGAGGGGGATTGTTTGTCCATTGCCTTCTCCTTGGGGAAAATCTTAGCAGAAAGGAAACTGAAGAGGTGGAAGACTCAGCTCTCAACTTTTCACTCCACACAGAAGAAATAGAGCCTATGTGTAACCCTCCAAGGACCTAAGCAAGGTCTCCTAAAAGTCTAAACACTCTACTGACATGGGATTCGGAACAGAGCCCACACCTTTGAAGATGCCTATTTCAGGGACACACTGAACTCTGAAGTTGACCGTGTGCGTGAAGAATTCTTTCTCCATCTCTGCAAATGTGTCCCAAGTTCTTTTACACAGAAAGTGCTGTAGGTAAAGACCCAAGCAATTTGTTTTTTGTAACAGTTGGTTTCTTTATGGACCTTATATACCTAATGAAAGTCAAAAGAAAAAGATAACAGCTTACTTAGTTAATATCTCTTTTCTTTCTTTCACTCCTGTACCTCAGCCTGCTACAGCTACTGTCAATAGTTATAACACTGGGGCTTACTGTTTAGACTCTCCTACAGTGATAGCATTCAACTAATAACCAATGCTCGAAGTAAAATAAATGAAGAGTGGAAGTTATTAAGCATAGCAAGGAAGATCTGAGGTAAAGAATACAGCACATCACAACAGGAGTCAGTACTATGAATTAATAGTGAGGACCACAGTGCAGCAAGCCCATACAGACTTTTAAATATGTACAATTTTCTGCCTTACATGTCTTTTCTTCATTTTAATCTCTTCATTTTCTATAGGTTCCACTTTTAATCTGGTTTTGCTCACTGGAAAATTAAGTACTACCTCCTTTTTTCTTTTTTTAACTTTTCCCTAAGAACCAAAAGGCATCTTCACAGATCTGAATTTCTTTCCTGTTGTGGATTACTAACATTAAAAATCATTCCTTTTTTATTCATCTTTTTGCTATTAAAATACATTTTAACAGAATATTAATAAGTTATTTTGATATAGAATTATTTTTAAGATTTAGTTTTCTGTACAAATCAGTGTATTCTCATCTAAAGGCAAAGGTATTTTACATAACTAATGCCCTAAAATATTCTTTTTTTTTCCTTTGCTTATGCCATCTGTATGACCTATTATTATGCCTCTGTTTATGTCAGACCTACATGAATAGCATCCTAATCTACAAATGTTCACATAAAGTATTGCTAGATTATGGATGTTCTTACATGGGTTATTCCTATGAATATAAAGACATAAAGCATCAGGTAATCCAGATGAATGGGGATGCAATGTCCTTTTAAAATGTAGGCCATTTGTTATTCATCCATATTTTCCCACTCTAAATCCCTATGAGCTACCTGTATCAGTACAGTTTTGGAAAAGGATCTGAGGATTTGTGACAGCTCCTCTGACAAGATCATGACTGAGGTAATTTTGCTTCAAGTGCCAGACTGCAATAGGTTCTTAAAGATTATTTAGGTTCTGACTCAAGTCAATATATTTAAGATGTTGTCATTTCACCACAAGGTGCTGCTTGCCTTTCTTTGATCTTAAGAAATTGTCACATGCCATCTAAATTGCACTGGTGCCATGGAATCACACAGTAGCTGAGGCTGGAAGGGACCTCAGGAGGCTATCTGGTCCAACCCTTGGTTAAAAGAAGTGCCACCTTAGAGCAATTATCAGGGCCCTGTTCTGTCAGTCCAGTTTTAAATGTCTTCCAGGATTGAGATACCACAGCATCTCTGGGAAACCTACTCCAGTGTTTGACCACTCTCATGGTGAAAAATTCATTCTTCTTTCTAAATGGAAATTTTTTTGTTACAACTGATGTCTTCTCTCTTATTCTTACACTATACACTTTATATTTTTTCTCCACTCTCCACAGAAGTAGATGAAAGCAAGCATAAGTTCTCTCCTTAGTTTTCTCTTTTTCACATGAACAAACTGTTTTTTTCTCAGTGTTTCTGCACATCACGTGCTCCAGCTCTTTAAGCATCCTGGTTCACCACTGGACTCCAATATTTTAAGACTTTCTTGTGCTAGTGAGCCCAAAACCAAACCTATTGCTCCACGTACAAAAGTGTAAGTGCTGCAAAAAGGGGAATAAACTTCCTTTCCTTTTCACTTCTGTTACAGCCTCAAGTTTTTTCACCATGGCAGCCAAACATTATTTCCAAATAGTCAAAAGGCACTGAATTTGCTGGGAATTATCATTTTTTTCGTCCACCAGAGAGGCAGCAGAAAAGACGTTTTGCTTACCTACAGGCATTCCTTTAAGTAGGAAAGGTCCCTGGTTGACATGAAGTCTGCTTGTTTGGTTTGCAGTATCTGCAATATTTGGTATGAAGGCATATGTTTAGGTTTGAGAAGGAGCTTGCTGAGATTATCTGTGAACAGAAGTGGATATGCTGGGTTTGCAAGGGCAGTACAGTTTAGCCAGTCACACCCACCTGGCCCACACTTCTTTGTGAATCAGGTTCAGACAGCCCTTTTTTTTTTAGCTTGACTTCTCTCTGCACAGAGAAGGAGGTGGATTTAGCTGATGACCGGTATTCATTTCATCCTACTTTTTCTCCCCAGGAAGTCTATATGAAGGAAGGGAGATATTCTGTCTCATAGCCTTATAATGATTCAGTGGAGTTTAGCAGTTTCTTGCTTTCTCTCAGATTTCCACAGCTCAGCAGGGCAGCAGGCAATGAGGAAGCCAAAATTATTTTCCATATACTGGGATACAACAGGAAGACAGTAGGGAAGCAGAGGACCAGCTGCACCAATGGCAGAACACCCACTCAGAGAGCTCTTGGTACAGAGCTTCTCATGGGGCTATTCCTAAGACTGCTCAGGAGACAGTGACCCGTGCCTATATCTCTATCCATATTAATTGCTTTACAAAGGATGCAACCTGAAGAACACATTTTCAGTTTATAAAGCAACATTTTCTTTCTCACACATGTATCTCTGAGAAAGACAGGTTGGAATCTTTTAGTATAGGGACACATCATCCCTTTTTACTGGTTTTGTTTCAGTTCAGATCTCTGACTCAGTGTCAGATGTCCATATTGAACACATCTCTGTATCAACTACACATCTAATTTCTGTTTACAGGCAACGGGCAAAAACATGCATCCTGGGATATGACTTTTCATCCTAACCTAGGTATCCATAGTAGATTGGCTGAAGTATTCCCTAAAAGCGACCATTTCTCTTGACTGGTTATCAGTGAAACTGATGGGATGAATCCTATCCCTATTGCTTTTACTCAAAACTTTCAAATGGATCCTTGCTGAATTTCAGTGGTATCTTTAGTATGATACAGTAGGAACTGCAGGGAGGAGGGAATGAAGGAGCTATGCAAGAGGAACTATCGTTAGGTTGTGGACAGAGACAAAGCTGTATTGGGAAAGGCTGGTGTGGACAGGATAGTATGGATGCTTTGGATGCGACATAGGCTTATGAATCCATATTTTATATGGAGAGAATTATATCATATTGGACATGTTTGATCTCCATCATAAGTTTAATTACTTTTTTATAGTTGCCTTTGATTATTAAAGCAAGCCTGTTTGTGCTTTGATAATAAACTGACCTGACTGGCAGAAGGGACAGAGACAGACATAACTACCATTCTAGAGGATGAGATAACTGCTAAACATGGTATCATTGAAATTTCTTCTTCCTATCTGTCTTTCTACCCCCTCAGTGAGTTCAGTGCCAAGGAATCTGGAAAGACTAAGACATCTCTGTGCATGAGTGCCAGACTTTACTTCATCTGAAATGTAAAGCTTTTAATTAGTGTGTTTGTTCCTTTATTTTTATTCCCTCATCCAGCTTTTTCATCTACATTTGCCTCATTCTCCTTCTTTTTGTGACAGGGAAGGCTGAGTAACAATCCATGGAATAAGAAGAAAGTAAATACAAAGGATTCTTTGCCTCTTTGGTTACAGCCATCCAGCATAAACTAATAAGGGACAGAACACTAGACCAAGTGGTCAAATGTGATTGTTCATGCTGCTATACTCTTAGTGAGGCCCTGGCATGATTTTGACTTGGGTGACTTAGCACCTTTCCAGCAGTGACCAGATGCAGTGAAGAGGTGCTGGTTAGGGACCATTCCCAAGGAGTTTGAATGTGGTGAACCTATTTTGGAAGGTAAAAGCTTACCTGCATATACCCATGTCGCGCAACAGTTGAACTCAGCACTAAATCAGTGGACTATGGTAATTTTATTCACTCACATCAATGTAGTCTTTGATTAATGTGATTGAATAAACAAAGGCAGGATAATCTGTAAGATGGGATCAATGGAAAACACACTTCAGAAAGAATGAGTAAGGCAGATATGAACCTATCCTTTTAACCATGTGTACTGAGTTTGCGTGGCCAGGTTTTGGTAGTACGGTAGGCTGCAGGGGTGGCTTCTGGAGAAGCTGTCAGAAACTTCCACCATGTCCAGCAGAGCCAATGCCAGACAGCTCCAAGATGGACCCACTGCTGGCCAAGGCCAAGCCCATCAGTGATGGTAGTAACACCTCTGTGATAACGTATCACCTGCCCCTGCAGCCCATGGAGGTCCATCGTGGAGCAGAGATCCATCTGCAGCCTATGGAGGATCCCACATCAGAGCAAGTGGATGCTTCAAGGAGGCTGTGACCCTATGGGAAGCCTGCACTTGAACAGGCTCCTGGCAGGATCTGTAGCCCCATTGAGAGAGGAGCTCATGCTGGAGCAAGTTTTCTGGTAGGACTTGTGACCCCATGAAGGACCCACAGTGGAGGAGTCTTCTCCTGAAGGGCTGTACCCTGTGGAAGGGACACATGCTGGAGCAGTTTGTGAAGAACTGCAGCCCACGGGAAAGACTCGCACTGAAGTTCATGGAGGACTCTCCCACGGGAGGGACTCCAGGCTGGAGCAGGGGAAGGACTCCTCTCCCTTAGGAGGAAGCAGCAGCAGAAACAACACTTGATGAACTTATGGTAACCCTCATTCCCTGTCTCCCTGCATCCCTGGGGCGAGAAGGTAGAGCCTGGGAAAGAGGCTTTGTTTTGCTTCTCATTATCCTATTCTGATTTTGATTGGTAATAAATTCAGTTAGTTTCCCCAAGCTAACTCTGTTTTGCCCATGATGGCAACTGGTGAGTGATCTCTCCGTCTTTATCTCAACTCAGGAGGGGAATGGTAAGAGCGGCTATGGTGGCACCTGGATTCTAGCCAGGGTCAACCCACCACATCATGCTTCTCCAGTCAGTCAAGTACACGTATACAGAGGACCTCAAAAAAGATAAAAAGGTGACTCAATGGTGTAGCTGTCTCTCAGCTAGTACAAAGAGTCTTTAGTATCTTCTGTTTGTTGCCATCTTTATTATGTGTACAGATGGTCGATGTGACTAGAAGTGTGTAAGAATAAGAGTAGAGTACTCGACACCTGCCGAATGCAGGAAATGTATGTTATGGTACCAGATATAAACCACCTTTTTATGTCACTATGGCATCTGCAAAGGTATTTCCAGTGAGGCTCTTCCAACTACTTGTCCACCTAAAGAACACGCAGTGCTCCCATTTTAGAAATTGAGGGATTTCACAATGCTGTTCAGATCTGCACTGGAATATCTGTCCTGATGATGAAAGCTTGCATCACTTAAAAAGAGAGTATTTGTTGGACAAATGTAACAACTTATATATTTAGATGTATTTCTATACATTTCCAACTAAATATGTACCTGCTAGCTATGATGTCAGAGGCTTTTTTTCCAGTCTCACAGCGCCTGAATCGAGTAGAGCAGCACAACGTCAGTGCATGGCATCTATGCTGAAACTGACTATCCTCACAGAAACAACAAGCAACAAGGTGGATCAATCAAATAATCACAATAACCAGTTTTCCAAAATACACATATGCATACATAGATATAATCTTACACTGCACAAAAGTAAAACCTGAAGCTGAGTCTGGTCTCGGGATACTTCAGCTCAGACGTTATTTTGCTGGAGTCTAGTCGTGAAAGCAAGGCTTATGAGATAAAGTGAATACCTTTACTTCTGTCTGAAATTATTTCTGTTTTTATTTCTTTCACCCTAACATATTCTCCCTTTTCAACTGCCCTTTGCGTGATTATTTTTAGGTTCTAGTCTCATTTTCTGTGCACTGAAGTATCTGAGCTACTTAGGAGCCAATGGAATTAATCTATCCAATATGAACTTTTCCCCTCTGCCCCTTTGTATCCTGACTTCAAAATGAATTTATTGAATGAAACTGCATCAAATCCACTCCCAAAACTCAGATAAACTGTGTACATTATTTCCACACTGCCTATCTTCTCAATGATGTGCAATTTACAGATTTTAAGCAAAACACATATTTGCCAGAGAACATTATTCTTTCTTTAATAAATACATTGCCATTACTTTTAGTTATGCATTTCTAAACAGTCAGTAATTTTGGCTCATTGCTGTTTGCATCTTATCCACAGATCAAGTGTAGTTTAATAATCTTTGTTTTCAATACTATAAAAAGTACACATATTGGATGGGGTTTTAAAAGTGCTCTGCATGTGTCTAATTCTGATTCTACTAATGACAATGATATAAAATTCTATAATTAAGATAAAAAGACACTGTAAGTTACTTCTCATCATGAACTATGGAAAAATGTTCACATATTACTAGGGAGGGGAAAATATAACACGAAAAATTGTGCTGCATTGCCTGTGGGTGTAGGTATTTTGGCTAGCCCTATTCTTCTGTCTTAAAGCCTTTTAAAAGTTAATTTAAAGATTCCGCATAATGCAAATTCTATTCTACAGCTTTCACATCTGTCATCTCCTGCTGTCCATGAAGGAATTCTAACAGCATATTTCTCTTGCTCTCTGCAGTACTCCCATGCTGACCTCCTAATGATTTCTTTACATCTTTCTGCATTTTTCTTTCCTGAATAAACCTGTCCTCCCTTTTATATTTGTAACTTTCTGTTTCCATTTCTATGTCAGAAGGCCCTACAGCTATTGAATCAAATTTGTTCTTAAACTTGTACCATATCTTTAATGGGGATTTCAACATGAAACACTTTAAAAAATCTTATGATTAGCAGCAGTAATTTCTAAAACACTTTCAGATTAGACTTATGTGGCATGTTGACACTGATCAACTGTTCAAGGCTCTGCTTTGATGTGTACTGAAACAGCTATAGCCTTAAAAAGCTCTACACCTATCTGCCATTTAAGCCCCAAAGGATTCTAGACACTGGGCCGTTTCATACGTAAGTTCCCAGAGAAACCTAATCCAACAGGTATGCTCTAATGCACACCAGAAAGAAAAAGGTTTCCCATGAAATGTTGCTTACACTGCCTTGCTGAGTTTGTAGCCAAGGGGAGAACTGCCAGCTTCCTTCTTCATTTCCCCTGCTCACCCTTGCCTGCCCATTGCCCAGGTGAAACACATTATTTAGTGGGTCACTCGCTAAAGAACCAGAAGACTAAGAGTATAAGCTTTCCTGGTTTATGTGGATTCCAGACCATATTTCCCAAAAAGGTTTGCTAGTCACCACAATAAAACCTAGACTGGATTCAAGCTTCGCTACAAAGCAGAAAACACAAGAGCAGCCTAAGACCCATACCTCTTTTTTTCATGCTATTGTGGTCATGCAGAAATATAATGTCTTTATTGTACATATACAAGTGCACCTGCCTTGTATGAAGAGAGAAATGTAGTGTCTGTTCCCTGCTCTCTGGACTGATTTTGTAGCCTAACACTGAGAAGTCAAGCCATTAGATAGTTACAGTGTCCTTGGAGCAAAGACAGAATCCAGAAGGGCTTGCTATCGCAGAAGAGTGACCCCCTTTGGTCTTTGGCAGTTCTTGAATATTTTTTCTAGGGTGTGATAGAGCTCCAACAGTATGTGCAAGAGCATTGCTTATGCAAAGCAGTCACTGGTCTAGTACCCAACCTTCTGTGTTAGGAAAGAAGGACAAGTGGCATTGAACTCCTGCATCACTTGTCACACTTAACTCAGTCACCTGCGTTACAGATAGGGGCAGGATTTCCATTCCATTCTATTGTGAAACATTTATCTCACTCCACAAATGTAGTAGGATCCTTGGCTCCTAAGACAGGATTCCAGTTTCCATTCACCTAAAAGTTGTCCTTTTAGCCTGTATTTTCAGAGAAGGACATTCACAGACTGTGCTCACTAGATAATAAACAAACAAGCACTACTATAAACTTTAGAATACTTTTTGCAAGTCTAACTCCGGCCCTATTCCTAACAGTCTGGTAATAATGATCTGTTATTTTCTATTTCCACTATTACTTTTAAAAATATATTTTGTTCTTAATAATCTGAGGGCAAAGTTTTATTCAACACATTGCAATAGAAGAAGAAACAATTTCTAACTTTCCACTGGATACCAGCTTTTAAAGTTGAACAATGCTTTAATTACTGCAGATGACAGAATGACAGAATTTTTAGTCCTCTGTAAAAACTTCAGCCCAGTTCTTTACAGGGTGTCCAAGAAACTTCAGCAGATGCATCTTTTTTATATAGAACTTCTGTAATTAGTGGAGGCAGTTGGTGAAACAATAGATTTGATACAATAGAAATCAGAAGAAAAGCAGTTGCACAGCGTGCCTTAAAAGTATGTATAAGAAGAAAGGAATCTCACCACATATGCTTTGGAATGACAGAACCCTAGTCTGACGTGGGCTTGGGCAGCTTTGCAAACACTCCTGTGCTAGGTGACTGGAGGTGTTCAAGACACACAGACTTTGTCCTTGTTCTGTCAGTAATCCGTGTCTGCAGAGCGCAAGGAAGAAAAGGCCCACTTGATTTGTTTGGCTTTGTAATTGAAAATTCAGCTCTTTGTGGCATTCCTTTAGTGTCACAGCAATTTGAGTACTTACTCTTCCTATATAATAGTATAGCCTGCAAAATTAAGCTTTTGGGATGACAGAACTATCAGATGATGAGTTCACCTAATAAATCCCCACTAACTCTTGAGTTATCAACCCTGCTAACTTCCTCTGACAGACCCACCACATATTTTTGCTAAAGCAATAATATTTATGGCACAGAGAATGTAATATCTGCCATGGCTTCCATGTGGTGTTAGGGATACCTGGCACACGTAACATTAGCGACTATTTTCAGTACCTTCTGCATGAAGCCTTAATGTACCAAATAATTCTGAGGATTTCAACAACAGTGACCAAACCACCAGGAAAGGTGGTTTCTTTCCTATTATTAGTTCTCTGTATTCTGTTAAATGACTTGGCCTTCCTTGCTGTCCAGCTCACTAAATTTAGCTCCCATAGTCTGCTCTCAAAAAAAATAATCTGAAGAATACATAATTTTACAGAAGGGAAGGTATGTTACAGTACAAATGGACTATATGTGTTATATGTGATACAGGTGTTATATGTTATATGTGATATAGGTGACAAAAGAACAAACCTGAATTGCTCTGAGACCTGTAAAATGAGGAATAAATGCTTCCATGATAGAAAAGCATTCAAGATTAAATATATATGTTCATTACACATCGATGCTTTTGTTTCAAAAGAATGCCTTGTTAGTTTTATACATTTCAGTTAAACCAAATTTCTGTGACTTGAGGCATTTGCTGGGACTGCAAATTTGATTTGTGAGAACAGATATGGATCAGAAGAAATTATCAATCCAGTCTGTAATTTTATTTCATTTCATTATCTTCTGGGGAACTCTAATAGGGCAAAATTAACTCCTACAGCTACCAAATAAAGTTCTCTGATTTTCACAGTGAAAAGATACCATGAGTGTTCACTCTTTTAGGACAAACACTGTAAGCTCAGTGGGAACTGTGAATTACTAGGGTTGTCAAAATTGCTCATAGAGATGCACTCTAAACACAAGAGGAAAAATAAGAACCTCTAATACTGATCAACAAAAAGTTATTTTAAAGAATCTTTACATCTATTGTGTCAAAGACTCATACAGAGTCTGTGGTCACTGTGTAAGGACCAGTAGAGTGTGGGCAATGGACTCTTTGAAGTAGCACTGTGAAAGGCAAAGGAATTCAAAGAGAGATCATGAAGAGTTCAGTTCTGTACAGCCTGTGAATATGTTTCTATGTTTCCCACATCGCAGATGTGAGACCTTCTACAACAACATCAGGTCATTTACAAATATGGGTGCAAAGAGCTGCTATATAATTTAGTTCGCTAGTGGTTCTTTAAAGCATATCATATAAGTAAATGGCTTCTTGGCACAGTTGTGCCAAAACCAGAAGGTCATTGGCAATGAAGAGGTTACAGAGAGTCTAAGTGAGAACAGAACTACGGCACTAAGACTACAGCACTTTTAATTTCTTCTCCAATACATTTTATTCCAGAAAAAATTGCTTTTACTATATGATCTTTCCAGACAACAAATTAAATAGGAAAAATCAAGGATCCACTCAGCATTTTTCTGCAGACAGAAGGATGTAATGGAAATGCAGAAAAGGCAGCCTCTTCTTGAGGACTGCAAGCTGTGAGAATCCAAAGCAGCATGCTAAGACACGGTTTCTCTTCAGACATACTGCTCTGGCAAGACTAGAGAAAGGTTTGGTCACTGATAAGCCTTGAAACAATTTGACATTACAATGGGCCCAACATCTCATATTCAGCTAACACTGAAAGAAAGGGTTAGTGTTTTAAAAATACAAACAAGCAACCCCATGCCATGTAAAACAGTTTCAGAATGAAGTAGCACTGCAACCAGATGTGGTTCTGAATGTGTTTCTTGATGCTTTTACTAAGGCCTTCAGTTCAGGCCCTGAACTCTTTAAGTATCCCAATGTCCTCTACAGAATTTTTGCTTACACCAACAAAAGTTGTATATGACAGAGATCTATAATCTGTCTCATCGAAGGTGAATATTTTTTTTACACTGCATAAAAGTATAATTGAATCATTTGCTCTTGAAGGATCAGATATTTCACATTATCATTTAAGGCTTTTTATTTGTAGGAAAGGAGTTAAATACTCAAACCTCTACATGAGAATGATACTTAAGTACATTCCTAATAACCACGGAAGTTAAGATGAAGAAGGCTATGTAAGTTTCTAGACATAGCCCGGAAGGTTTACTGAGCTTCTGAGTTAAACATTCACATTGAAGGAAGTCTTCTAAAACAGTTCTTCAAGGGGAGAAAAAGTTAAGGATGAAATGTGCAACACACCAACTCACATAAAGGTAGCTCTACTGACATAAAGCTATTCTTGATTTGTCTTGATTCAAACAAGCTCAGTATCAGACCCAATCTTACTTCAGAGAATTTAAAAATAATGTTTAAATAATGCTGTTTAATGAGTTTTAATTATATTGCCTATGAGCAGCAAAAAGTAAAGACCTTGAGCATGGAACATAGCAAAAAGTAAAATTTACTGAACTAACACTTGAGTCATATTTAAGCAATCAACCAACCAACCAACTACAAACACATAACAACAGTAATAAAAAGATCTGAACTTTTCCCACAAGAACTGAAGTATCCAGAGGCTATTTACTAACTAGCTGTTTCCCCACTCTACTCCAACAACCGTGAGGTTTCCAGCTCTGAACTACCTGTTCAAATCTTTCAATTGCATTATTTCCAACAAAAATTTTCGTGAAAATATTTAGTCTACATCTCTCTATATGAAATTCATACAGTTAAACAGCATAACATGTTCTAATCCATGCTTGCATCTTCAGCGGAAAAAGAAGGTATCACAGATTCACAGAATATTCTGAGTTGGAAGGTACCCTCAGGGATCATCAAGTCCAACTCGTAAGTAAATGGCCCATCCAGGCATGGAACCCACAACCTTGGTGTAATTAGCATCATGCTCTAATCAACTGAGCTAACCACAGAATCAATTAAAGTTCTTCTGCTGTGGTTTGACCCAACAACTCCCAGGCTTGCGCACTTGGTAACGAGACTAGAAAGGCAACATTAACTTCTTATCTAGAGGAAACCAATGCAATGGCCAGGATAAATGTCTTTCAGCAGCAGCTCTAAGTTTTTTCTGTTCTTCATATTGTTATTGGTGAGACACCATAATCACACACTATAATCCTCTTTTATCAAGGTACAGTATAGCAATAGAATTTATTAGTAAAGAGTTTAGATCAGCTTTGCCTTAAGAATCTGTCAGGTATTTGTGTAGTCTTATTTGGCCCTAGAAAGTGCACCTTTTTCTATATGCATTATCCTAAGCAGCGAAATCATGCTTTCTGGCATCTTAATTTAAGCTGTAATTTACTTCTATTAGGTGTTTTGTCTGTGAAGTACACGTGAGTGTAGCAGTCTGCTCTGATTAATACTGAACACCTACTGTGCTCACCAAATAGATGACCACATTCCTGCTAACAGTTTAAATAAATGGGTATGATTAGTGGTCAGCAGGATGACAGATGACCTCGCTAATGCAGATAGGTTGTCTTCATTTTATCAAGATGTTTACTTTATCAGGAGTGTTTTCAGCAGCATGCACAGCTGGAAAGCTGTGTGGCACCACACTTTCCTCAGCACATGTGCTTCTTTCATCTTTTAGACTGGTGTTTGCAACTCCTCTTGCTTAGATGGCACAAGTGCTTCAGAAGCAATTTGCTGAAGGGTTCAGGAAGGGCACTAACAATCCTAATAGAGCTGATAGATGGATTTCACATTTTGAGGGTGTGTCTGTATTGAGTTCATGCAAATGAAAGAAAAAACACAAAATATATTATGAGATTTTAAAAACCAACCCTACAATTTAAAGAAATACTCATGGATTCAATGATCTCAGAGGTCTTTGCCAACCTAAACTATGATTCTATAAAATATGAAAACAGGTAGAACATCTATCTCTATGTCTATGTGCTAGTTTTTATTATTAAAAAAGCCTGTACTGTGCCTCCTTTGAATATACACTGCTATTTGTGGTTAAAATCTATTTTTAAATCTGAAAAATTAGGTGCAGTACCACATATTAGTGTACTGGTTATGCCAGCTACTTTGAGTTCAATAGAAAGTGTAAGGGAGCATCTAAAAGACTTAAGTATCCTCATAATTCACCTGTTAAGAAACTGCAGTAGTTTTTGTAGCAACATCCATGCAATGTATTGGAATGATCTATCAAATTTTCTTAGGTCTAGAATCAACCTGACTCCTCCTGTCCCTGATTACAAAAAACCTGAAGTACAAGCATCTTGAATGTCTCCATGTGATGTGGACTAAATGGTTCCTTAGAACATCTGTTCTGGGAGCTCCTCGAGGAGTGATTTCTTTCTGTAATAGAAAGGCTTTGTGAAACGGTCTTTAGGGCCCAAGCACTTGAAGTGACCTCATCTCAGAAGAAAGTACTTTGTTTGCTTTGCAAATTAATGCACACGTCAGTTTTTAATCCAAAGGTTCTCGGCAGTAGCCATGACAGAGAACGGGTGCTCCAAAAGCAGCCTTTACTCTTGCTCCTTCCCATTTGTATTTCAATTTACAGATTATGTTATTGTAACACAGGTCATCTATCTGTCCTTTTTTCCTGGGATATACAGGAAATCAGAAAGATTCATCTTTCCTTTAGCAGCTGTGTTGAACATAAGGGCTTCTCAAGTCTCTTCATAGATAGATGGATAGATACCTGCTCTTCAAAGAGATTCAGATTTAATGAAAATTTAAAGAGGATATGCTAGCCATTGATGGAGAGTTTTAAATACTAATTTTTTGTTGAACGGACTGTGTACAGAAATATGAGTACAGAATTTGGGACTCATCTAAAAAAAGTTTGTTGGTTTTTTTTCCTTTTAATTTAAAATTGGTGTTTTGAGACTTGTGAGACTGTTTCTTTAGGATACATCTGTGTTCTCCAAGTCCTTTAGTTTATCAATGACAAAGCCACAAAGTTGTGATGTTCAAAAAGGCTGTGATGGCTTCAGTGAATGCCCACATATTTTCAATAAGAACTGTGTACCTACATTACCTGTATATTACCTATCTCCTCTGAGAATCCCATCCAAAATTCACTCTTTTAAACAAAAAGGGTATGGGCAATGACATATCAGTGACATACTTGAGTCTACCAGGATTTACCCTTTTCTAAGAGAAAACTGAATTTGGCCTAAGAAATGGTAAAATACCTTACTCTTACCCTCCTGCCCTTTCCCTTTCCCCCTTCCCCTATTGCTGCCTCTATAGTCCTATCCTATACTAGCTAATGAAACTCTTCTGTCACCAATAATTATGATTTTAACTGTTTTGTTCACCTAGACTACGGCTACTTACAGAAATTTTCAGAAATTTTCTGGACTGCTATTATCTACAGCACCAGTGACAAAAATTTTAATGAGAACTGTGCAGGAACCCTAGTGACCAGTGGATAATTCTGTATTTTGTTTCTAGGGATAGGAATAGTGAGACACGTTCAGACTTCCTGCTAAGGTGACTTATAAGGTGGTTTGCTACAATATTGTAGTGAGCATCGTAGTGAGCAGCAAGTGATTGAGACAACTAAATTCATAGCTGACAGATCTAATTTTCCATATAGTTAATAGATAAAGGCAAGAGTCATATTCAGACCACGTAGTTTAAGAACACCTGATTTTATACTTTTTTTCCCTGGAAAATCAACAGTCCAAATTCCACCAAGGAAGCTTATGCTACAAGCAGAATAAAGTGAAACATCAATATCCCTATTGGAATCAATAGAAAATAAACTATTTTTAAAAACCTGATTTATTAATTAGTTTCTAGACCTCACCAAAACCAAACTGTTATCACTCTCCACTCTTTGGCACAGACATAAGGAACTCCATACTACCTTCCTCATTAATTGCTAGGAACTTTTTGTGTAAATTATCTCTAACTGGGACTATTGCATAGTGATTACCATGTTGATAATCAAAAGGAACATGAATTACTTTTCTTATAAAATTCTATTACCACTTTTCTGATTTTATGAGGAATTTTTCTTAATTACTAATCTTTTAGATAGAACATATATTTATTTATTCATGTACATTTGTTTTATACCTGGAATAGCATGGGATCCTAAGAAAAACTTGACCTACCTAAGTTTTAATTCTGAGTAATATGCAGAGCAGCTAATAGAGGTACCTCTGTAAATTTTTTGCAGTTCTTAACCACAGCCTACTATATATGGAAGGAAAGCAGTCAAAAAGCAATGTCAACCTCTACACATAGATTAGGACCACTAACTGCATATGTAACTGTGTTGGAATAAGTAAACCACTGTGTTTCATTATCATAGAAATATCAACTGAGTATCAAGCCTGTTGGCTTGCCAGAAGCAATTTTCTTGAGCTCTTGAGTTTTGCTTTAGTTTTTTTTTTTTGCTTTTATCATTTTTGATAGTGTAGATTCAAAGTTTTTAATGTCAGCTGAAATCACAGCAACAGTTGCACTATAACTTAAGCACCAACAAACTCAGTCACTATTACTTGTTAAAGAAACTGCGGGACATCCTGCACTTGCTCATCAGGAGAGCAACAGCAGGTGCACACCAGCCTGATCTAACACAACGTCTCTTCCAGGTTCTGAAAAAGCAGAATTCCCTGCAAAAGGAAATGGCTTCCCTGTTCCATCAAACTCATGCAACTTTTAAGACCGACCATTTATTCTCTACCAATCTTGTGGCCAGTTCAAGCAATTGAGGAAATGCTACAGATGCAGTATCTGCGAAAACTCTGATAGTCACCCAGCTGGCCACCATCTTGCCCAAATGGAAAGAATACTTCCAGAGTCTTTCTTTAAGATCTGACCTTACAGAAACAAAAGTCATACAACTTTCATACCTGGTTCCTAAGAGGAATCCAACTGAGGAGTGCTGAAAGCTTTTCTTATATTTTTATTGGTTAGAAAGGTGAATCTACCCAACCAAAAACGTGTTCCCTGGAAATGGGAACAAAATACTTTTTAGATAGTTCATTAATCTTTGCATGATTCCTTCATTTCACCCCAGTGCATTATGATATCTGTCATCAGCATATGGACTTGAGTAAATGGACACTGATTACATATTTTGAAAGTACTACATAAGGTCCAATATCCCCAAAAAAGAGAAAGTTGAATAGGCTAATCACATTGCTAGCACATTAATTTGGTTACTACCAGTAACCTGTATGTCTAAATGGCGTTTTTGACACAGTATGATAACCAAAATATACACATTTTAGAAAGATGTTATCTGTGTAAACCTGTCACTCACTGAATTTTTAACAGAATCAACTAAAGCACACAGAAACCAAGTCTTAAAGAACCAAAGTAAAATATAATAGTTAATTCTGAATAGTTTCTTGGGGTAGGGGAAGTATAGGACAAAAATTTTCAAGGGAAGAGGTCCATTTTTGCTCACAAAAATTATCTGCAAACTTGTGACAGAATTTATGTGGGCAATCTTTGACATTCTATAAGCAGATCGAGAAAATACATTTGCAAATGATCAGTACAGGCACCCAGCTGTAGCTGATGCTTTGCTTGTACCTTCGTGAATATTCTCCTGGTAACTGCATGCATTAATCCACTACTAGGATTACATTTTATGCAAGCATTTTTAGCACAAACACACCTCCACCCTCCTTGTTTGAAATGTGAGTGCTGGTGTATTAAAAAATATTTGGAAGACAGACTTATTAAAATAAATGTTAAGAGAACACAGTGGGGTATATTTTCAGTGTGGAGCAGAGAGATTTAACTGCAGGACTTCCATTGCTTTAATGAGAACTGCACAGCTAAATCCTCACACACCACACTAGAAGATTAACCCAGAAAACACACATTGTTTACTTTTTACTAATACTCTGATTATTACCACGTTCTTCCTCCTCCTCCTCTTCTTCCTCCTCCTCTTCTTCCTCCTCCTCTTCATCCTCCACGTCTTCACCTTCCTCTTCATCCTCCTCTTCCTCCTCCTCAATCTCCTCTTCTTCTTCTCGATCTATCTCCTCATCATCCTCCTCCTCGTCACCTTGCTCCTCATTATCATCAGAATATTCCTCCTCTTCGTCATCCTCTTCCTCTTCTTCCTCCTCCTTTTCATCCATTTCCTCTGTTCCATCAGTTTCATAGCACTCATCTACTGAAGAGTTGTCTGCTTTAACCACAAAAGGTTTTCTTTTGGGGGCTGGTTCTTGGGGTTGTTTATCTTGTGTTTTTCTTTTTTTTGCCAACGGACAGCCATAAACACTGTGCAAAAATAAAAGATACAGATTTACTACACTATCCTCCAGATTTCATTTAGTCATATATTCTAATTCTACACCATGATTGGTTGCTGTTCTCAGTATGCATGTTTTCAACGTAAAATGCTGCTTAGGCAGTAATGACCAAGGGGGAGGACACCTACAAAACCTGTGAAAATGCAAGTGACAATTATTTGCCTAAAAATGTCACACGTACATGACAGTGTAACAGTTTCAGAAGTGATACAAATGTGTGTTTTTCCTTCTCATTCTTTTTTCTCTTCTACAGGTTACACTCTTTTCTAAGACAGATGAACATAGTTAAAAACCCAGTGACTTTATCCTACCTTTAGCTATCAGTACCACAATCAGGACTAAAGCATGCTTCACAATTTTGCAATATTCAGTAAGGTTTTGACTGCGTGCAGTTAAGATATGTTTCAACGCTGTTTAAATAATGAAAATATGACCACATTATTAATGTTGTTTGTTTTTATTATGATAAATAATGAATCACTCTTAAGTTCTCCACTGTTTTTCTCCATTATATGCTACAAGGTCAGATAAATGGGAAAGCAAGCTCCCCAACACAACCAAACCCAGCAATTTTCATGGCCAGTGTTGCAAGTGTTCTCACACTGAAAAAAACCCAAACAATAAACAAAATCCTTTGACAGTGAAGGAAGTCAGACTTTTCCAAGTTGAGTAACACTTCCTCATTGATAATTTTAATGCATTTTAATGCATTGTAACATAAACAGTATTTCAGTCTTGGTCTTCTACCAGAGTAGCCACCTGTTTCTCAAAGGTCATATAATCTGTGTTTGTTGAATCTGATCTCCCTTGTGTAACCTCCATAATCTTCAATGCAGAGTGACTGCATACACATTACATTTTGTTCAAAGAACTTCCTCTTTGAATTTTTTATTGTGTGATTACAAACACTACTCAAGCTACATCCGTTTTTAGTCTTCTCCCTGTGATTAACTAGTTTTGGGACATTTAAAATGGTTTTTACAACCTTTTCTGCATAACTACTAATAACTTCCCCTTTTACATTACATTCTTGTTCTCTTTATCCCAACTACAATACACCGAGGATCTCTTATTTTCTTCCACTCTAATAATGCTTCATATTCTGTTGACAGACCACTGAAAAATATGGGGTTTCATCACATTTAGTACTACAGATGTGCTCTATGTGGTGTCCTCATGGTCTTGATCTTGGTCTAATTTAATTGCATCCCAGCAGCTATGTAACCCAAATACTTAAACTGCTACTTAGGTAAAAAGAATTTTATTTTACCACCCAATCATTTTATTTAAGTGCCTAACTTAAGTATTGCCTTACCTAAATGTTAGATCACATGTCCACAGTCTGCCTGGCACACAACATATCTAATGAACATACAGAGTCACAAAAGACGGTACTCATGGAAAACCTGCTACAGGAGACCTTCTCTGAGTAACACAGGCACCTCTCTCTCTGTGTGGGAATGATAGGTGTCTTTAAAGTCTAATCCAGCATGTCTAAAAACCCCTCCCTCTGTTAACACTGTAGAGAAATACTAAATAAATGTTAAGTACATCCACCTAGCCAGATTCCAATGCACCTCCCTTGGGAGCCGGGTAGTAGTCATAACGGGATAGGGTTTCCAGACACCGAGGTCAAAGTTGAGGCCTACTGTTGCAGACCAGAGGGGGAACAGATCTACATTCTCCAGATTTCAGAGCCATGCTCCAACCAGCAGGTCATGTGGCATATTCTGTGGAAGAGCATCCTCTTATAGAAGCTGAGACCCGGTGCAGCTGGATACAAGAAACTCTGACACAAAACAGGCAAGCAGAAGCCCATATCTTCATTAACTTTAAGAGCGCTAAACTTGAAAAATAGGAAGCCCTAAGTTTCTGGTGTTTTCTCTTTAGACTGTATTTGTTTCTATCTAAAGATATGTCAAAGTAAAATCTATATATATAGGAGAAATCCTAGTCCCTAGATCCACTACAGCTCATTGCCAAATGACTGTCCTGCTTCTTGTCCTGTGAGTCCTACTCTTGGTCAGAACCCAGCTGCCCAGAACCAAGAGGAAATGTAGGACATATTTCCATGGAATATATCCCACGTCATCACAGTCAAGGCAGAAACAGGAATGCAACCTCCATCAGTCTTGACAGTGCATAAAACCTGGGGCAAAGGGAAGCACTGTTTGTTGTAGTTCTGAACACTCCAGGTTTATTTTGGTGCTTTCCCTGTGCTAAAGGGTTTCAGCAGCAGCGTATTTAAACTCTCCCTACGGAGCTCTGAGAGAAGGCAGATTAATTTTTCCTCAGAACTGAGGAATTTCAGAATGTGTGTTGTGCCAAGGGAAATGGCTGCATAATTAGGGAGCACTCTGTTTCATTTAGGTGTCTGACAGAGGTCGTATCCTGGAAAACAAGAATGGGTCACATCCTGGGGCTCAGACAGATTTTAGAAACTTGCAGACCAGTTCAATATGATTTAAGCAGACAGGTTAACATTTATTGACTGGATGTGTCTTGCTTTCCTAGCTTCTCTTCCTTCTCTTTGGGATGCATACTACCCTCACTACAGCTTCTTCAGTGCCATTATATTTGTTAAATTTTATCTTGTCAAAAGCCTTATCTTTATTTTCGAAGATGTGAGTAGGCCTACCCATAGAAGTCCCAGGATTTAATTTCTTCCTCTTATTGTAACCTTCTTAGAACATTGTAAGAGGCAAAGATGATACTTCAGGCAGCTCTGAGCTAAAAGGGCATCCATAGATGTGCAACTGTGAAAATGTTTTCCCACTGGCATTCATGCAAACTTGAATTTTTCATAGAATCATAGAAGGATTTGGGTTGGAAGGGACCTTCAAGATCATCTAGTTCCAACTCCCCTGTCATGGGCAGGGACACTTTTCACCAGACCAGGTTGCTAAAAGTCCCATCCAACCTTGGTCATTTTGTCACACTAAAGCAAGAATATTAACTCCATTCTGCCCCAATATTTTTTCATTTAGGAACACCAAATACTTGTAACAGTTTTCATGTAGTAGTGCCCCAAAACAATATCTTTTGGAATTCACAAAAGTGTAGGAAGTGAGGTAGAGGACAGGGGGATAACAAATACATCTATTTTGGTTTGAACTGTTTAATTTTTGTATTTGACAAGTAAGAACTGCATGACTTTTTGGATACACATTATTGGTCAAAGGTAGAAAGAAATTGTCACTGTCATTTTTTTGTCATCTTTAATATTTTTTCATAGCTTTATGATATTCTACACAATATTCTATAAAGTTTGTGAGAATCTCAGGCATTACTTGGGATTCATGGCCCCCTAGAAAGTGCATAACTGGCAATGGAAATCAATTCCACTTAGCTGCCTAATGACTTTGATGCTTTCATAAATCTCATTAAAGAACTATTTGCAACTCAGCTATTCAAGTAAAATTGTGAACTTGACTTTCGTTTGTAATTTTATTAATTTATTCTCAGTGTCTTTGCTTATAGAATTAAAACTGAGGATACACCAGCAACTACAAGAAACAAGTATTTGTATATTTTAATGGTTTGGTCCAGCATTAAGGCTTGGGAATATCTAATTTTTCCAAGGAAATGGGTTATGCTAGTTCACAGAATGATAGAATGGTTTGGGTTCGAAGGGACCCTAAAGATCATCTATTCCAACCCACCTGCCATGAACAGGGATACCTTCCACTACACCAGATTGCTCAAGGCGTTGTCCAACCTGGCCTTGAATACTTCTAGGGATGGGGCATCCATGACCTCCCTGGGCAACCTGTTCCAGTATCTCACCACTCTCACAGTAAAGAATTTCTTCCTAATATTCAGTCTAAATTTCTCCTCTTTCCATTTCTATCCATTACTCCTTGTCCTATCACTAGTTAACCTCAACTTAGTTTTTGTAAATTCTTTCCTAATTAATTTGTACCAGATATTCCACAACCCTGAATTTAGTTTTGTCTGTACTTGGATTTATACTTTGTAATGCTACGATTGCAAAGATTTTTCATCTAAAACCTTTAAAATGCTGTCTTGCAGTGACTTCCTTCTGCCTTTCAACTGTATACCTCACATGGCTTATATATACCTTACGTGCTGTAGACTTCACAGACCGAGAGTTAAAAAAAATCCAGACCACCATGTGTTTCAGAAACCTGGGAAACAGGCCACCAGACCTCATGCCTACTGTTAAGCTGCCCTATTTTCTTCTTTTTCTTTCTCAACCTGCTCTGCTCTCATCCTTTGTTTTATAAATTTTTCAGATTCTGCCTCCAGGACAGTGCTCTCTGTTTCTGGCATGTTCCCTGTGGTCTCTCCAGCGAGAACACCAAGGCGAAGGATGCGCTGGCTTCCCAGCAGCCTCTGCCACTGACTTCCCCCCATGCAGAGATGACAATCTTTCCCATTGACCTCTTGTTCCTCATATATTTATGAAAGCTGTTATTGTTTGTCCTTATACCTTCTGTAATTTTCTCTATATTTTCAATTTTGGCTTCTGTGATCATCCCCTTATTTGGTTATTTTTAGACTTGTTTATCCCTGCTCAGAGCAATGGCCCCATTGATTTATGTGTCATGTCTGCCTTTATCTGTTCTTTCATTGCCCCCTGTATTTTTCTGGTCAGCTGTGTTTGTCTTACTGTCCCCTCATGCTTCAGCTCTCTTGGCCTTCAGCAGGGTATATATTTGGGCTTCCTGAAACACACTTTTGAGTATTCTACACTGCTTTGCCGTGTATCTCAGTCATCCCTGGGTTTTGGAATCTGTCATGAATAATTCTTGTGAAAAGAATGTTTGTTGTATTTCATAGTGTTAAGCACCAAGAGGACATATAGACATTAATAACTGAATAAATGGAAGAAAGAATACATTCTTTAATACTCCTTAGAAGATGATTTTTGGCATTTTTTAACTCTCATGCAGTTTTTCTCCATGATGCTACTCTCTGATACATTCAGTAGGACTGTTGTTGAGGAAATATATATTTCTTGTCCAGAGTTGAACATATTGACTTTTAATATATTTTATTACTCATTTAATTTTCAGCACAATTATTACAGTTATTATTTCTAATCTATAACAATTAACATATATATTTAAACATACAGAGTATAGGACCAAAGAAATACAAGGGATTTTCTAAATCAGATTACTAATCAATAATTTGCCCTTCACAATATGCCAGCTCACACATCAAAGTTGGGACATGACACCGATATCTGGAGGAAGTTTTCCTCTTAGGGGAAAATAAGAAAATGAGAAAGGGAGATTATATGCCTATTAAGGGTTCTGTCAACTTTAAGTACCTGGTTTGTATAAAGTAATTCCTATGTGCCATTCTTTTTTCATTTCTATCTCATTTCTATTCAACTTATTATTTCAGATGCCTCATGCTATAAGATACAAGTGAAGAAAAATAAGATGATGCCAATATTATGCTCTAAATCTGAGTAATATTTTTTCTTGGAGTATTTTTTTTTCTCAGTAGTACTTTGAAAAATCTTATGAAATCTTTTTTTTCAAACTAATAAGTGTCCCCAGTAACAGTGTTCTCATTCTTTTTGTTTTTTCAAGTGAGAATTTAACAGAAACCAAAATATTTGGTAGGGAATAGAATCTAAAAATTTACTATATAAATAGCTAATGAGGTTATCAGAAACAGTAAATGAAGCACTTAACTATCTGAAGTGCCCATGAGGTGAAATTTTATCACACACAGTTTAAGATAGCAAATTAGGAAGAATATGCTCGGAAGCAAACTTCTACTTAAGACTTCAGGCAGAAAGTTCCCAAGGCATCTATACTTGTCCCCCTGGATACCATTAAGTATTATTTTTGGTTTGGACTAGATAACTTCCAAGTCCAGATCTCCAGATGAAGAGAACACAGGCATTTAGCAGATAAGTCCTCTAACAAAACCAGCCTTTTAAAAATGTGCACATTAATTAATTTGCATAACACTGCATTGTTTTAAATCACTCTCAAAGCAGTGACTATTAGTTTGAAAAGGCTGATACTATCAATTGATAGACATTGACCCGAAAACAAATATTTAGATTCCAGCAAACCCTACAGCTTGAATTCTCTGCAATCCCATAGGTTGCCCTTCCCAGCAGACTATGCACTATTATAAGGAAGAGCTGGTAGCACTCCTGGTGAAGCTGGATCAATGAACTGATAGAAGTGAAAGAGTGATAATAAATTCACAAAAAACATTAACTCCAGCCTAGCAGTTTGCCTAGCAATTGCAAGAATAAACTCCTTCAGCTGAGGATGATTTTCCATTCATGTTTGAACACTGCTTAGAGTATGCCAGATTGCTCCAGGATTGAGCAGCAAATCCAGAGGACAGTGCTAATGTAGGGTGGTACAGTCAAACTTCTCTGGGGAAATTACTTTTGCTTTCTAAGCCACACCAGTCAGGAATCTTTTCTATCCCACAAAAATCCCACATAATGCTTGCATACTGTTCTGGAATATGGGAGGTATTGAGTCAAACCTTCCCAGGCTGTGAAAGTTGAAGTCCACTCACTAAGCCATAGAAGAGAAAATAGGAAAAGAAATAAGCCAAAGTTCAAGCAAGACATGGAGTTTTGGGGCTTTTATTTCACACAGACGGCTAATTGCAGCCTAGAAGATAGACGTGGGACATACTGGTTTTGGTGCTTCCAACCAGATGGATTAAAATTCTCTGTGCTAACATCCTATGTGCTAGGAATCCCAATCTAGAAGACTAGTTTACTCAAAACTGGTTTCCAGGAGCCTGCCAGAGCCAGGAATTAGGCATGCTTCTTACAACCATAGCACTGCCAAGCACCATAGCATTGAAAGCCGCTAACAGAATGACTGCCCTCACCCCTCTCTTCTCAGTTGGAGTGAGGCACTAATCCAGAGTCAGTTCTTTGGAAAATCTGTGTTCCCACTCAAGTTTTACATGCTTAAATATTTCTGTAAAAGTGGGCCCAAATTAATATGCTTTTATCTATTTAAATTATAATTAACAAATATCTTTCAAAATACAATAAACTCATCTCTACAGCTTTTTTTATATTTCAGACTTTCTCATGAGCTTCTATCTCTGGTTAAATAAATCAGGTTCTTATAAGCAGGAAGTGCTTTTATGTGTGTAGTGTCAAAACACACCATGTTTAGTTCATTTATTTGTACCAAATAGATCTTTGTTGACTTTTCAGATTAGGTATGTATACAACAGTAATTCAGTTCAGTGAAAACTATTAATTTACCTGAATAGGTACGAGCTTCAGTGATGGGAATGAGTGAAATGGAGAACATTCAATCCATTTTCCCTTCTTGGATAGCAAATATTTACTGTTACACAATATGGAACAGTAAGAAAAATTACACAAGGGCCCAAGAGCATGCTGGATCTAAAAAGGCAGAGCTGAAGGATGTCATACTTTCTTCACAGAGTTTTGAAAGCCAACTCTGCCCTTTTGCACCTCAGAGCCTTTTTAAAAACATCAGTAGCCATGAACACTCTGCAGATCTAGTTGTGATAGCAGTATTTAACTAAATGAGCCTTAAAGAAAAACTAGTGTCTAAAAACCAGCATTGCCAAAAGGAGTTAGGAGCAACAATGTGAGATAGAATGATGTGCCAGAAGTAAACAATGGAGCTCAAAACTGACGTATTTTTCTTTTAGAAATTCAGATCTTGAAATACGTATTTTTAAACAAAATAAAGTAGAATAGCTTTGATGTAGCTAATACAGTCAAATTAAGTTAAACCAAAGCAAGGATCTTTTATTTTATTGGATCCTATACATCTCCAGCGTGAAGCATGTCCCCACTCCAGTTCACTGAGACTCCAAACTGATGTAACTGGAACCATATGAGGAACTGTGACAAACTTACTGGCTAGCCTGCCCTCTGGTTGGTGAGATCATTTTACCCACCACCAAAGCCTCAGCTCGCGGGACACGACAACTGAAGGGGAAACTTTCAGATTTGCAATAACTAACCCATTCAAACAACAAGTTTATTTAATTGGTTGAATACAATAGCTGTTCAGTAAAGAAAAATGAGACACAGCAATGTATTTCTACTTGTTGTACAAATACACAGGAAAACTCTCAGCCATGGAGAGCTCATTTAAAGTAACATGTAAAAACTATGTATAACACATCATGAGACTAAACATTTATGTGGCAGCACAGGTTAGTAAAGTACAGTTGTATATTATTCAGAAGTATTTATATAAATAAATCAATATAATATCTGATAGCCCTGTGACTTTGTCATTGATGGGATTCATCTCTCACCTACCCTAGGTTTCTAAAATCTGAGTCTATACACATCATGTGAAGCTCCCTTCATAACTCAGTGCAGAGAAACAGGAACCTCCTGGGAGGCTATTCATCTTACCTTTCTTAGACACTTTGCCTACTGAAAATGAAGGGAGGTGTTGGTGATTAACTTATATTTCTACTACTTAGGAACCTGTTAAAAGTGAGACAAGTCCAAGACTTTTTCTCTCTCTTTTTTTTTTCTTTATAATTGTCTGTTCAGACTCAATAAAGACAGTACCTAATAGAATTTAAAATCAAGTACCATAATACTTTCATTACAAGAAAACCAAACCCCTGTTTCTTTCCTTTCCCCAGCTGCTCTATCACTTAACATGAATAATTCTCCTCCCTACAGCTTCACCGTCTTTTCAAGACTACCTGTGTGATCCAGTGTCAGACAAATGCTGGAGTTGCTCTCTAATCTTAGGATGGCAAATGCCCAACTTAACTGTGTGTTCAAGAGCCGGAAGACACCATTGATTATGTCTTGTTGCCAGATCCTTGAATACAGGGGCTGATCAAAGAGTGCAGGATAGTGCAAAGAGCACGGGTTTAATGACTTATATTGATTCATTAGATGAAATGCATATAATCAAGTTTTCCTAAGTAGCTATTGATTCTGCACACTTTGATGTTGATTTAGATGTAACCCAGACACATAAAAATGGGAACACACAAAGCCAGTGACCACTTCTGCACTAACTCAAAGAGCACTGACCTGCACTAAATCAAAATCCTGAGGTCCACATTTATTTAAAAAAACCCTAAATTTGAAGAAAACTTCAGGAAAGAAACCCCTCTATTTTTCTACATACAGATGAAAATGAGGTAGGCTACACTGAGTTAACTAAAAGCATCATCTAGAGTTGTCAAGATGTTCAGATTTGTGTGTATTCAGTGTTTTCAGCCTCAGTGGTAAATGACAACTGTGTTTACAGGTAGAGGGAAGGGCAAGTTCCAATTTATTTATTTTTCATGATAACATCATATCATAAAATGGAAAAGTTCACAATCGATCATTCACCAATTTGAAAGGATCAGAATATGCTACAAGAGTTCATCTATCAGTTAAAAAAGATCTTTGCACTGTCACAATGTTTAAGGCTTGAACAAGATAAGAAATCTTTCTGTTCCAATATTTTGAAAGTGATTTCTTTTAAGAAATTCAACATGCTAAGTTCAAGCATTCAAAAACCAAGGGAAACAAACTGCTGGAAATCAAAGGCAGTTCATGTACTTACACTGTCAATCCTTTAATAACATGGCTAGATACCTCTTAGTAGAATCAACACCCTTAGACATAGACTTGATGGACTGTATTTAACAATACCACCACAGGCAAAATTATCATTCTAGCGTTTACTTAACTATTGAGTAATAGAGTACACTGTCATTTTACCACATCTGTAATGTGGGGCTACTATAGTGACACTATGCTACTGATTCCTATCATAAATACTCTTATCATCATCTCTGCACAGACTCACAATAGCACTGACTCTCAACTTAATTTTAACTAAGAAAGATATATGGCTCAGAATTAAGAAATACAACAACTTTCCTGTATCTATAGCAATAAGATTCTTACTTGATCAAAAAAGACAACAGCTATAGGATATAACCAATGGAAAAGAATAATAGTGTGGAGCAGCCTTCTAACACAAGACTGTCTTCAGTAAACATCTGGAAATTACAGAAAAAAAATGACAGAAGCAAAGTGATACAAGCTGCAAACACTTCAGTGCTTGTGTACCAGAGTCTCACCTCCAGCATAAGCCACAGGTTACCGCTCTTTGTCTTGCACGGTTGGTTAGGAGCCATTCAAGTGTGAAATATTCTAAATTCTGGTTGTTAAAGAATTGAGAACCTCTGTCCCCTGCCATGACTTACACCCTGAAAGGCATATAATTGTTTGTGATAAAAATCTACCAAACTAGTATCCTTCTGCAGCACCAGAAGTTGCTTTGTTTTAATATTAGGGAGTCTTGCAGGTAGTATTTCCACTAAGTTACAAGCTGATCTATCAAAAAGAAATTGGTTCAAGCTGTTGGCAGACTCAAAGAACAAATCTCTATCTCACGTTCAGTTGATTTTTCTTCACCTTTTATTTTCATTATTAAAAGAATTAGAAATACTCTATTCTAAACATGATTACCTCCTAGATTAATCACATGACTTCAAAAACCAGATGTCTAAATGGCTTTGCCTTAATCTGGCCTTTTTTGATACATCTGATGAAAGGAATTATGTCTGCTCAGGTAAGAAAAGAAAAAAAAAACAAACCAAAAAGTCAAACTGAATTCCATCACGTTCTAATCTAGAATAAGAAGGTTTCAACTTGAGTCACATCACAATTAAAAAAAAAATACTATGGCATATAATGTTGCTTTTTATAGCTGACAGCGAGTTCCATTAGACTGTGGAAGAATCTCTGAAGGAAATGAAAATAGCCTCCCAAGGGAGTGGAAGCCCTACACAGCATGGTTTAAATGTGGCAGTTGGGCTGTGGGTGGAAATGGCTGTTTCCACTGAAAACCTGCTGCCAATATATCTTCTATGGCTAGATTTTTAAGGGAAATGTGGCAGTTAACCCTCTCTGAATTTCAGCTGCTCGGTTTTAAAGATGCATAAACAGGAAAGGTAGTGAGACAGAACAGCAAAAGGTCCAGAATTATGTTCTGCCCAAGGACCAAAGATTAAATTTGGGAAATGGCTGGAAGTAGAAATGTGTAACAGGAAGATGATAAGAAGAGGAAGAGATTCTTTAGTTTTAAAAGATGAAAGGAAACTTTTTAGAAAACTTATGCCACTTCAAAGGCTACTTTAATTTTTTTAATAGTCTGAGGTATTTGATGCCTAACACGTCTCATTGAAATTTGGTTAGCAATGTACTAGTTAGTTTTAAAAATGGTCCCTTTATATTTGGGGATCTATCATGGTAATAGTTGTGGCAACATCACATGTTATCACACTTACTTTGAAGGACTTCAGTTTAGCTGACTAAATTCCTTATATAATAAATTCCCTGTTGGTAATATGAAGGTATAGAATCCTGGGAGTCATCAGAGCAAGCATGTGCTGTATACATGCTAAGAAATGTGAAGTATCATGAAAAGGATGTTTCCAAAATCACTTTTCTTGTCTTGACATCTGCATCTACTTGTAACTCTGACTTATGCATCATCTTGAAAATATGACCCATAATCCAAAAAAGACACTCTGATGCAGGTACAAAAGTCATGGCTGTAGCATGGATGGCTACTTTATTGCTTTCTGTTGTGATACAGGTGGTGTGGTACTGTTATCTGCTTTTTTTTCTTTTTAACAACTTAAGAATTTTAACAAGGTTGAAAAAATTGTCAAGCAAATGGAACACCCTTTTTTTTTTTTTTTTTTTTACCCGAACAACCTGTTACAGCTCCCAGTCTGGTTCCTCTAGAGGAGTCCTTTAATCATCAGACTAACTTTTCTCTCTCTTGCTTTGTTCTCTGTAAAAAATCTCACACTTCCTTCTGTTCAAAAGCCTGACTTCAATAGCCAGGACAGAAGGCTGCCTCATTCTAGCCAGTCTTCACCTGCCATAGTTTTGGTATGGCTCTGGCTTGGGAATTAACATGATGCTTGTACTCACTGAGGCTAGTGGAGAAACCAAAGCAGTATGTTGCTTCCTATGTGATATTGCTGGTCCAGGATGCACCACTACCATGAAGCTTTTCAGTGAAAGGGAATGTGACTGCTCTGCTGTCTACAGAAATGAGGTGCCTGCCTGCACGTTATGGTGAGCAGAGAATGTCTGCCCTGCCTTCTCAATCAGAGGATGCCAGTGTAAGTACCTGCAGCCACAAATCTCAAATGTTCTGGCAGGTAGAAAGCCCTGAGCAGTACAGCTTAGCTAAGCTGGCAGCACCTCTAGGAACACACAAATAGGTTTTCTATTACAAGTTTGGTCAACTACAGACTTGGGATTTTTGTGGATCCTTGTCTTCAATTTCAGTACCAAAGGTCTACTTGTATTGTGCTCTAGAAGTTTGTGCTTAGTTTCTGATCTACATATTGTGAAATTCTTCTTGTGAAAATCACAGATGTAGAAATATAATAGTGGGAAACTTTTATCTCATCTCTAATTGACTGGTAAATGTACTAAACAGAAGGTGGGCCAGGTGAAAGATGACATTTTCTGTTGGAAATACCTGGAAGGTTTTGAAGGTAGGGATGAAAGCTGGGTATGATGTCAGTGCAAATTATCTGATACCATGCAAAGTTATATTACAATATAGCCAGTAGGTAAATTGTTTCTGACTCTTCACCAGATGATTCTAAGTTTCCTTTTTGTTTAAAAAATAGGGATGTTGGTATCATCTCATTACCCCTGTTTTCCAGACCAACCAATAAACTTTTGTCTTTCTGTGAGTTTGTGTTTTTTTTACAGAGCTCTAGAGCAGTATAATTACAAAGTGCCCTGCTGTAAGAGGAATGAAACTTTATTCCTGCTTACACAAAAGATTGGTTTACCTCTAGTATACATTAAAAAAATAAAAAAAAAATTGCTTTTAACAAATCTAAACTAACCATGACAGTTCTGTTGTGGTTCTACCAATCTGTCCACTAGACTGATTTCTAAATCTGACTGACTGCTTTAACTTTTAAAAAACAATCAACATTATAGTAGATAGAAAAAGCTAAATCTTTTCTCTGTTTTAGAGTTTTGACTAAATGCTGACATTTTAAATAATTGGTTCCACTTATAGTCAATTCCATTTAAACTGTTCAGTCCTTCATACATCCTTTCAAAAAAGTAACTGGAAACAGCAAGCTTGACTGCTAAGGTTTGAAGTTAACACAGTAGTCAGAATTTATTTGCATTCATTCTAAAATGGTACTTGTTTTATAACTCTGACTCAGTTTCTGAATCTGTCCTTCTCTGGGATCTCTTTAGGACTCACAAGTTAAGCAAAGCCAGACCATGTCAGTTCTGAGACTGTCAGTATTTCCAAGGGATACCTAGGTGCTGCAGAGACAGCATTACAACTCAGAAAGTAGTACACTTGCCTTGCTAGAAGCACTGAAACAAACTCGCCATTCTGGAAGGGACAGAAGAACTGTAAAGCTGGTAATTCCTTCTGTCACATGGAATTAAAAAGAAGAGCTAAGTGTCTGTGTTTTAAGAATTAGAAATGTTAATTCCAAAACCATGATCAAAATAAAGTATGCAATTACATTCTGCCAGAATTATTCCTACATTTTCAGACAGAAAAATAATGTATTATTCTTTTCTTTCCATCCTAAACTGCTATGCCCTATAAATGTGTGCTGGTAAAAAGTTGCTACAACCAGTCTTGTGAGTCAATGTGGTGTTATGAATGTATTACAACATTATAAGCAATATGACCTTTGGTGTCATTTGAAATCAAGTACTTAATACTGCAAAACGGACTGAGGCTACAGAGTTACTTTTGTGAAATGTTTTAAAATTAACAATTGGAAAGGCTTTATGAGCATAAAGTACAATTACTGTAGTAAATTAGCTGCAAAGCAGCCATCCATCTTATTGGAGCTTTGTATCTTCTACTTCCTTTCACAAAGTAAGGAATTTTCACTCAGAAAATTTTCTGAGAAATAAATTTCAAAACCAGGGGGTTTTGTTTGGTGGCTACTGACATGCAAACATCTATAAGACTCATGTCAGAGACAATTAATCACGTATGTCATGATGTATGACATATCCTCTTGTCTGAGATGACAGTTTGCTTGTCCCTTTCTCCTGAAATGGTGCATATGGTTACTAAGAACCAACAAACCATTAATTCTCATTCATCATTCAAGAAGAAACCATGCCCAAGAAAGATCTACATTAAACGTAAGCAATTCTAGTTAATTTTTCTTACTGTCCTTGCAAATACTAAATAACAGGAAATCATTTGCTAATCATTGTAAAAATGAACTTTTGCTATAAAAAGGATGGTTTAAAGCAAAAGGCACTGGAGTAGAATTCAAGACATGACTCAACTTCTGACAGTGATGCAAATTTCTTGTGTGGTAGCAGAGTCACAAACTGTTGGTTTACCCAGGGACCAAAAGCATTACAGCTCAGTTTGTATGCATAGCTGCACAGTGAAATTCTGACATGCAAGTGAGGTATGTTTGCTCCTCTTCTAATACCTAGGGACATGTAGGCACTAAACACACAGTAGAATTTAGACACTGTAATCTGGGTTGACGGAGGGTATTTTCTATAGTGGGGGATTTCCACTCCTGGAATTAATAATTTTAAGCCTTCTTTTTTTTTCCTCACAGAAACAGAGATTAACTCAGTCTTTTGACTTGGAGCTGGTCAGAAGAGAAACCACAATACCAGCCTTAGCCATTATCTAATCTAGAACATACAGACATATGTGAGCAATTTGTGTTTAATATCCTCTTTTGCCAGGAGTACCTGAAGCTTCATTTCACACCTCTCAGAAGACTACTTGCGCATGAGTCTTCATAATAATATAGGTTGAGAGTTCCACTTCTCTAACATTTCACGCAAAACAAAACATTTATATGTTCTTTACTACCAGTGAAGGATTCATTCAATTCCTCTCTAAAAAGACTATATGAAGTGCTAATGCTGGGACTGAAAATGGGGTTCTTCTGTGTCCAATTGCCTGCTCAAAGTTATGAAACTATATCCTTCCCTCTTCCTTTTGAATATATTATTGTCTGTAAAAGAACAGACCAAGAAAAAAGAATACAAGCATCCTGTCATTTTAACTTTTTTATAGTCAAGGCAAGTTCCCAGAAGATGGGAGAAGCTTATCGACAAAGAAGAAAATGCCTAATGCCCATTGACAAAGAAGAAAACAGTGAAAGAGTGCCATGTTTGCATGGATCATGAACTGGGGGACTTTAAAAAGCACTGGCTCCACTAAAATAAGCAGACGAGAGATTAAAGATATACTATGTATGCAACATACTTAGTATGGCATCAAAGTGCCCAAATAAACATTTTCACAGGTCTGATAAGAAGCTGCTGAGAGAACTGGGGTTGCATAGGCTGGAGAGAAGAAGGCTGAAGGCTGAAGAGAAGGCTGATTGCTCTCTACAACTGCCTGAAAGGAGACTGGAGGCAGGTGGGTGTTGGTCTCTTCTCCTAAGTAACAAGCAATAGGATGAGAGGGAACAGCTTTAAATTGTGCCAGGGGTGTTTAAGGTCGGGTATCATGAAAAATTTCTTCACTGAAAGGATTATGAAGCATTGAAACAGGCTCCCCATGGAAGTTTGGAGTCACCATCCCTAGGGGTATTTAAAAGACATGTAGATGTGGCACTTGGGGACATGGTTTAGTGATGGACTTGGCATTGCTGGGTTAATGGTTGTACTCAGTGATCTCAAAGGTCTTTTTCCAACCTTAACAATTCTGTGACTCTAAATTTGGACAAGCTTAATGTTAAAAGTACATTTCTACTGTGACTTCAGAGTTAGACACAAAACAAGGGTGCATTGATGAGGGTTCACTCTTTGGACTTAAAGCAGAAGTTGAATGCTTTCAGCTATAGCCTTTCTTCTGAACACATGTTCCATGTTCACCAAGTACACGTGAGATTTTCTCCTGGACACATTAGCAGGGTGAAAAACAGTAGCAGGTGCATACCTTTGGTGAATTTCTTTCACAAGGATCCGCTGAAGAGAAAGCATTCATCCACTACTTCTTTAGTGGTGGATTCTTAGCATCCAATTTAGTGGCCTGCTCACTACTTTAAATAAAAAATTTGATGGTAGAGAAATCTGTCCCAATCCCAGGGAGCTTTCTTTAAATGGCTGTTACTAGCATTTAAAGCCAACCATATCCTGTCCTGTCTTAGTATACTTTATAGTATTACAAATTTTATCACAATTCACGAATTTGAGACATAGGCCTAACTTCACTCACAGGAATATTTTCTCTTAGGCATTATATCCCTTCTCCACTCTTCCATGGATACTTACAGCGTGGTGCTGCTAGTTCTTGCAGATTAACGAAAGGACGTTAGGTTCTGCAATCCCTTTGCATGTCACCAGTAAGCTTCAAGATTTTCTTGGGAAGGTGACTCTGGTGAGTAGCCAGAAAACTAACTTCATAGGTCCACTCACCTGGTTAAAGTTATCACCGTGTACAGTGTCCTAGGCTGCGTGTGCTGAGGATGTCTTCAGGAGCTATCTATCCCCTGGGCATTATAAATTCTGTACTGTGGATGTATTTATTTAGATTTATTATTACCATCAAAGAGGCTCAGGACTACTTCTCCTTTCCCTGTCCTGAGCTGACACCACTAGAAACAGTACTTCACATCAACCACTAATAAGAAGTGATGTCTTTGAAAGGGCTGTCTCAACTTATTGAAAAACCTCAATAGAAGTCTTTAAAGACACATCTGAGTGTATTTTTAGGCCTCTTTCATATCTGAGTTGATTTTTGATTTTCTTCATATTCTTTTGTTAGCCCAGGTAATACCTGGGGTGCTCAATCTCATAAAATATGAATATTTGAAAGAAAAGAGAACGATAATTTTTTTTTATTTTTTACATATATGATTTCTTCTGCCTCCTTTTTGATGATTCTAGCAGAGTTCAGACCATTTTCACTGAGCTGGAGAAAAAAGAGCAGGGCAACACTATTCTGATAGCATGGGTGCCACCCACAGACAAAACTTTTTCAGAGTCATCTGTTATTTGTGTTGGTGTGGACACTGGAGCAAGGAATAAAATGGTGTTCGCCCTTCATCCAGCTGCCCATATTCACCAGTAAATTCTCCTGTCTCTAAAGTTCTGACTTAGGATGCTCCAATGCACAGGCCATTTTTCAACATGCGGTAGCTGTGCTGCTGCTCAGAACTGTTGGGAGGAGGATGCAAGCAGTTCCACAGTACCCTAAACTCAAGTGCACAATGTTGCTTGTGGCTTTTCTGGTTTAGTCTAAGGCTAATAATCATGACTGCATTTTTACTAAAATACACGTTAATAAATAGATTTTTAAATACCTCCAGCTTTTAAAACCTCAGAATCAGTATTTTTTCTGAAATATTGTAGAAATAATTCACAAATTATTAAATAGAGAAACTAGACTAGATTCTAAATGTAAAATTGTCTTATAATTACAAGTCAGTAAATTTTGTTCTATGAGAAAAATGTTTAGATCCAAAAAAGCACTGAATTGTAAGGTCAGACTTCCTCTGACATCAATGACCATTCAACAGATCTTTATTTAACTATCACAGACGGAGTTTTGGGCCCTATGTTTGTAATAATCCCCCATACGTGCTTCTGTCTTTACACCTTAAGATGCCCAAAATTTGCTTGCTGTTTACAAATGGGGAAACAGAGGCATAGTGAGATGAAATGTCTTGCCCATCATGTCCACCTCAACTCTGTAGATCCTCTTTTCCATTATGAAAAGCACAAATTATTCAACCTCAAACGATTTATTTTTCTCCTAAGAGAACACAATGTTCTCAGCAAACCTACCAGGCCAACCAAATAAACTTCCCATAGGCAAAGGAAAAATGTGTATAGCTACTTCCACAATCTTGTTGGGGAAATTATCTCCCTAGTATTACTGGATGCTTTGTTCTTTTCAAAATTTTTTTTTTCTTCTTTCTCATACTTTCTGCATGGTCTTTATTTATTTTGTGGCTGATAGGAATATCTCCATAGAGATCCTTCTACAGAAAACCCTATAGCTGTAAGTGGACTGCTGCATAAGAAATATGCTCAGCACCTTCCATTTGAAAGAAAATGAGCATAGCATTTCAGCAACACACCAGCCCAGGGACACACTGCACACAGCACATCCTAAGTCTGCTGTTTGCTGCTGCTGCACAGTCAGGTCAGCACTCTCCATGCTCCTGCCTCTAATTTTCTTTCCCCTGCCCTTTTAAGGCTGGTACTCCTGGTACTTGCAGGTCCTGCAACTTGCTGCCATTGAAATAGCTGTTCCCAGTCCAGACGGTGGTAGGAGTAATTAACTGGTTCCTTTGTGTAGTCACTTCTACACAATGGCCACTAGCACGCAAAGCCACATGTCAATTGCTGGTGCATATTTTCTTGATGTTTCAGACCCAACTTTGCACCTTTCTAATCATTAATCAACAGACAAAGGATATATTGCTGAATCTAGACAGCAGCCAATACAGACCTCTAATACATTATGGATTCTCTGTCAGCACATTTATTTATTGTTTGCAGTGTTCTGTTTGAAAACCCCTATGCTCTTCCACTTATTTTGTTTACTTGCTTACTTATTTCTCTTTAGCTGGATTTAACAAAGCAGTGGAGCTTCATTTATTAACATTTTTAACAAACCCTAAATGGTGAATTACTTCCTATAAAATATATTTATAATATTATTCTTGGTATTTACAACGACTTACCAAAGTCTTTAGCAAATATGCTGTTAAATAAAATACAATTAAATTTCACAGCCAGTGTCGGAGTATTTCCTCAGGTAAATACCCAGTGAATCATTTTATCATTATTTAACACTATAACAAAGGTTGACTATCAGCTGAGAGAGAAAGGAATATACATTTCTCTATACTGCTAGTATCCTGTGAGATTTTTCACAGTATCGTGAAAGCAAGCAACAATAAGGACCTCACTGTTCTGTGGTTAGGCTTTAACACAAAAGCATCAGTGGACCTCTGGTTTTGCACAGCATGCAACCATGCCCTGCTATCAAATTAATGTTAAAATATGTATGTCCTGGCTTCTGATTTATAACATCTTTGACAAACAGTAAAAAGGACAGGCATGCCATAAAGTTTATGGATAGGGTGATGGCATGCACAATTATGTCTCATAAAGAATAAAGGGGGAAAAGTTATTTATTCTTGTGATTCAAGAACTAAAATACAGATAGACTGTCTGCGTGCACAGAATTTTTCATAAATATCCCACAGTGCACCCTGTTGTACAGCAGCCATACATTAATTAGAGTATTCAGCAGACACTGCAATGTGTTACACTCACCCAAGTGAATCTTCATTTTTCACATGCAGGGCCTTACTAATTAAAATCAGCTTTGCAATTAAATGTGGAAAATTGTGTTAAACTTTCAAGCGTGGTTTAGAAAAAATGGGGGGTTTTTTTTTAGGGTATTTTATTTTGATGCAAATTAATTTTCCATCAAAGTGAGACCAGTAAAAGGAAGGTATGAGGATTTCTCTTTTTTGTATTATAGATGCTCCTCTTGGTTGCAAGTTGCAATGCTCCACTATCTCTCTGCCAGTACCTGGCCCTGTTCCAATGCTTTTAGTGAGTGCTATCTGTCAAGGCATGAATAATACAGCCCCTAGGCTGTCGGCAGAATCCAAATGAGGCATACATCAGGAAGCAAGCACTCGACTTTAGCTCCAGAACATGCTCCTGTGAAGACAGGCAATTATTCACCCACGGCTGCAGCCATGGCAATCAAACTGGTGGGTGAAAAGGTATATGAATTGAAAAAATTTGAATAAGAAATATGGCACAACAAGGCACAGAAATTCAATAATTTTCTAATAACAGAGGGACATTTGAGCCTTTTAATTTCGAAGTTTGAGAGCCTGAATTATTTCACTCACTCTGTTAGAAAATATAGACTAAACTACAGTATATAATGCCAAGGAATACAAGGGTACATGGAGATTTTTCCTAATCAAAACGGCAATGCTAAACTCTCAGGTATTTATAAATTCAAACTGTTGTACAAAGTGACAAATCTCATGCTTAAAAATTAAAAGATGATCAAAACAATTCTATTTGTATAATGTAATAAACCACAGACAGCTAGTAAAGCAACAAAGAACTGGTGATATCAAGAAATTTGGTGGAAAATTAAAATGCAATGTATTTTATAAAGTTAGGGACAATTCATACATTACAGATAGACACAGCATTTTATGATTCCTTTTCATTTTTGAGACTTGCTTTTTTTGCAAGACATTGTATCAGTGATTAATAAAGAAAAATCCCTTACAAATAAAATATGACCTGAAGAAAAGGCATGAAAGGCATGGTAAATGAAATGTTTAAGTTGGCTTATTTCATCTGAATTCTTATTTTAAGCAATCAGATAGAAATTCATGATATAGTAAAAAGCTCTATCAGTATTTCCATTTTAAATCTGAAAGGTTTATAATTTGGCCTTAACATTCATACTTCACTGAAATTTCATGTGTATTTTTTCAGACCACAATTGTTTTGATTTAATTTCTGTACAATGTCTGTATCTGTTTTCAAATATACACTGATATATGCATCAAAAGAATCCTAAATGAAAATACATAGTGCCATGCTACCACCTTAAGATGTTTCTTAGGTCTCTTACTTTTTAAAGTATTTTTAAATGGAATCTATTTAGGATTTTTATGATGTGTCTACATACCTACTTACATGGCAACTTGTTGTCACTTATTTGCTGTATGATGTTGTTTTAAAAAGGTGCTAAATGCAGAGAAACAAAGTGAAGTGCAGTGGTTCTAAATCTACTCATAAATAACATGGGCCAGTTTGCACTCAATTACTCTAGAGTAACTATGGGATTTCACCTGCAGAACAGACCAGAAACTGGACTTATTTTTACATTTATATTTGTGAACACAGAATGTGAATCCTGTTGTTTCTAAAGTTGATTAATGAAACTGGCAAAGTTCCTACTAATTGCAATGAAAGAACACTTGAATCTGTGCTCTTCAGATGCTTAGCCAAAAGGCATCCTGAAAATTCAGTTATGGGAACACCTTTCCAGTGTGGTTTGAGTCACTGCTATATACCCAGATGGGTTGTTCACAGCTAAAATTATGCAAGGATCTGGACAAAGCTTATTGTTTAACATTAATTCACAGTTCTGAAGGTATAAGAGTAGTGTTCATTGTTAGGCTGCTATGCACAATGGGCCTGAACAGCTACCAAGGGAATAAATAACCTACATCAGGAGCGTGGCCCAGGGGGTGCTCTGGTTTTCACTCTTAAGATTTGAATTCTTCTCTTGTCTCAACCACTATCTGAACAAGTCTATGGCTTTTTTTTTGGTTTGTTTCAATCTTGCTTTCAGATCTTTCACAACCTCTGCTTTATTTTTATTTTTCAGTTCAGTTGGCCTCAGGTGCCTGGAAACATAAACAACAGGTACTGAAGTTCTGTGTAAATTCTAACACTGAGTCATTGCCTCATGCTGTGTATCATGGACAGTCTTAGAGGGTCCATGACAGCTTCAGGTATCACTAAAATATTAAAAATAAAATAAAATAAAGTGAGGCGTCTGCTCTAAACAAGGCAAGCACACCACCCAACTTTAGGCACTTCTCCTCAGTGCCCAAACCAGGACATTAATCCTTCTGACCCTTCTATGCAGTCACTGGAGAGAGGTGCTTTCACCAAGTTAATTTAGAGATCCCAGCACCCTGCCCTGAAGCGCCCTTTAGAGAAACTTGTCCATCTAAGCTGTCCACTGCATGTCCAACTAACAAGCTGACATCAAGCACCAAACTGAAGACCCAAGGGCAAAGTACTAAGTCATGCAAGGTTTCACTTCCCTTCCAAGCAAGATCTGACACGAAGGAAAAATCAAAGAGATGGAAACGATACAAGCTGTTACCACTGTTACCCTACCTAGTACCAAGCTTGTGTTTTCAAACATGTCAAAGGAAACATCCGGTACATAGAAGGTCTGCTCGTTCTCCTAGTAAACCTACATTGCAGCTCTTTCATAAATAAAAATACAACTGAGGTAAAAAACATATGCTAAAACTCTTCTTTAACTTCTACCTAATATTTCATCAGCTGAACAACATTTCACTCCCTGAATCTATCTGAAAATGTGAAAGGATCTGTTTATTTCAGTTCAAGCTTAATGTACTACCTGAACATGGTCTTCACTGTCACACTGGTATTACAAGGATAAAATTACAATGAAAGAAAAAACAAAAAAAACGAACCTGGAATTCCAGAGACTTCAAGACATTTTAGAAGAAAAAAAATTCAGGAGAGCTCTGACTACATCTAGTGGAAGCAAATGCATTTCATTCCTAATAATGAGCTGGTCTGATATTGTGAATGAAAAGGTCGTAACCTCATTAAAATGCTCTGTAGGTCTAAACGGAGTTGAGTTAGGCATCCTCTGAGATATGCAATTCCCTGAGCCGATAACATTTTTAAGACAGTCTGATTTCCTTGGAAGAAATGTTTGAGGGTCTTTCCCACCCAAATAGTAAAATAGAAAAAGAGAAAAATTCCTTCAGAATCTCTTGAAAAGGTAAATTTGGTAGGTGTTGGTTAAGATATAAATAGTACTGTTCTTTTAGAAAATAGAAATTTTAGAACTATGTACATTGTAAAACACAACAAAGAACTCTATGTTTTTACATTAAATAGGACATATATTGGTTAAATATATTTTGATTAGTGGATTGGCAATCAGGGTGACAAGAAAACATAAAAGCCCAACAAATTCTTCAGTAGGAAAAAAAAGGAATTTTTGATGTATTTCCAATTTTTATTCTTTGCGCATCTGCCCAAAATTTCATTTAATTAACAGTTCTGAGATTCAGTCTGTTCGTGTACTGACATACCAGAATCATGTCAAGAAAGCAAAATATGGAATTAACGTCTCAAAACTGCATGTAATCTTTCCAAACCTCACATTTATTCTTTTCCCTTTCCCAAAAAGGGTGATTTTACACAAGTACGGACACTAACACCAAGTTAGAGCAACTCAGAAGAAAAGTCAGAATTTTTCAAGCTAAGGAGTTTCTTTCTGTATGTTTCAAGACTTTTGCTTTTGAAATCTGCACAAAAATGCCACGAAATGTAAAGAAATTTATGTAGCTACAATCTTGTAACTAGAAAGGACGCTATAATCATGTCATTTAAATGTTAACTGTCATGAATTTTCAGAGGGAAAAGAAGGATTTAGGGACATTCTTTAATTACTTGTGAGGCTTGTATTTACATAAAGAAAATAGACGAAAGAAAACCATGGTTGAAATGAGAAGTCACAAGTGAATTTAAAAAAAACTATTTTGGTTACTTTTCCTAAATCAGTGCTCCAATCTAACCAAAGCCTTCAAATAGCCACAAAAATGTTGCTGATCTTATGAGTAAAGAAAAGATTAGGAAAATAAATTTGAATAATTATTTTATGGTTTATACTGTTTAAATGTACTTCAAAGTAATTTTAATATGGGCAGTATCACTTTTCTTGGTCTAATTTTGAAAGTGTTTACTTGTCCCTAAGCTTCATTCAGTGATAAGAAAAAACACATATGAGTGGACTGAGTGGCACTGTTCAGTATCTTTTCCCATTTCAAATAAATGCTTTAACCACAAATGTATAACTTCAATTGAATTCAAAAACTGCATATGCCCATTATAAAGCAGTAATCAGATTTGGTGTGAAATATGTGCTCTTATAAACGCTATAAGTGCTTTATAACCTGAAAAAATCAAGAATGAAAAAAATCTTTACATTTTCAGGAGAATATAACACTAGTTTGAACACTTCCCTCTATTCAGAAAAGAGATGGACCAAACATCAGCCATTTTATCTCCTCCAACAGAGAGATGTATAAAATATGCCAAATGAAATGCACAGCAATAAGAGAAAAATACATGTATTCTAGAGCTGTTACAGTTTCAAAATCTTGCACAAAAATTAATGGACAAATGTTTTAGGAAAGGAATGATGTTTATACAGATGTACAACACTGTGAACATTGAACATTGACTGTGCAGACACAGAAATGTAAAGACTGAAGTCCAAATTAATTTGAAACACATGTAGTATGTGTAACATATGCCACCTTGTATACTATTAACAATTAACAGCGAGAATTTTTTTTCAAAGATGTGTCCACATATCGTGGCTTAGAAACAGAAGTATTTATAATACAGTATAACATCTGAATCCTGAAGTCTTATTATCATTGATTTGTCTTAAGCTTTGACCTTTGAATCTAACCTGATTTTTGAACTTAAAATACTCAGAAGCTCTTTTTCATTCAGTTATGAAACACATTAAATAACAGAAGAACACAAGCGCCAACATGTAAGTGGAGCCAAATTTCAATTTGCAACACATAAGCAAGAGAACTGTATGCAAAAATACAGAGAAGATTGACAATGAGAACAAGTCTCCTCAGCAAAAATGTGAGTTAAATTTTGTATGACATTCAGAAAAAAAATAACCCTGACTCTGAATGGCTTCTGGAATGTCTAATTGCTAATTTTTATCATTGTTTGGTTTATCAAGATCATGCCAGATAACTTGTTTACCAAATATCTTCACTAAATTATGAGAAATTGAAGATATTACCTTCTGTGTCTTGCATATTTGCCACTAACATGACCACTGCCATCACAGCCAGGCGTGGGACAGCTGCAAAAGAGAGAATTAATTATATAGGTGCTGGTGTGCTGCAGAAAGATTATACTAAAAGCAGGCAGGCAGTAGGTATTACAGAGATGGAGGGCAACCAAGACAGAAAGAGAAATCAAATAACTGAAGGGAATAAAAAAAAGAGGGGATGCTTTTTATTAGCAAGTCTCGAGGGAATTAATTTCATCAGTGCAGCAGGGCATGAGCAAGCCACCAATGAACTTGAAAGTGCATTATACCCATTAAAAGGCATGAATTTTCTAAATTGCTAATGGGGATACATTTTACACTCAGAGCACTAACCTGAACAGCTCTTGTATGGCTGGTTCCACGGGAACTGCAGAGAGATGGAAAACATATAAAAATTTATCATCTATTACAAGTACCCCTCTTCTACAGAAAATTACCAGAAAGGTTGTGTAAAAGCAAGGGTCAGGATGAATTGTGCAAAGAGATTCTGGAGGATGAAGGTCACCCTGAGCAGGGTCCTTGAGTGATTTACTGGAGCAAGAGACGTACCTCGAACACCTTTGGAGCGTGTGCGATGGCGCTTCTCGTCTGCATCCACCTCCATCTGGGAATAGATTAGCAGGCAGTCAATGTTCTTATCCTGCATGCACAGACTATCAATGCACAGACTGATACAGTCTCTCACACGATTTATTGACACTACCTTAATTCCATTTTATCCTGTAAGGGAAAGTTCTCCTTACAGGGGATTTTTAGGGTCTTTGGGTTTATTTAAAAACAGAAATGCAGTAATTTCTGCTTTAAACAGTCGATTTCTGTGCCCTGCTTTCATACCAAATTGTATGCAACTAAGTGCTGGTTCCTCTTTGTGAGGAGGTATTTCTGACATAAACCCTTCATTACTCCCATATATTCTGAAACAAGGATTCAATAGATTTCTGTACAATTTAAAACTAAAGTCAAGGGATCACACATCACAGGTCATTTTCATTCCAGTGGGAAAGAGAGGAAGGACTCAGGATTGAAAAGGAGATGAAGAGTCATCATTAGACCTTCCAATATTTCATGTTATTTCATATGACATTACAACCTTTGCCAACATGTTTCGTTGCTTAGTTGTGTTTTTCAAGTTTCAGGAAAGTGCTCACTTGCTACATAATTAGATCTTTAACTTCATTTTACAAACAGCTTGCCTATCCAGTGTAGCTTTCTATACAGTAATAAATATATAGCAATCCTACATATTTACCAGACAGAGGCAAGGCTGCAGATTAGACCTTGGAAAGTATCATAAACACTGACCTGTAGCAGCTAACGTAGGGGAGCCACACCATTTCTTCTGTACAATTTACATGTACAATTGTCACCAGACTTTCAAAGGTAAACTACACAGGCTAGCTAGAGTTTAGAATTGTCAAATGCCTATGGGTAAGAATCAGGGGGAGTGCCAACAAGGCCAACACCCTGGTGGGAGTCTGTTATAGACCACCCAACCAGGATGAAGAGGTGGATATATTATTCTATAAGTAGCTAAAGGATGTTTCAAGATTGCCAGCCCTTGTTCTTGCAGGAGACTTCAACCTGCCAGATATCTGCTGGGAACTCAACACAGCAGAGAAAAGGCAGTCTAGGAGGTTCTTGGAGTGTATTGAGGACAGCTGCTTGTCACAGCTGGTGAGTGAGCCTACATGCGGTGGGACTCTGCTAGATCTGCTGTTTACAAAGAAGGGCTGGTGGGAGATGTGGCGGTCAGAGGCCATCTGGGGTGCAGTGACCATGAAATAATAAAGTTCTCAACATTTGCTGAAACTAGGAGGGACATCAACAAAACTTCTACACTGGACTTTCAGAGGGAGTGGACTTTGGCCTGTTCAAGAGGCTGATTCATAGAGTACCTTGGGAAACAGCCCTTAAAAACAAAGGGGGCCAGGAAGGATGGGTGTACTTCAAGAAGGAAAGCTTGAGGGTGCAGGAACAGACTGTCCCTATGTACTGAAAGGTAAGCTGACGAGGAAAATGACTGGTCTGGATGGGCAAGGAGCTTTTGAAGGAGCTAAGGAAAAAAAAGAGGGTATGTCTCCTTTGGAAAGAGGAACAGATAACTCAGGAAACATTTAAGGGCATTGCTAGGTTATGTAGGAAAAAAATTAGAGAGGCAAAAGCCCAATTAGAACTTAATCTGGCCACTTCCGTAAAGGATAATAAAAAATACTTTTATAAATACATTAATGGCAAAAGGAGGGGCAAGGACAACCTCCATTCTTTATTGGATGAGGAGGGGAATATAGTAACCAAGGACGAGGAAAAGGCAGAGGTACTTGACACCTTCGTTGCCTCAATTTTCAACAGTAAGACAAGCCGTCCTCAGGACAACTGGCCCCCAGAATGGGTAGATGGGGTCAGGGAGCAGAACTGCTCCCCTGTTATCCAGGAGGAAGCAGTCAGAGACCTGCTGAGCAACTTAGATGCTCACAAATCTATGGGATGGGATCCATCCTAGGGAGTTAAGGGAGCTGGCAGATGAGCTCGCCAAGGCTCTCTCCATCATTTATCATCAGTCCTGGCTCACTGGAGAGGTCCCAGAGGACTGAAAGTGGCCAATGTGACACATAAGAAGGGCTGGAAGGAGGATCCAGGAAACTACAGGCCTGTCAGCCTGACCT